>JAPQRP010000019.1:26954727-26975457 GCA_037367295.1 Apogon hyalosoma | reverse complement strand
AGGTGGACCTTACAGACCCTGGAGACCACATTGGACCTGAGATTGTTGACTCACTGTCCTCACTGGAACTGTTGCTGCCAGTGTCTTGTAAACGTGTGCAGCAATTACCAAACATCGTCACTTGCCCAATAAAGGGTAATTATATGGCAGACTTATTGGTCTGTTTTCATATGAAGTGAATCTAAACATGTCAAACTTGGCAATTTTTTTTTTTTTTTTACAACTTTATATATTTTTTAAGCATATTTTACAATGGACTGAAATGCATTACTTACACTGGTCACTACCCCCCAGTCCAACACCCTCATTCCTCCAGGCGGTACCCACATAAATACAAAGAACATCCGACAAAGCAACACTACTACTATTACTACTACTAATAATAATGATAGGCAAAAGTTTTAACACCAAATACTAAACTAACTCCTGCAGTTGGAGGATTTATTATAAAACAGACCGGCCTGGATGCATAAACACAGTAGAAAAAAAAACATTACTTACAGCAACTCACCTGTATGATAGAAGCACATAAATCTGGTAGGCTGCATGTTCGATGATGGAGGATATAGCGGTAAGTATTCAAAGATTTCCGAGCTGTGCCAAATGCAAGCACCGCTGAGGTAAATTTATAGCTCTGAATGTGACTCGCTGCATCTTTGCTTCATCATTTGTGATTAATGTATCTTGTTTCTTACGGACCGTACACATGGTATTTGATTTCACTGTGTGTCAGGACATTTTACATCTGCAGCAGAGGTCACTTTGGGTCAACATTTCTTACAACATCTGTGCAAGATGTGTAGTTGAAAACGTAGACCTGTGCAGAGGGGATATAAACCTCTTCCTCACTCTATGAACTTGTTGTGAATGGAGTGGTGTGTGTGTGTGTGTGTGTGTGAGTGTGTGTGTGTTCTTCTCAGGATGGGCAGATGGTGAAATTACTCCAAAATGAGGCTCTTAAATTAAGAAGCAGTGTCACTCGTGCTGATCGACAGTGATTGTCCTCACTCTCAGACATGCCACTCCATCATAAACACCAAAAATACAAGCTTTCCTTTTGCCAAATTTTTCCTCAGTTAGTGACGGTCAGTCTGAATTGCACTGAACAAGCAGCTATAAATACAAATACCACACAGCAGGCTGCAAGACTGTTCAGGTTGGAGGACAATAAGAGTTACAGATGGGAAGTGGAACAATGAAAACTGGAAATTGGATTATGTGGAGTGGCAAATATAGAGCACCGATGAGAAAATGTCTCAGGTTATAAAAGGAGTCACTTACATCAAGTCGTGTATGGATATTTTCTGAAGCCTCTACTTTCCACATGCAAACACAGTTGTAGTTCAGTGAAAAAAGATCCTTAGGAAAAGTCCAGGCAAAGATTATTTTGTTTCCAGTGTTGTTGTGTTGACATTTTGCGCAGTGGCAGGTGTGGTCAAAAATAGTGCTGGAGCAAACCTTCTTTACCGGGCTTTCTTCATATTTATGCATAAATTTACAGATATTCTCTGCTATATTGAGGAACAGAGGCTTCAGAATGTGCCACAGAGGTTACTGCTACATAATCCAACACACCCACAACACAGACCCGGCTGCCAACACTGGTTTGGATTTATGCTCTTCACTGCACTTCATTTATGTTCTTCAGTTTTCGTGTGGATTTCTTTTAAACAGTACTTATGTGGAGAAGATTTCTTTATATGCTGAAGGAGGAAAAACAGTTTATATTTATGTTCAAGTGGACCAGAACTCATGGGGCACGGGGGGAAGCTTTTAGAGGATTAGATGTGGACATTTAGATCCTCTCCTATTGTCCATTTGTCAATCAACAAGACAACACTCTATGTCCAATAGCCTCCAAAAACTGTGATTCACAAGTGAGCATATTTTATATTTTAACACGAGAGGAAAATGCAAATGGTGACAAACTCTGAGCTAATGCTCCCATTTATGGACTGAAAACACTGACAACACTGCTAACTAATGCTGATAAAACATGTCAAGTAATTTGGTCTTCTTTTAAATGTTAACACATATTGTCAAATGTATAAAGTCACTAATTAAAAGGGCAACGGAGCTTTAAATGTCATATAACATTTATGCGACAAAACGTTTTGATTGTCTAGATGGCTCATGTTTTCAGTACAATTACCACAAAACTGTCTTGGAGAACGTGTTTTTATTCAGTACACAGCCGCTCCAAAGACCTGACTCAGCAGGATAAACAGCAATAGAATAGAATAGAATAGAATAGAATAGAATAGCTTTATTGTCATTTTAACAGATTCAACAAAATTAAAAGTGCCATCCATTCTGTGCATTATATTAAACTGTGAGTGCAGCGTTTTAACTCACTAGCCGTGGACCTCGGAGTTCTTCTGTACGCGACACGCATCAGTAAACAAAGGGTCTGGAATCCAAACTTGCCTGTTTCTTGTCTTTCCTTAAAACTTAAACTGATACAAACAAAAGATGAATTCCTAAATTAAATGACGTGATGGTCAAAAGATGCTCTTGTCTCCAGGCTCCCGGTTCTGCTTCTCTTTCTTTCCGTTTTTATAATCTTAGCAGCCAAAAGGATTGCATCACACACTGACATAAAGACTGATGCTATTATTACACAAACACTTACATAATATACATAAGCTATAAATAAGAAATTTAATCTAAATATAAATATGAATTTTTAACTGAAGCACAAACAACGGCTCTAACACAAAACCTACTATTAAAATATAAATTCAAATAAATGCAGCTAAAATAAATAGGTACTGGGATATACCACAATACACCTACAGGTATATTCCATTTCAGATGGGAGTTCATCATTTTAAAGTTCCCAGATTTTAACCAGATTAATGGCCCTGTAACTTAAATTTCCACCTAAGACAGTGTGAGGAACTAACGCCAACCCACATGACAAACTCAAAACTGCAGCTCTGTACATGACTATGGATGGATCGTGATGCCGTCCATTGATTTCTAAACTTCAGAACCCACTAGTTTGCACTATTGGCTTTTTGGAGCCTGAACAGACCGTATTTGAACACTGTGGGTGGGGCCACAGGCGCCCGAGAGGTTAGATGTGAGCTAATGGTAGGCACTAGCTTATTGACTAGTGGAACCTATTAACCACTGCTACAGTCAAAGCCAGGCACACTGTAAAATAAAACAAAACTTTCAATCAAAATCCAAAATGGCTTCTATTTGACCTGAGAAGTAATCAGTGGAAGAAAAATATAAACACAGACCATCAGACGACTTATCAGAGGTTCCAAATAAAACTGGTGACACCACAACGACTCCTGCAAAAACAATTATTAGGCCCTTTTCCACCAAAAGCCCAGGAACTTTATTATCAGGAACTTATTTGGGTAAAAGAATTCCTGGTTATTGCGTTTCCACCGTACCCCAAAGTTCATGGTAATTTATTCAAATCGGGTTGATGATGTAACAGGGAGCAGTAAAAAAAAAAACAAACAAACAAACAAACAAACAAACTGTAGTACAGTTCATGTACATTCAGAAACTAAGCTCTAGCAAAACAAAATGACACAGTACTTTAAGTGGATGGTTTGGGTTTAGTGTTTTGCTGGTTGTTGAATCACTTAATCCATCTGGAATACATTTTAAATGAAGTTAACCATCATTACATATCCTTAATTTCTATTTAAAAATGGTAGAACATGTATTTTCAACTTCTCATTCCTTAAACTAAGTCAGTTCTAACTTTAAGTGTGATTGACGGTTCTTTTTCATTTCTGTTCTTTTATAAATATAGTCCATGTTCAACCCTTAAGTCAGACAGATTTACTCAAATGCCTGCATTTAATTCGACTGCATATTACTTATAAAAGTGTTTCTATTCTACGTATATTTCGACGCCTTATAAAGGAACAGACAATATTAGGTTAGAATTGTTTTATATTTTTTTATTAAAAATTGAAACCAAACAAAAGGTGCAAAAAAAAAACCAAGGTGCTTTAGATTAAAAGGGAGATAAACATCTGTGAAAGGTTCGGACTTCTGGACACAGTGTGAGAAAAAATAAACCTGAATAAAAGAGAAAAACAGTGTAAACATCTGGTTAGATAACTACAGTACATGCGAGGGGCTAAATGCATTGATTTTTAGTAGCTCAAGTGAAAGTGAGAGAGGACACAGAGTCTGGGGCGAGCAGCAAACGGAGGAAGTATGACCCTGATTATTTAAAGTTTGGGTTTTTATGTATTGGTCCTGATGATGCTCTATTGCCACAGTGTGTTATTTGCAGAGGTGCTTGCTAACAACAGTACACCACCATGTAAACGCCAGCGTCATATTGAAACTAAGCACCAACGTTTGAAGACCAAGCCACAGGTTTTTTGATAGGAAGCGATCACAGATGAAAGTCATGGAGACGTTTGGCTGCACTGGAAATACCAAGACACCGAAGCATCATACCATGTAGTGTTACGCATTGAAGGTGGAGAAACCCCACAACATTGGCAAGGCGTTGCTCCTTCCTGCTGCCAAAGACGTGTCCGGTAATAATGGGCAATGATAAAAAAGACACAAAGATGTTAAGATGTGTTAGAAGAGATGTTAAAAAAACATACACATGTTAAAATATATTTAAAAAGATGTTAAAACACATAAAGATGTTAAAATGTGTTTAAAAAGATATTTAAGGACATACGCAGATAAAGATGTTTTAAATGTTTAAAAAATATGTTTAAGAACATACAAACATGTTTAAAAACTAAATATGTGTGTAAAATGTATTATTGAAACCTTTTTTTAAGCCTACATGGAACATACAAAGCAACGACAATAACAGTAATAATAGCAATTATTTGGGGGGGGGCAGCTGCTTCTGAGTTCTCTTATGGGATGCTCACTATCCCGCATTTTGAAAACCCCTGCTCTTTATCCTTCATATCTCTGATCTGCTCCAAATGTCTTTGCTTAGCAGTTGCGTTGAGCTTCTCCTTATGTGGACCCCTTGTTGTTGCTGCTGCCTTATCCACTTTTAAAATCTTAAAATCTTGATTTATATGGCTCTTTCCTGCATGTCGGTACTATGCTGTTGCCCACAGCAACGAATAGCTTGTAAGTTCAAAATGGCGCAGCCTTCCAGATATGTCACGCGATATGACCTATTTCCTCATCCCTAATTACGTCCGAGCCTCTTTTACACATGCAGGTCACTTCAAGGTCGCATTCAGTTCATACTCAAGACTGGTAGAAGTCGTATTTAATGCGTAACATGAACGAGCACACAAAAAATCAGATTTCACCAAAAAACCCGAATTGTGCATTAAGACCTGCCGTCTCAACATAGCCTTTCGTATGTGGTCCTAAATCCGACACGTACTGGATATTTTGCAATGCGGCTTCAGTCTGAACGGCCAGGTCGCATTTATCCAACCTTTACGTCACTGACATGCAATAAACATGACAATTCTGTGTCCCAGGAGGAGGAACGATAGGAAAAACATATTTACTTCCGTGAACACAGTGCGTGTCTGCGTGGTCATGTATTACGTCAAGACCTCTTTTGTGCATGCGGGTCACTTCAGGGTTGCATTCAGTTCATACTCAAAAGGGATAGAAGTTGCATTTATTGTCTAATATGAACAAGCACACAAAAACATCAGATTTCACAAAAAATCTGATTTCACACAAAAAAATCAAATTGTGCACTAAGACCTACAGTCTAAATGTAGCCAAGTCCTCAGCATTAGCTTCAATTTCAAGCTGCAGTCGTCTGCTCGTACCTTCCACAGCAATAAAACAAACAAAAAACAAAAACCCTACATCAGACAAATTGTACGGAAAGTGTCTCCGTAGATGACATTTTTCTGTCTAAAGAAAAAGTAGATCCATCATTATGTGCATAACATCATGTTCATATGCATGTAGACCTCCCCTCCATAATTGTAGTGATTACATAAAGATATGCTGCAGAGTCGATGGTTGTCCACTTGCCAAACTGATATCACAACATTCCCCTACCTCTAGACTTGGCAAGAAATTACACAACAGCTTTTTATTTTCTTCCCCTTATTTGGTAACAAAGATATTCTGCATATTTTGTATACAGCTCTATTTCAGAAAAAGCAAATAAATGGTGACAGATCCTAAACCAGATAAGTTGTTTCTTGCGCAGTGTATCTGTTAGATTCATTTCTACTCCTTAGGAAAAGCTATCCTTAGCATTTTCTGTTTTCAGGCGACGCAACCAATATCTACATTTTTCTTCTTGTTTTCCAACCTGTCATCTTATTCTCTCACCTCCTTTAAAGAACATTCCCCTCCACCTGGGGCAATTACTTTTCTATTTTAAAATGAACTACATATTCTATTGATTTCAACTCCTTTCCAACTTTGTGTGAAATATGTCTGTGAAGATTGATCCCAGACCTCAGCTGCCATTTTTTTTTTATTAGTGACATGCTTATATAACCACTTTAAAATAGGTGGGTTTTAAGCATCGTCTTACCCGTTTTGCTGTCAGCTCATGCCTTACGTATCATGTGTCAAATGTAAATTCTCTTGCCTTCATGGAACCACACTGTAAACATGAGCCGAGCCCGCGTTTACTGCCCACTTTTCCCCTACAGTATATGAGCTCTTTGTATGTCAGTGAAAGTAGTGTATTCCTTGGAGATTGCACAATTCGGTAGAATTGTATTTCCTAAGAGATTAGAATAATACCTACCTAAGAACATCTATCAATAGCGTCATTGTACAAGTGCCGTAAACAAACTGTAATGCCATTCAAATAACACTATTATTGGCTTGCCAGGTTTGTCTCTGAAGGGGAAACATTTGTAATGGGGGACAAAAACCACTACAATGTTTCCTCCCTCTTCCCCCTCTTCATCTTTATGCTCTGGTGTGTGACAAATACCCATACCTACCTTCTATGGAATACGGTTGCTGTCAGAATATTCCTGTGCACAAGATAGAAATGTGTGCATATTATTCTATAATTGTGCAAGAAATAAATATTTGTAAATTCTTGAATGAGTTCAGTGGTACATAAAAAAGTATTGCGTGTATATTGGGGGAGGCTGTGGCTCAGTTGGGTCATCCAGTGACCAAAGGGTTGGTGGTTCAAATCCTGCCTCTGACTGTCCACATGTAAAACTGCCCTTGGGCAAGACACTGAACCCTACATTCCTTCCAGTGGGGCCTGGCAGCACTTTAGCTTTTACCATTTATTTTATCCGTCAGAATACAAATGAATACGTTTCGATAACAAGAATTACAAACACGAAATACAACTTAACGAATATGAACACAAATTCACCTTGACTCTACTGTCAAAAATACATCACCACTTCACAGGTATCATTTATTGAGCAGAGGATACATCGATCCCACAGATAATACATGCATCCAGGTTCCTTCTCCGAGGTCAGAACACTCTGCAAATGGTTTGATTTGACCAGATTTCCTTCTCTGACTTCGTCATCCATCTTTCACAGTGATCCTGCCCGATCTTGCCTTGATCTTGTTGAGGAAAGGGAACTTGAACCCATACGCAGCCTGTGGAATCGATGTATCTTCTGCTCGACAAATAATGCCTGTGAAGAAGTAACATATTTTTGATAGTAGAGTAACGTTGGTGAAGTCATATTCGTGATAGAGACAGCGCGATCGTAAAGTTGCATTTTGCGTTTGTAATTCTTGATGTCAAAATGTATTAATTTGTATTGTGACAGATAAAATACACACAATACATTTTATGCATGATTGAACTCATTCGAGAGTTTACAAATATTTATTTATTGCACAACTGTATTTTTGCACAACTATAGGCTAATATGTACGCTTATCTGTCTTATGCACACTAATATTTTGACAGCTTCCTTTCCCCATACTTTTCTCAGTTGAACGAAATGTAAATGTGACCATTCTATCCCCCTCTATCAAATCAACACAGTACAAAGCCATTGTATCCTGTCAGTCACTGCAAGCTCAGATGCATAAGCGTCCTTTTTTTTTTTTTTTTTTTGCCACTGCTCTCTCATGCGCTTCCTCTTAATTATCAAAGCGGAGGCTGAGTGAATTGGGATTTTGAAATGGACTTCCTGGGCTTTTGGCATGATTGCGTTTTTATCATGTCTGGAAATGCTTAGGAGAACAGAGACAACAGGCACATTCATCTACATGTTAATCAAATGGCAGCATGCCCTGAAATTTATAGCCTAGTGGGAGAACGTAAGCAGCCTCAACCTGCCTGTCTCACTGCAGGATAAAACCTGTGCATTTAAAGCTGTGTCCTTAAACAAAAAACTGCCTACTTAGGATCTGACATTCTTTAGAGAATTTATTCCGTTGAGACATGGCATGCGACATGGTTTATTTAATAAAGTGGACTTTTGTATTAGATTAGATGACCAATTTAAATGATGCTGCACTGGCGGAGTCATGGCTGTGTCGTTTAGCATGAATTACAATGCAGAGATGTTGACAAAAGCCATTTTGCAAGGTCACTTGTCACAGCAGATTTAAAGGAAAACTCAAGTGATTGATTGGCTTATCAGAGCAGCAGCAGAGACAAACATTTACACGTAGCTTTGTGCTTCTCTTGTTAAACTGTTTACTTACATAAATCTGACACGATTAAGAGAGCAATCATATAAGTAAAAAAGAAAGAAATGTTATCTCAATTAAATGTTTTGTCTGATTACTTGTTTAAAGATTCAATACAGTCATCTTGTCTTTATAATTCATGTACTGTGCCAGAAGGTTTATTGTTTATTGTTTGTACGGATCCCCATTAGCTTCCACCATAGTGGTTGCTACTCTTCCCAGGGTCTGTTAAAATACAAATACAGACACAAAATTCATACATAAATAAAAACAAGTTTACAATTCATTATCATCATCAAACTGAACATTTCATCTCAACACATGAACCTTAAAACATTGAAACTTTTATCTTTGCAGCAACTTGGATTGCAAGAGTCAAAACAATCGTTTGCATTGCTGTATTTCCTTGAGTAGTTCCTGTTTGAGTGTTTTTTGAATGAATATAAGCTTTTAGTCGACTTTAAAAGACTCCATTTGTTTTTGGTTTGGGAAGTTCAAGGTGACCCATGGTGACCTGTCTGGTGCCATGATTATGTTGTAGACCTCTATGCCTTATTCTGTCGGTAAGAAAGTCAGATTTCCTGTTCACAATAGCACTCATAAAAAGGAGGAGGTTAAATTCTTTTTTTTTTTTTTCTCAACAGTCAACCATGATAGACTGCAATGCATTTTTGTAATGTTTGTTCTGAATGAACATTTAAGAGCCAATCTGGTTGCTCTATTTTGGACCCGCTGAAGGTGGTTATTGCATTTCTCACTTCTAAGCTAATCATTGTCTCAGTTGTCTACATCCACGCTGATTTGGATCCATTCACTAACATTCTTCCGATTCTCTACAGCAGAAATATTGTACAACACCACATCCAGTAAACTCAATAAAGTCGGCTAATGTTAGCATCCAGATCACAGCACAACAGAGACCTCTACCAACCTTCCATGAAAGCACATGATCATATGAATCTTGTGAGTATTTTTTAAAGCAAAAATGCCACTCTGTTCCCAGATTTTGAGTTTCAGTTCACTACTTCTCAGTGGCGGGCCGTGCATTTCACACCTAGGCCTTCAGTAGTGCTCCGTTTGAATCACTCCACCCCTCAATAACTATTTTATAGCTATAAAAAACATCTTATGCAGAAATGCAGTATAAAGAGCCATTGCATCGCAGATAGATAACTGTAGCCACAATAAATTAGTGATGGGCAAGGCAGTTCTTTAAGTTGAACTGAATCACTTGAATCAGTACACTAAAAAGAGTCGTTCAAAAGGTTTGTTCACTGAATTACTGAATCATTCAGCACGAGGTGGGAGGAGCCTATGACTGCAACTCCCTGAACTGATGCATGGTGAACAGTTCAGGTTTCAGTTCAGTTCATGGCTTCCCAGGACCAGGAGACAAGAGTATTTGTAAAAAATAAACTTGTTTAGAAGTCATAATGTTTTAAGTGTCCTGTCCTATCGTCTGCTATTTAACTGGTTTACTCGGCAAATTGGGCTGAGTGAGTGATCTGTTCACTGGCAGCGCGATTGCATCACGAACCAGTTCTCTGTGCAGGTTCGTGAATCAGTGAGTGATTCACAGCACTAACGTGAGTCAGTTTGCTAACCAGTAGTTCATTCAGTCAACGTGTTGTGAATCGCTCCCCTGCCCTGACAGACTCACTCAGCTCTCTGTGTAGCCTATGATAGTGAGTAACGTGACACTACAGCAGCAACACATTCACGGACACACAGACACGGAAGGCATCGCGTCGCAGCAGTTCCACTTCCAGCTGGCACGCTCTTGCTCGCTCAACTAACTGAACTGAGAAAGGAATGAATCAGTTCATGAGGTGATTTGATTCACTTTGTTCACTCAAAAGATTCGTTCTTTTTGAACGAATCGTTCGCAAACTACACAT
This sequence comes from Apogon hyalosoma, assembly GCA_037367295.1. Classification (NCBI taxonomy): domain Eukaryota; kingdom Metazoa; phylum Chordata; class Actinopteri; order Kurtiformes; family Apogonidae; genus Apogon; species Apogon hyalosoma. The sequence continues at coordinate 26,964,973 of JAPQRP010000019.1, read as the reverse complement.
CATTATAATAAATGCTTTAAACAAACCACTAGTCTCCTTCTACTGGAACACACACAGAGCATCAATAATAACCTCATAAACTTGCAATATTATTTAGGAAAATAGCAACATTTTACTCACCAAACATTCTGATTATTTGTGCACAAAATCCATCGTCCTTTCTTTCCTCAAAAACAGTTCAATTCCTCTGTCGTACAGATCTCGTAGTTCATGGACTGAAAGTGATGGACAAATCCTTTTCCTGGTTGTCACAGGCTTGCTAGCTTTGGAATTGTCCGACCTTTCTTAACGATTTTCCAGCTTTTCTTGAAACGTCTGTCTTGAAAATGGCTTTGACAATAAATCTTCTACCAAATCCACTTCTGCTCCTCCTTCAGCCATTGTGGGTTGACACAACAGTTGTTAAATCAATACAACTATATTTCTGTTGGTGCAGCTCTACAGATGCAGTTTGCTAGCTTTGGCTCGTACACTCTGACTATCCAGTCAAAGGGTGTGAATACGCTGACGTCACCATATGCCTGCTAGAGGGCCTTGGTGTCGCCAACTCAAAATCGGATTGTTTGAAGCAACAGTTTCATTGGCACTTATTTTTTGCTAGAGGGCCCGCTGAACTGATAGTGAAGCCTCCAGGCAGACTTCTTTGACTTTGACCCTGCCTGGCAACAAATGATGGCTGAAATGTGATTGGTTAAATGCTTTAATATGAAAATCCATGCCTGGAAGCAGCACAACCAGGGGAAAAACTATGAAAGGAAGCAGACAGACCATTTGGAATTATTTAATAAGTATTTATGGACAAAATATAATTAATATAATTAACATCAGTCTGTGATTCAGATATTGTTTTAGGCCAGCAGAGAAGGCCTTGCAGGCCCTGATGGCCCACCACTGCTACTTCTATGGACCTTTCAGGATTTTCTATTTTCTCCATACATTTGCAGTGTTTAACAGTAGAGTCATTTTTAAAGTCTTCCAAACAGAGAAAATCAGATGGAATACTGAACCATTCACCCATTTTCCAATCTGCTTAGCTCTCATGAGTGTTGCGGGGGTGCCTATCTTGGCGAAGGTGGGGTACACTGTGAATGTGGGGTCAGTTCATTACAGAGCTGTCGTATATAAACAAACTACTATTCACTGTCTCATTCACACCTATGGGTGATTTAGATTGATCTACTGAGGTTTCCCAACCACTGTGGCACGGCACACTTATGTGCAGGTGTGCTGTGGAAGATTACCCAATTTCACCTGATTGGTATTCTAAGTGAATGGTGTGATATAGATACATACAACTGCAAACGCCAGTGATCCACTTTACAACAGTGAAAAGTGAAAGTGAACCAGCCCTGATGTGGTGTGTTCTGTTAATAAAGCCCCCTCCCACTAGTGTGCGCGGATTAGTGGGTTACTTGCGGGACCTGTGGACTGGGTTATGGGGGGGGGTTAGGCCTCTATTATACGACAGACCTCAATCTGTAAACTGGGGTGTCTGTCTGAGGGGTCGCTGACGCACCCCTCGCAGCTTTCTTATTCCAAAAGCCCCACGACAATGTCGCCGGGCAGGGAATGGATTAGTGTATGACATGATAACTTGTTTCTGTCGTGGCTGAAAATGCCCTGGAAAAGTCCTGGAAAATAATTTCAGGGAAAGCGTGGGAACAAAATCCGGGGAGAGCTGACTGCTGCAATTTGGCAAAAACAGCAAGTTGATAGGACAAATATTTTGGGAGCTATTAGTCATTTTGGAATACAATAGCCTTACAATCACGTTGCTATAGCCAGAACTCTTTGGCGGTGACTGCTGGACAAATGCGGTACAGCATGCATTAATACACGGTAAAAAAACTACCGCATCTAGAACCTGTGGATCCCCACGGGTCAACGCTCTAGTTCATTTATAATTTTCTTGTCAAACTTGTTGCCTTTTCAGTTGACCAAGCATTTCAAATGTGCTTTTCAGAGTTAGTTTATGACTTCCCCACCACTTCGAATGCCGTTTTCTTTGAAATGTGAACTGATATCCCTTCAGATTTTCGCTCTTCATTGTCTCTTCGGCGGTTGATCAAAAGGGAAGCACAGCAGGATCATATAATCCTTTTGCCAGCAATATATTGAGCTTACCACCTTGAGCTTGACATCAGAGGAAAATGGCTGCTGTGAGAACATGGTCTATTAATAGCGGCACTACATTTCTCAGTAGTGTGGTTGTGACATCACTGTTTTTGGAATCAAATAACTTTTAGCAAGTCTGCTTTATTGATCTAATATTCTGCAACGTCTACACAAGCTACAGTATATTTTCCCAAGTATTTCTTAACTTTGATTAAGCGCTGAAGATGAGTACGTGACAGCGTTGTACACAGACAGCATGTTCATCTATACGCGTATGACATGATGTACCAAATGTTAGGCTGAGCCCTGCAACAAGAGGAGTGTTGGGAAATACTTCCACAAGCACTAGCGTTTTGGCACATTTGATGGAAAAATGGCAGATGGAACCTGCAACACCTAAGATTGAGACAAACTGAACTACAAGACATTACCTTCTGTTTGGAGAAGTGAGTAATGACACGATGTGTTAGAATGGAAACTATTTAATGACCAATTCAGAAAATTATCACTTTAAAACGGGGACGTACTGTATTATAACCAGCGTTAGAGCTCATTTATTCTCTACGTTAAAGACGCAGATGGATACCGTCAGAGCCTTCTGTCTGTCCTCTGTGTACATTCCGTACGTAATTCTGTCCGTTTTCCGGGAGCGTGCGAATGCGAATCCAGACAGAGAATACGGAGCAGCACCACCAGGAACCATTGCAGTGTTGAGATTTGAAGAGAATAATTTCCAGAAATAGCAGAACTTAACTTTTCAAAGAGCGACTGCGTGAGTTAGTGAAAAACTAACAACTACCCTTCTGAATGTCAACATTAGTATCCACTTTAGTAAAACCTCCTCTGTCATCGTCGTGTTTGTTATTATTATTGTCTTTCTTCTTCTTCTTAAAAAACTTTTCTCTTCTTTGTTGTATTTGGTCAGTATGTTAATTAAGAGTGGCTATTGTTTAAAACCCTTTTCTGATTTCTCACTTCTGTATACTCATCTCCTTTAACCCTTTTACTTATTAGACTGGCAATTTTGTTTCCATTCCCTCTTCTGCTTCCACCTGGATATGCACAACCCACACAAAATAATCAGAAATAACCACACATTTGCGCACACACACACATACACAAATGCACCTGTAAATAGCCCTTTGTTTGCACCCATCTTTGTTTTGCCTACTGTCTATGTTGTTTGGATTTTCTTTTGTTTGTTTGTTTGTTTATTTGTTTTTGTTACTCCTGTCACAATATTTTGTCTAGCACTGAAAACAAAACAAAACAAAACAAAAACATGGCACCACCCTCTGGTGGATGGATTGAGAAACGTTAATTCCAACACATTGGACGCATGGAGGATGAAGGTAGTGAGGCCTGATAATGTTAGAAACAGACGTACCTATTTACGTATGTAAAGCGAGCATAAATGAGCCTTTACTGTAACTCTACTACATCTGTTTTTCACTTGTAACTATTTAGAAGTGTCCATCCCTTACTTTGGGTTTGTGTGAAAACAGTAGGCTGTAGGAAACTGCAGAGGAACACAGATAAACCCAACCTATTCCCCTATAAATGGTCTAATGTTTTGTTTGTTTTGTTTATTTGTCTCAAACCAAAATAATAATTAAAAAAAATTAATAATTAAAATAAAATAAAATCAGCAAGTCAATTACATATGCATCCATCAATAATCATTAATCACAGAAAAGGTAACAAATACAATAAATTTAACATAAATGTATGTATAAATACACTCAAAAACACAGTTTGAGAAGGAACAGAAAGTAGCAAAAGCTTATCCAGTCCTGCCCCTTCCTTACTTTAAGTGTCAAATTCATAACCAAATATATTTCACTATTTCAATGCCATCAGACCTTACAGTGATGAGAGGGAATCAAAACTAAACACACTGCCTCCACATATCATTAGCCTCAGAGCATAATTGCCTAAGTCATACACTATATGGACAAAAGTACTGGGACACTTTGAATTTGGGGGGGTTTGATCCCTGTGATTGAAGAAGCTAAAGCTTTAACTGCTGGTTCTTCTCCAGTCAAAGCTTTATGAACGAGTAGCAAAAACGGAGCCACTGTTGAAGGAATCCCCACTACACTTCACCCAGTGGCATGTGAGAGACTCCAAGGTTATCTGGAAGAAGGTTCTTTGATCTGGTGAAACCAAAATAGAGAAGTTTTTTGCCATCAGATAAGATGCAAAGTTTGGGAGACACCAAACACTGCACATCACCACAGACACACCATCCCCCACTGGGAACCATAGTGAGGACTGCACCATAACGAGTGTGGGTTCCTCTCGCCCTCAGGACCTGGACGGCTTCTAAAGGTAGAGGGTTAAATCTACGTCGTATCTTACCAAACGGCAATAATCGTGTACATGGCGAAAAACAGACGATTACCAGAAAATATCCAAAAAATGTTTCGAAATCAGGAGGGAGGTTATTAATTAAAAGGGGGACGTAACTTCAACAACCTTAAAAGGTTTTTGTTTATCTGTTTCTGGTGTCAAGTTATGGAACAATCTAACCGAGGAACTCAATCAAAGTCCAAATATTAACCAGTTTAAGAAAATGTACAAAGATATTTTGTTTAGCACTCACTATTGATAATTTTCATTACTGACTATTGTCATTTACTCATAGGGATTAGAGGCAGAGAAGCCTATGTGAATGTATATGTGTATGTATGTATCAGTGTATATATGTATTTGCACATGTATAGGTATCTGTGTGCGCATGGGTATGTATATGTGTGTATATGAATGTGTATGTCTGGTTTAGACAAAGGGGTGAGAGCTAATAAGCTGCACTATGCTTCTTCTCCTTTTTGAATATGACTTTCTTTTTTTCTTTTTTTGTGTATATTATTAGTTTTTGCTTCCTTGAATTTTCATTTCTATATTATCTTGTGCGAATAAGTCAATTAGTAGCAATCAGGAAGCTTATACCATTTCCATATTCAGAATAAAAAATAAAAAAAAAGGAATGCAGCAAAATATATGGAAACCTTGGTAGACAATTTGATTATGGGCCAAAGTCTCTGAATAATGGTAATGATTTGATTTCCTGGGTTATACATCTTAAACACAGCAACACATTATCTTTATGCTAACAGAATTTGAGCATCCCACTCTGAACATGGAAAGAACGTCATGTGGGAATTACTTGTAGTTAGAGAAGTGGGAGGCTTTACTGTTGAAAAAACAATTTAAAACATTTTCTTTTACTTTCTAATTATTTGACCAACCGTGTTATTCATCACCCACTTACTGACTTCTTATTCTTCTTATTACACTTTGCTTTGCTGCCTCCAGGTATCTTTCACAAATTCGATAAAATTCCGTGAAAAAACAAAACTGAAAAAATAAAACCGTTAAATGGGGAGGTCAGTGGTCGGTAAGCCTTTCACCAAAACAGTTTAAGTCACAATACTGCAACGAGCAACATAACTGAACGAAACAGACAGCTTTTTGAAACCTCGATATCAAAACTGAATATTAAAAACACCCCAAAAAGAACTCTGACATTTAAAGGGTTAATAAGGTTGCGTCTCAACCTTTATTTTGGCACGCACAAAAATACTGACATGACACAGAGCCCCTTAGATCCCAAAAGGCGATAACTTTTTATCTTGTTTATACAACTTATTATCTTGTGCAAACAAGTTATGATGTGGGCGAAAGATACTTTTTGTGAACAAAATAAAAAGATATGACCTTTTAGGACTTCAGGAGGTCTTTGTAATAGATATTTTGTGAAATTGTAATATGCAAAAAATTCACAACAAATCTGTTTACAATAATCTCTGCCTAAGTTAATGTTATACAGCTGCATTAAGTCTAAAGTGGCCGAGAACAGCAGTGTGGCTGACACTGACAAAAGGTCTTCATGGAGGTTGTTGAATATTCATGATAGTTTCGTTTACGTGCATGATTGCACATTGAACATACCATTTATCTCTGCCAGTTTGCACAATTACGCATACATTACACATTTATGTAAATATATACTCCTACTTAGTAACAGTAGTTTATATTTTTGTAGTTTTCTAGTTTTTCTAGTTTATATTTTTATGCTTATTCTCTTTGCATGCCATGCTTAAATGTCCCTTTGTTTTGTTTGCGTTATTTTTCTAGTTAAATTATTCTATTTTTATACATCTTAAATTCTCTTGGCATTCAGTGTGGATGGCAAAGTAAGATTTTCTTGCACAGGGATTAGTGTTTCTTTACTGTACGCATGGAAATAAAACGCTTTGAGTCTTTGATTGTTTTATGTTTGAGGAGCATGTGTGATTTGGTTATTGGACTTTTACACATATTTGGAGGATGTTCATAATTTAGGAAAATGTCGTGTGACTGTGACGGAACAGCCATGCACTTACTCAAAAGATATCTGCAACTCAACACACGATGCATAGAGATGGAAGGCCAGGTGGTCTTACAGGAGCTGTGTTCTCAAAAGAATGTGATAGAGGCCAAGTTATCAACTATTTTGTATCCATTCATCGGTCCATCTGTTACCTCAAGGCTACTATTTTAAAAAGATAAAAATCTGTCAGATGTTATAACTTTAACTGATTTTAGCACAAGACTATACAACATGACGAGGTAAAAAATCCAAGAAAGGATGAACACTGTTACAAAGTACTGCAACTGTTTTTGCTAATATTTCTCAAGGATTGTCCAAGGTATGTTGAATCTCATTTTTGCCAATATGGGTTTGTAAGGTCACCAGTGGAACCAATGAAACATCCATCCAGGAGATCACGGTTGGCATTTGGGTGCTTCTATGAAACTGGTCCTAAAAACAGGACATGGGGCTAAAAATTCAAACCAGATGTAGACTAATGATATGAAGCGAGTTTGAAAGCACTTGGTCTATTTTAAAAATAAATATTTACTGAGATAAAAGAGAAACTATTTTTCAGATAAAATACATTTTTAGATTATTTTACATTATATTTAATACAAAAATCTGCATGTAACACAGTCAAAAGGACATGAAAATTATGCGCTACTATTTTTTTTAAAATATCACTTTATTCTCTTACAGGTACATTTTGGGAATTGAAGTAATTATGTATGTTTCACAAAAATGACCGCTGTTGCAAAATCATTTGCGATTTATAAGCATTTAAATGGGCAGGTTCTGCATGTAACGCAAGTGGACACAATTAGTTACACACAAAACCTGGAATGAGACTGCCAATTCATGAAACACCTGCATGTCTGGATTAGAAAAACCACTAGGATCATCAAATTTAACACAGTGTCTTTATTTATAGCTGTATATAAGACAATTTCAAGCCATGTTTTCCAGATCAAATACACTGACACCTAGGTAGCTTTTCCTGTCCCAAATTTTGGTCCTATGTTTGGCTCCAATATTGTATTAATAATTAATTAATTTTGGGATGGCTCAGAGCAAGAGTATAATTTTTTTTGTATGTATCTGAGGTCATCATTAGGTACATCCTGGGGGGAAATATGTCTACATTTCACTTTTATTATTGGGTCTAAAAAGCTGGAAAATGCCAGGTACCAAAATTAACCCAGTTTCATAGAAGCACCCATTTACATTCTGAAACAGACTGCAACTCAAAACCAGATGACATCAGCATAGTGACAGAAGGTCAGGTGGTCTTGCAGGAGCTGGACAACTTTCTGTTAGCTGTTCTCATGTTTTTTGGCTCAATTTACACATTGAACAACGACTACTTTTGAGACCTCAAATATACCTATGAGATGCTTAAAAAAAACTGTCCTGGGGCTGGAGGGCACCATTCTTTCCATGAAGCGCTCAACAGCAGACTTTTTTAAGATATTTCAAAGCGTTTACACAGAAAAATGTGGTTTTCCTAAGTATTTCAGATTTATCTTGTCATGTGCTATGACTTGTGTTTGTTTGGTGGTTAGACATTTTTCATTTTCAATTATACATACTTATAAAGATGTAGATTATTACCCACAACAGTATGTTTGTTGGAGTTTAGCACTAAAGCAGTTTTGAGTGTTTTGAATTCTATATCCATCTTTGGATTAAAAGTTGTTTAAGATATTTTATTATCTTCACTTTTTTCTCTGAAAGATGTACAGTGTTTTCTAGGTGGCACAAGATAGATGTGGGTATGACTGCAGTCTTTGATATGTAAAAGCAGACATTAGTAATAGTAACTAGAAGAGCCCTTGGAGAGCGCAGACCTCCGCCAAGGCACATCAGGCGAGTTGGGGCCTGAGCCGTGGAGCTGGGGGCGGAGCCGCGGGGCGGAGCCGCGGGGCGAGCCGGCGTCCGGGCCGAGCCAGGGCCCGAGCTGCGGTGTCTTCTCCCAGCACGAGCCTGGGTGAGGAGGCCGTGGCCTGGGGGAAAAGACTATAGGAGATGGTATTAGTGCCAGTGTAGGACTCGTCTCTTGCCATGGTAGCTCCTTGTAGTAGACGGTCATGCTGGATCTGGCAACCCCTAGTCTGGGGGGAGGTGGAGGGGATAACACACTCTACACTCTTTTGGATGTGATTGCAGTACCAGTTTTGGCCACAATCCTACATACAGCACCTTTAAATGAACATGAAAAAATCATGTCAGTGTAACATATGTGGACTATTATCAACATATGTTATATATTATCATTTCATCGTTCCTGTGATAGTGACAATACATTCTATTCTATTCTATTCTATTCTATTCTATTCTATTCTATTCTATTCTATTCTATTCTATTCTATTCTATTCTATCAACATTTTTTTATTATTTTACCAGAACACTATAGTTTATTTTGTGGGACCATTTTCAGTGATTTTATCATGTAAGTAAAAAAAAAAAAAATGCAGTGTAGCTTCTGAATCATTTGGAATTGAAAGAATGAAATCTGGCAGGCGAGGTTGTACTGTGTGTTCAGTCTGGGAGGTAGTAAGGGAAAATATATTGAGGATTAAACCAGTAAATAAAGGTGATTGTAGCTCATGGTTCTTCTTCGACCCATCCTCTTCTGCTTTTTAAGCCTTGTTTGTCTGTAGTCCTTCTTTCTCTTGCCTCTCATCCTTTTTTTTTTTTTTTTAAGCATCGCTGCCATTCATCAAGGGCACTGTAAGCGTTTATCAGGCGACCGATTATTCCTCTATTCTCCCACCCCTGTCCTTCTCATTTGATTTCCATCAGTAGGGTCTTGTTCTCTCACTCTCTCTGTCCCCCCTTAATTAGCCTCCAAGCAGACATAAAGAGAAAGTTGTGATAATGAAGCAAAGCGAAGAGAGATTCCAATTTAGAGCACAGCGAACTACTCAGGGAGCACTCTTTCATTCTTAATTCATCTTTCCAAGGCCACACTAGAAGAGTCTGTGAATATACAGAATGTACGGATTTGAAAGACATATAGACATACTGCAAAGTACCACAATGAAAATAGCAGTAGATGTAGGTTAAACACTTTAAATTATACATGTGAAAATAGAACCTGACTGAAGTGACAGCCCTTTCATATCTTCTTCACAGCTACTGTCTATATGACTGTCAGTCAGTAGAAACTGCCAGTAACTGTGGGTAAGTTATAGTAAGTGGGGCATATAAGAGACATCAGGAGACTAAGGCTACATTCAGGTTGCAGGAAAATGTGGCCCTAATTAGAATTTTTTTGCCCATATGTGACCCCTATTTGATCTGTTAAAGCCCAACTATTATTCCTTTTTTACCCAATTTAAAATGGTTCTTTATCATCTAAAGTTACTATGTACAACTGAGCATGTTCCAAAAACCTCAATGATTTAGAATAGACGCGCCTAACTTACTCTGTTTACAGAACTCTTTCCAGAATGCGTCGTTTTTGGACCCCAAAACATGAATATTCATGAATCAATGATTGACATCCCGGCCAGCCAATCACGTGCTTAGTTTGACTTTGCCAGAGCAACTTGCCAGGTTTGGCATCAACGTGACTGCTGCCGGAAGGCACACTTCGAGAACGACTGTGTTAGGCACATTAGCAACGAACTAGTGTGTGATAGCAAACAGAATCATGTAATAACACGATCATACTGAGTGAATGAAAACCTCCCTCCGAGTGTAGGCAAATTTGAATGTAATTCCAAACATGGACAGAACCTGGCTAACTCCAGACACAGCTTTAGCTG
>JAPQRP010000019.1:26914540-26935356 GCA_037367295.1 Apogon hyalosoma | reverse complement strand
ACCCTCAACATATACTTTTTTCTGCATATACTATACATTCTAATTCACAGTATACCTCTATCTCCTAACAGTTTTATGCAATAACTATTTGAATTAAGGAGGCCAAAAATGAAGGATGATAAAAAAAAAAAAAAAAAGGGGCGGCCAAAGGGTTAAAAATCTTTTCTATCATTCTTTTTTTTTTCACCTGTTCTGTTTTGGCCTCCAATATAAGTGTACTGGGTGCCACAAGTTGCTTGACAGTTTTGATCTAAGAGGGTTTTGAACCTTGGATCAGTTCCCCCTATTGGTTGGATTTAATTCTTTTATTACTGTAGGGATGTTACCTGATGGGAGAACAGGACAAAGTAATACACAAACAAATACTGACACAGACCCTGAAACAGAAACAAACAGGCAAAAACAAAACACTTACAACAACAACAACAGAAGAACATCAGTGAATTTGAAGAACAGAATAGTCCCATATCAAAGTAACCAGTACCAAACAACAGATGAAATAAAAAGAAACAGCAACAGAATAACACTGGTGACTTTAAAGCAAACTTACTCAAAGGCAGTGTAACCTGAAGGTAACAACAGTCAAGTGTGTGTGTGGATATGCGTGGGATATCGCAACAGCACCGCCCATCGTCACCAGCTGCAGGACAGGGACGGCCTGGACGGCGCAGACAACCACCGACCCACAGAGCCGAAAGGACCCAAAACCACGCCCCAAGGCACAGCACCACGGCCAGAACCCGAACCACGACCACCGAGCTGCTGTGAGTTTGGATATTTGAGGTTGTCTGGTGGTGGTTGGCATGTACATATATATTTCCTGAGCCATATGGAGGCTGCCTACTCAGCTGATGTCCTCTGTGAAATGGAAGTACAGCCTCAGGCAGATGGAATTACATCAGCACGTCCAGGGAGTTTGAAAACATTTAAATTTATCAAGTAATAGACCTGGTCCTTGTTGTGTTTTAATCTCCAGACTAGTGATTAGAAGTGTTCCTCATAAAAATAACAATGATTATTATTGTTATTATTATTTTTTATTTATTTATTTATTTGTTTAAAATCATGAATAATAATACACAAAGGAAAGTGTGTCCTGTCACCGATAGACCCATGTGGAGACAATTCTAATGTCAATTTTAATCTCATGTACTTCAGGGTGCTTGCGCAGGTCTTGAAATTCTTAAAAAGTATGTAATTTTGAAACGCTGTTTCCCAGACTTTGAAAAGTCTAGAATTTTATGTGAAAGTCTTAATATAGTATGGAAAAAAGTTTCTCTCACAGTTGAATTTTAGAGTATGTTCACACACCTAATCTTGTAAGAAATACATGAGAAGAGCAGATAAAAAAAAACCTGATATGACTTAACTAACTGGTCGGTACTGGAATGATTCTAGTGAAACTTGTTTGTGTGATATCCGTGCACTTTTGTTTTGAAAACATTTCTGTCAGTAAAACATTTTTTTTTTTGTGTAAATTATGCATTCATTCATGCATTTATTAAAATTAACTTTTCTACAGCACACAACAGGTACAATCTCAGCCAAAAATGTTGGCACGCAAATACAGTATAAAAGTACAAAAAGTCAAGGTCTTAGGGAAAAAAAAATAGCAGTTTTGAAAAAGTCTGGAATTTTTATTTGGATAAAGAGCGAAGCACTCTGTTATACTAATACTACCCATAGTGAGTATGAAATGGCCAGGAACCGCTGCATTTAATCTAACAGAGTTTTGAGCTGTTACAAAGGATTTCACTGTGGGACAACAGGTCATCCACATGGTTGATATTGGAAGTTTGACCCTGAAACCCACATGGATGAGACCCAATACAAAGGTGCCAGAGGGGAGGAAAAAGCAAGGTAAATTCAGATCACATACAATTTATTCATCTCTGTAAAGTTCTTAAAGCCACAGGATGTTGTCCAGGTGAAACTCACTTGAATCAAGATGTAACGACTACTGCAACTCAGCAGTAACTTAGTTAAAGCCGGTTCACTTCTGGTGTGAATACAACCGGTCTCAAGCCTAAACAAATCAAGGAACCATGGAACCAAAGAACTTTTTGCACTTGACAAGCTGCCGTAGCTGTGTGGCACTGTGGGTAATCAACTAAACTGGAAGTAGCCGAGCCGCATGGGTAGCCAGAGCTAATAGCAGCGTCGTGAGTCGTGGACTGACGTGGAACAATGAGAATGTCTCATTGACATTCGGTCAATGGTCACGTAGGACCTCCATGTTTGTTTTCATCAACACCCACTGTCTCTAATTCACCCCGCCCCCGACTTTTCTGTCCAATGCCAGCGCAGTTCGTCACATGCGTGCTTCTGTTTACAAATTTTGGTCCACTAACAAAAAGTGTAACAAGAATGGAATCTGACCCAAACAAAAAAAAATAAAGTCTGCGTTGGATCTGACCCGAATAAACAAACCAAAGGATTTTCCAGATGTGAATACACCCTTAAATATGGACAAACCATAGAAGGAGGTGGCTGGTGACAGACATGGCAGAACTTGGAACAGTGTTTTTGTTCTATTTAAAACTGAAGGTTAATGCTCTGAACCATGTTCTTTTCCCTAACTCTAGTATAAATTCTAAATATAAGTATAAATATGTTCAAATTTCACACATCCATGTTGTTTTCAGTGAACTACAGCTGACCAGTATTTTCTCTGATATGGCATCATTGAACCTATTTACATGCACACTAATACTTGCCAAATTATTCAAGTGATCATGTAAACAGGATAATCTGATATGCTTTATCAGATAACAGCAGTAATCTGATTATGAGAAATCGGATTAACACACATGGATTTCTCCCCAATATGCTGATGTTTTCCTGCAGACTAATCTGGTTTATTTCTTTTACATCTGTGCATGTGTAAACACCATTTCAATTGTAGAGAATGGATGTCACATAGTAAAACGTCAGCAAAAGACAACAGGAGAAGTACCGTTTCTACAAAACACATCAGAATTTGGTGGTGTATGCTCTGTGTATACAATGACAATAAAAGGAATCTTGATCATGGACTGGGGCATCTAAACCGGGGTTTTCGATTATTGCATTTTTTTAGGTGCATGTAAATGGTTTGATGTGATAATTACAATTATCTGAATACTCCCAGACTTAATGGTCGTGTCAACAGGCTCATAGACACGTCCCTGTTAGTCAGGGTTAATTGTCTGGTTTTACCTATAGCACAGGTTTCCTTCACTCACTTTTGTCAAGCTTGTCTTTTCAAAATTTATTCACCTGGGTCCTGAGAGACATGTCCTTTATCCTTCAGATCTGTGCCATACATTCACTGAGTGCTTTTTTTTTTTTTTGTGCCCTTCTACAGGTCTGTGCACTCCTTGTTGCACTTCACTGCATGCACAACATTGCTCAGCTTGTGTGCGTTTGCTTTTTCCTTGGGGTGGACCGGTTTTTGTTGAAGAGTGTTGCTGGGTCTGAAATGCCCTGGGATGTTATTTAAAGAGAAAATCCTTCTAACGTAGAATGGTGTTTGCTATAAAATTGCTATTAAAATGTTCAGTTTGCTCCTTTAACTTAGCAGAGCTTGAAATTATTTAAACTTTACTGGATTTATAGGGCAGTAATATTCTATTATCTACGTTTAATGAAATAGTGATATTATGATCCTAATTGTTTTATGAAACTGTATTCCTAAACGTATTATTCTAAGACTAATTCAATTAATATCTAATTAAATGAGGTGTTAGATTTTCCTTTTACATGTTTTCTTCTTTTTCCTGATTTAAAGCTTAACAGTGCAACAGTTCACTGAAATGAACACTAATGAAGTTGATGATTAAGTGTACGGTTTACCACAGTGTGATACGTAAGGATATAAAATAACAGCTTGTATTGTGTCATTAATTACAGCCTGCACATCACTTGAAAAAAAAAGTAAAATCAGATGACTGATCATCATCAGACTTCATGGATTAATGTTAATTATTGTATTATTCATTTTTATTTATAGAACAGGATCAAAAGGTGTTTTTATGACAGTCAGAGGTGATGAATCCAGTTTTCTTATTTTAATATTTTAACAACAAAGATAGTCTGAAAAAAAAAATCTAATTCCTATATCTCAAGGACTGCAAACAGTTAACTTGAAGGACTTAAGCTGCTAACAAAATATGTACCTAAACACTGCCAATGTATTTTAATTAAGCTGCTGTTGAAGAAATAAACTCACAATGTGTATACAACAGTAATATCACTTGCAGCAACCTGGCATAAAGTGCAGTAGCAGTTGTTGAATTAGTGAAGACTCATTTATTCTATCGGTGACCCCCGTAAATTTTTTTTTAACTTGATATCACAAGACCCAGCAGGATGATGCACATAAACAGTTTCATTGTGTGGTTATTGGGCCAAGTGGAAAAATAACGTTGGTAATTATCTCATTTGGATTGCCAATGTCGTGTTCATAAAGTAGTGTATTATAATTTGAAAACACAAAAACAATTTCCGCGTACAACTCTGGCCCAAATTTGTTGTAGACCTGCTTCCAATCATTCAGAATAAATTTAGCCTCATGCAAATTGTTTTTGCTAATGGTCCAATAGTGAAAGCAAAATTATAATCAACACACAGTCATTTCATGTTTCCACTGTGTTTCAGTGGCCTTTCACTCAGACATTGTACTTAAGCAACAGTTATCAAATAAAATATTAATAAATAATTGAGGTCATTAACCTACTGTTGTTTGTATATTGGGGGGATCAACCGTCCTCTGGTTTTTACATCCCTACTTCTACTGAATGAATTTCATCCTCGGGGGGGGGGCCTCAATGATTAAAAACCGATTGAAATAAAAGGCAGGTCGTGACTGAATTTTCTAATTGCTGGCACTAACTTTCGCCTGAACCGAACTGTTGGCAGTCTTGGAATTTGCGAACGACCCCATCACAGCCCCATTAATGCATGGTTTTACCTGGGCTAAAGCCCAGGGGCCCACTGAGTTCAGGGGCCCATCATTTTTGGTACAGGAAGACAAACCAGTGTCCAATGCTAAGGAGTCAGACCGGTGCGGCTCCTCCAACTCCAGCCGTGCTGCGCACTATGGCGCGTCAATATACGCCAGTGCGCGCTGCAGTGACAGTTCGGGGTTTGAGCCGTTCATCACGCATGCACATGTGTCTTTGGCTGACACTATGGCAGGACACTGGGGCTAAACATTCATGCCTTGGTCAGTCAGTGTTGCCTTTTTCTTCTGACTCTAAGACTGGTGATTTTGTGGATATACAGGGAATGGAACTGGGCTTTGTTCCTGTGCTGTGACATAGCATCATCTTAAACTGTGACTCAATTCAGTTCAATTTTATTTGTAGAAACCTATATCACAACAAGGTTGCCTCACAGGGCTTTACAGAATTAGGTAGATGTGAAAACAAACAACAGGCAAATAAACAGTGGACGAAGTAAATGGATTAATGTCCTGGGCATCCCCTGTCCTTAGACCCTCCTCAGCAAAGAAAAACTCCAAAAACCCAGTGAGAAAAGAGAAACCTGAGGGAGAACCACAGTGAAGGAGAGATCCACTCCCATGGATGGACAGACTGTAGATGCACCAGGACTGATGGACGTCCATTTGATGATGTGGTTCCAGTCTGTAAGGATACAGTAGGGTGGGGGCACAGGAGGGGGTCCATCTAGTCAGATGAGACAGGTGAGTTCAAGGAAGTCCATCCAGACAGGTGAGGGTGGGGGAGGAGGTCTGGGGTCACAGGTCAGGACAGGGCACAGATGAGTCACCTCAGATCCTGTCATCATTGGGCCCCAGGCGACTACTACTGACCTGGTTCAAGGTTTATATCCAGTTCGTGTTCTCCTGCTTTACCTTTAGAGGGAGTGCAGTTTGGTCTGCTGACCTACCTCTAACTTAAAATAGAATTAGGCCTGTTGAGTGCTTGTTTTTTCAAGACCATGATGATGGATTAATCTGCATTAATGTTAAAAATTATATATATATATATATATATATATAGACACACACACACATTTGTGAGATGACTGAATGTTTCTTGACTATTTCAGGTGGTTGTGGTGTGTGCTAAAATGCAGTGATTCTTTGAAAAACTAAATGAAAGAGGAGCAGAAAATATAGATTTTTCTTCGACATGAAGTTTCACAATGAGGTTGAAATTACATACATATGTGTATAAGCAATATTTTTTGTATATAAGTAGTTTAAGGCTACTGTTATGATGTTTAGCAGTCTGACCAAAACACTGGAATAGACATAATTTTGGACTTTTATATATTTCAATATTGGTACATTTGTTTGGTGATTGAACAGAATTAACATAGAGAAATATTTAAATGTCAGTTACTTGTCAAATAATCTTTGAGTAGGACTCATTTTTAAGATTTGCACTGAATGCACCACCAGGTTTCAGATAATTCCACTATTTTTTCCACCAATGAGCACCTGCTCAATTTAAGTACTTTCACATTTTTGATTTTGTAAAAAAGATTTTACATTCCTTTAAACTAAAATTCTGCAGGATGACATGCTGAGGACAAGTCCATCCAAGAAGTACTGGATTGGACTCCTTCTCACCTCTTAGATCTCACACCATCTCATGACATATAGAGAGCTGAAGTCCTGCTCCTTTCATCTGTGGCCTTCGGGAGCTAATTTTAGGGGGAAAAATATTATAGTCAGTGGGAAGAGACAAGGATCCTATTTGAACTATGCATCATTTATAGTCATGGTGTTTGACAGTTGAAAAGGTTATTTAGTGAGTAAAGAAAGCTGACGTAGCTGAAACTTTTGAAGCAGCAAAGTCAAAACACGTAAACAGACAACACACAGAAAATCAAGTCATTATAACCTTTTCTCCACAGTCTGTTCAGAGGCGCTGAAGATGTTTCTGCAGCATCACCAGACTTGTAGTGATTTTCACCTCCCTTCATAGTTTTTACCTCCCTCTCAAAGAATGATCTGAAATATTCCAAGGCAGAAATTGTATCGTTTATGTGGCTGAGCTTTTCCCACACATAAAACAGATGTTGCTTCACCATCTTAACCATAAGCCATGACTTGGAAAATTATATTTGAAATTGATTGCAAAAAGGTACAAGGTGTTACAGCACTGGCTATTTCACAACATTAATAAACTGGTTTAACTCATTATCTGTGTAATGTGTTTATTTTGTGTTTAAGTGTGTTCTCTGTGTGTCGTGCTTGTATGTCTCCTGACATGGGTTTGGTCTAGTTAAAGCTGTGTATGACGTAGTATGGCCATAGCGGCAACAAACACAGAAATGGCTTCGACTGCTTCTTGCTACTGCAGCTGCGTGGAATCCAAAAAAACCCGAGTGACGGTTTCGTTAGGCTTTGTTTTGATATGTAAATACATGGATTGTTTGTGGTGGAATACACTTCGAAGTTCTTCACCGTGAGGGGAGTGTTTCAGGTGCGTAATCACGGAAAGACTACCAAATTCATGATACTTCGGCTATCACTGGTTTTACAGATTTGATGAAAAGGTGGTGACAAACGTCATATGCAGCTTTAAATATCCACTGTTAATTGCTTTGGATACTTTCATTTAGGTTTTGTCAGTGCTTTTTCAACAGGAGATAGGTCTGTTGTGTTTTTTTTTTTTTTTTTTTATTTTAGTCCGGGTTCACCCTGAAGTGATCATTACTTTTGGTTGCTACCACTGTCTTTGCTTATTGTACATTAGCAAATTGCAGAGAGGACTGAGAGAAAAAAAAAGCATAGACTAGGAGGGAGAGGTCAGAAATGGTAATATATATACACTAGTGTTGATCCCTGGGGAACCATGGGTCATATTAATTTCCGATATCTAGGGATGGAAGTTAGTAAATGTGTCGTTCCTGTTTTTAACTTAATTTCCCATCATGCAGTGTGATACCGTGCTTCCTGTCAACTGTCATGGGCATAGCAACATGATTGTAAGGTATTATAAAATTACTAATATATCCCAAAATATTAGTCCTATCAACTTCCTGAGATATTTGATGTGGAGATGGGACTATTCTTCAACTGTAGGTACCAAATTGACCAGTGGAAAACATCTTAATTTCTCAGAACTGTGCAGATACACACACAGACACTCTGAGACCTTCCAGTATTATGATATACTGTAGGTACATGGAGACAGGGGTTTAAGTACATCACATCTCCCCTAGTGGGCTAAGACTATATCAGGACAAAGAAAGGACGGTTCAAGTTTTAAGCCTAGTCTTAAAATTAGAAGAGGTGCCTGCCTCCTGGACCCAAACTGGGAGCTGGTTTCACAGCACAGGAAACTGATAAGTACATTTTCAACCCTCAACCCTTTCACAAACTCCAGAAACGACTAATAACACTGGTCTACATTTGTAAAATTTTATTATATTTTATTATTATTATTATTAGTATTATTATTATTATTTTTTAGAAATTATTTGCTTCAGTGATTAAATGTGCTAAATGTCATGTATTTTAATAAGATTAATTGGAAAACAAATGAAAAAAGTGCTGGTTTGCTGATGCTTTCTAGGTATATGATAAAGTGTTATTACACATATATGTTGTTTTTTTATATATTTTATACAATAGATTTCTAAATCTACTTCTAGATAGAACCTGTAAAGTGAATGCATTGTAATGTGCAGACTGTGTTTTGAGGTAGATCTGCAGCTCTGAGACTAATATTCCTTTTGAGTTAAACCTACTCTCTCATTATTTCTCAAATTTCACATTTTGACCCAAGACTGTGTCTTGGAAACTTCAGCCAACCAGCATTTATTGCTTGATTTTTCTTTATCAGTGACTCACATTTGGTAAAATTTCACTACTTTTATTCTGGAAGCATTTTAACTGTAGACTAGTATAACTCTACACTTCGAATGTGAAGATTCCTCCCACTTTAAAATGGAAAAATTGTTGAGAAGTGTAGCATGGTGCCATGATGGTTCGCATTGTAACCTCAGATCAAAAGGTTTCCAAGATCAGTTCTTTTTTGGACCAGCCTGTCTGTGCAGAGGTTTATGGTCCTCCTGTGCAGTGTGTATTTCCTCAGTTTCTGCTACAATCAAACACATGTATGCTAGGTTAATTCTCCAGTCAACACACTTGACCAGTAGGATGGATAAAAATGAATTTCCCTATGGAGACAATAAAAATGCATTTTAACTTTTGACTCCATGATTTCATCTTATATCATTATGATTATTAGTAGAATTACTATGAAGTTTCATCTTTTTTCTTTCTTTATTTGTTTTAATCCTTGAAATGCAAATTTGTCTGAGCACCCAAAGTTCTTGAATCTTCAGCTGAGTTATACATTAAACTGAGACGGTGACTAGTGGACAAACTAAACAAGAGCAGCACAAGAACAACCCTTGTTAGCAATGCCCTGGGTAGGGTTCACACACTGCCAGATCGACAGTTACATTTCTATCAAGGGTCCCATCGTCAGGCTAATGAGGTGAGCTGCAAACAGATTGAGGTGATGAGACTGTGTATATTTTATAGCGGCTACTGGAGATGAAGACTCCCGCACCAACCACGGTATGAGTGACCTTGTCAGTCATGCTGAAGGAAATTCATGTTTGTCTCATGAGGACCTAATCCCTGATTGAAGTTGTCCATGAACTGACTGAAAGGAAACATGATCTTCCCAGATCTCTGTGTGCACCCCACAACACCTGGTAGACTGCACAGAGATTACACCTGCTAAATCCAATAAAATGTTGCAGGGCCATTTCTTAACCCAAACAATATGTCATATGAGTATGAAAACAAGCCCCATGGTGGAAATAAAGATTAAAATCTGTTTGGTGTGGTGATTTAATGCACAGAATCAGACCCATTTCTGCAGCAAGGGGTCTATCATTGCAAACAACAAAAGATATGGTTAACAAGCACAGTGGGTTCATGGGAGTGGACTTTCACTGTTTTTTGTTGTTAATGAAAGTGTTACAATGTGATGTGATGATGCATAGTGGCCATTATGGCATATCTAATGAAATAACTGTTAATAGATGTCATTCACATTGAGTAACATTCTATAGATTGTTGATCTTTGATAGATACAATAAAGAGTGGACTGTTTCTCAAAAAAAAAAGATGACTGTATGAACCATCCTGAAGTCTATGGAGAATCTATCAGAACCATCAGACTTTGAGTCAGTGAATATGTGGAAGCCCAGATGGAACGTGCTGAGTCTGCTATCCTATTGTTTAACGTATGCTGTGTCTTTCCTCATCCATGTATATGTCCCCATTGGTAGCCAATAGATGCTGTGATTAATGGGTTGAGCCTCCCCCTCATCTGTGTCATGCTCAATCAAGATGGTGAATCAGAGGAGGGAGACAAATGGGAATTTATTACCTTTACCAGATCCAGCTGCCTGTCTGATTGCTCATGTGCTGGAGTTATTGAGTCTTCCAATAAGAATAGCTTCAGATGGAAAATCTAAATCTCTTTCCTAGCTCCAACAGGGGCCGCTGACCCTGTAGGTGCTGATTGAAGCTTTCCTGAGGAAAATAAATCACTGCTTCTATCCAAAGTTCACACTGAGTAAGTAAGTTCACACGACACCATGATGTGTTCTTCCATCTGTCAGGTGTGAAGATTAAATAGTCCCTGTCATGTGGCTGTTAAAACTGCAGGGGAAATCAGGGGAAAGAAGCCAGAATTTGAAAACACACACCTTCTCTCTGCAGCACACAGTCCAAATCAGAAGACCAAATATGCCGACAGCTGACCTGACACCATTTCATACTGTTATAGCAAAGTGAAGCCACTTTTCCAAGCCTTTTGATGAGCCCTGCAATAGAGCACTACGGTCATATTTGATAGAGTCTTAACAGCAATCTGTAATTACAACTGTCAGTCATGTATTTAACCCCCTTCCTCTCTGAAAACACCAATCAGTGGCCAGAACCCCCTGTCAAAGGGCAGGCTTCCACATCCTGAGTCCAGAGAAGGGTTTGGAACTCGTGGTTCCTCTTACAGCACTTGAATTACAATGTACCGAAAGGTAATTATGGAACTTTTGATCAATTAAGGCAGGTTTAATAGTGTTATGACCTCTCAAACTTGCCTATAAAAGTGTACCTGTTAGGCCTGCGTAGTAGGAAAGCCAAAGCACAGTCTCCCTGCTCTAAAGTCTTAGCTTTATGCTAAAAATGTCATTTGAGTTTTGTTACTCCGACCCCCGAAGGGGAGGCAAAGGGTATTGTTTTTGGTTCGGTTTGAATTCATACCAAATTAGGTTTATAAATTGCCAGTGACCCATAATAGAGCTGATTACATTTTGGGAACAGTAGGTCAAAGTACACATTTTGAATTTTTTAAATCTATTTTTTTTCTCCCATTTACTTATAATGGGAAACATTTCAAATGTCTATAAAACATCCATTTTCTTTCAATTTACTTCAAACTAGGGCTGGGCATATCGATGTAAATATCGATAGTATCAATACCTAGGTCAGTATCGGTATTGGATCGATACTAGCATGATTAGATCGATACTTTTGTTGCAGTTTCTCTTCTCTTCTATACATCCAGCAAATTACTTGAATTTCCTCACTGAGTTCATGTGAGCACAGCTTCTCTCCAAGTCTGTCTGTGTAAACAGCACACCTCTCTCTGTCTCTCTCTCTGTCTCTCTCTCTCTCTGCTGCTCTCTCGGGCACACTCTGCTGGAGAGTCAGAGCACTGTCTGAGGGCAGCTCTTGATGGTGGATAGAAAGAGAAGCGCTGTGTGGAGCTTATTCACTGCAGCTGACAGGGACACTGCCACATGTGATGTGTGCAAGAAAGGCATTCATCACTGTGGTAACATCACAAATTTAAAAAGGGAATTATTCTATTCTTTTTATACTGTTAGATTGTTTTATATTGTAGTTAGTTAATTTAAAAAATACATTTATTTGCCTAAAATCCTTTCCTGTGTTTTATCATAATCAGAATCAACAAACTAAAATCAAAATCACAAAATTATTCAATGATCATGACATTTCAAGTAAAAAGTATCGGTATGGGCATTGGTATCAGTGATACTAGCCCTGTATTTACTTGGAATCAGATTGATACCAAAATTCCCAGTATCGCCCACCTTTAAATGTGGCACATATATAGAGGCAATTGATATGCTGACATCAGCACATGCATAGACATGATGACATCAGCTGGATCGATGCTAAACTAAACTACAATAGAGGGTATGTGTTTATGTCACTTCCCTCCCGGGCCACGCCCATCTAAGTCAGACTGAGTGGCAAAAACCAACCTCTCAACATGACAGAGTGTAGCAGTAAACACAGCGAGACCAGGAAAAATGTGGAATATGAAATGAAGTTAAGGACAATTGAACTCGACACTGATCCGTATGAGCTACCAAAGAACAAGTGGTCCACGAACATTGACATGTGACCTGAAATCATGTATCCCGACATCCAGGGTGTAGGGCAGGGGTCTGCAACCCTTGTCCTAGAGAGCCGCTATCCTGTATGTTTTAGAAGGATCCCTCTTCCAACACATCTGATTATAATGATCAGCCTATCATCAAGCTCTGCAGAAGCCTGATAATGACCGTCAGGTGTGTTGGAAGAGGGAAACATCCAAAACATGCAGGATAGCAGCCCTTGAGGACCAGGGTTGCAGACCCCTGGTGCAGGGGATCATGACTCGTTTTACCTGAAACAAACAAACAAATATACATGGTTTCATCATTACTGACAACCAGGGTCCAAAACTAGAGCAGAACCAGCTGATCCAAAGTCCATCTACAGTAGACAGTGGACTGACCCAGTGAACATATGCAGGATCTACTGGGACTGTGGAGATTTAAGTCTGGTTAATGTCAAATACTTTATACAACACAGATACTACTGCTTTGGACCAGCAGGTACGACTGTATTCTTGTAAATTATATTTTCCCACCTGGTTTTAAATTACGACATTATTCTCACAATATTACAGCTTTCTTGTCAGAATGTGACGACTTTAATCTCATAAAACTAGGCCATTATTTTTGTTAAATTATCAGGGTTTTTTTTATAACTACGACTTTATTCTCATAATATTATGGCTTTATTCTTGAAATATTAGAACTTTTAAATATTGTGATTCTTTTTGTGATTGACATTCTCATAAAATTACAGCTTTCACCTCAATACTTTATTGTCGTAGTGACGGTGTTTTTCTTTTCTCATGTGGCCCTAATACGCCGTCGTGGCTTTGTGCTCCAGTACCCCCGTATCTGAAAAACTGGGTTAGCCTCAGTTTAAGTTAGTTTACAAAACCATTAAAGATACTAACAAGAGCTTTACTAAGAATAATGTTAGCCAAAACAATACGTAATTTAAGGTATGATTTTACCCGAAAATACAGCGTAAATTAATGTTACTTGACAGGAAATGGGATCCACAAATGTAGGTTTCATTGCCTGGATTTGTGGATCCATCTGCTCCTCTTTTCTTTGTCTTTCGGTGCCTGTAAAACGATAGCTCCGTCTGCTTTTCAAACCTGTTCGTACAATCAATCGCACAACAGCTCTTCCACATTTTTATTAAATATTGTTCTTAAGTTTAGACAGTATTGAAGCCAACCCTGCCACTCATCTCCCTTTTTCTGCCACTCAGTGGGCGTAACCGCGGTGACTTCCACTAGCTGTGACGTCACGTGCATACCCTCTATATGTGGGAGGGGCGGGGTTTGTTATGCCTGTCGCCACTTGTTTTAGTACAGTGTAACTTCTTATGAGCCATAGCATTCAATGTGCAGCAGATAACAAAAGTCAAGATATCCTTTATCCTTACTGCAAGCAACAATCAGTCTTTCTTCACAGCTCTGAGAGAAATCAGCACAATCGACTCAGAATGATTGATATTGCATCTTACGCTGTTCTTTCACTTAAAAATTGTGTGAGGCAGACCATTACTTGACAGAACACTAGGTAAAGTTTGACAGGTAAGAAGTTCCACAGTAAGTACTTCAGCCTAACTCTTCAACAGTAAAGTCATACAGTCCAGGAGTGAAGGCTCAAACAGCATCGCACTATTTTCAATAACTTCTACAATTGGTGGGTTTTGGTTTTCCAGTTAACTGAAAGGAAGGGTAAGTTTTATAATACATGCCTACAGAAACATATGATGGAGCACTGTCATATTCTTTCCACATCTATTACCTTCTACAATATTATTCAATATGCTCAACAATAAATACATTAAAGGGCTCATATTTTGCTAAACCCACTTTTATTAGTCTTTGGTTCATTCATTTGTTTATTTGGACCCTAAAAGTTCATAAAGTTTGAATTTGAACCCTCCACTGTTGCAAAGCTACTTTTATATTCAATCTGGCAAAAATCGAGTGGTTTTCCACAACCTGTTTTATTTCCTTCTTTATTCATTACATTTTATTACTATTTACGTCATGACATTTGCATATAAAGTCAAGACTTCCAACGAACATTTCTCTGAGTACGACATAACTGTTTATCAGTAGCAGTGGTTGTAGTAAAAACTGAAAATATGTCTGAACTTCAAGCCAATCATGTAAAATGTTCAGTTGTTGATTGTATTAACAATCACAAATTGCTGAATGGGACAAAGCAGCATGGTGAACAACCTGGAGGGGGCGGGGCCTGAAGTGGCTCATTTGCATTTAAAGGGCCAGCGCTCAAAACAACCTTTCTGGTGTCATTACTCAGAAATAGGGTTGAAGATGGACCTGTGGAGTTGAATTAATGAAGAATTCAGACCCAAGCCGAGCATTTACAGTTTATGTAGACCACATGGAAATGTTTGAAAATGCATAATTACGTTTTTGTTTTTTTTTAAGGCAAAATATCACTCCTTTATCATCGATGACAGACATTACCACCTGAGCAACACAGTCCACCTGCACCCACTCTACCACCCAAGCCCAGTTTCTTAATACCAATACAGGCTGGAGAAAATAACCACTCCGGCCACCATGAAGCCCACTTTGTCCAGACACAAACTCGAACCAAGGGTCTCAGAGTACAATCTATAGATTGCTTTTTAATACATTCTTCTCTGGACAGTGACAGCAAAGGGATAGAAAACAATTGTACCTTACCAAGTCCTCTTGAAAATGATGTTTAGGGAGGGTGGTTCTTTTCAGACCCTGTAGCTGTTCTGATTTAAGTGTCATCAACATCTAAATTAACTATAAATGTATTTGAAGGATTGGTTGAACTCAGGAGAATTGCAGGCGGCACAGTTACAACAATAGCAACAGCAAAGGCAATGTCAGCACCACTTTCACAGGAATTTGATGAACCTCAGAAACGCTATCAAAATACATCTGAATTTGTTCAACACGTCACAGTCAACATGATCAATGATATTACAAAGATTCTAGTAATGTTTGATTAAACTGTATTCATAATGATGTTAACAAGTAGGAAGAACTTTGAAATGCAAGTGAGCTCACCCTCAGAATCACTGGTGCTTTGTTATTATTAATGAAACTGAGCAGATGATTATGAAAAACTAACACTAGCTGTATATCTGAACCACAGTTAAATAAAAGACAAGTGTTTTTTTCTCCTGATGATAGATTATCATTTATTAATCTGAATCAGATTATTGTTGCATCAGGCAAATGCATTTATTGGTTTGCAAAATATCCAGTGATATCATTGTTTTTGTAGAAAACTTTTCATACATGAGCAATATATGTATTTAATATAGCTGTGAAAAAATTATTTGAAATGTTTAATGCTCAAAATTCAGATTTATTTCTTTTACACAACATTATGTGTATAATGACTTTTTTCCTTACAGTTTTCATCAAGCTTTAATTTACAAATGTGGATGTACTTATACAGAAGTTAATGACACCTTCTACTTTATGCATCTATCGTAAATAATTGAAGAGCTGACTTTCTGAACTCAGCATCTTCTTCTGACACTTTTTTTATTTACCCTATTTTCAGAGATCAAATATCTCAAAAACTAATGATGATACAATACTGAAATTTTGTCTGGTGTTTACTAAGACAAGTAATATTATTTTCTGAAAATATGATGTCAGAAGGTGATTGAAAAATTCTGAGACACAAGACAGAGTTGCTGGATTCTGGAATCAGAAGACTTTACTTGTGGCAAGGAGTCAAGTACATAAAACAAGATGCAGCAGTTGACTGACTAACACCAGGAAGTCTAAGTTCTTATAGGAAAATACGGGTAACACAATCATTGGTCCAAGTGTCCAAAAATAATGATGTTGATCAAGTTCACATTTGGCTTTGGTATCCAAAACACGGTGATGGAGGGGTTCAGTGACCGCGTTTGTACTCTTCTCCCACCATCCCTGTGGGCTGATATCCCCAAGGGCAAAAATCTGCTCTGGCTTCCAACTACCACCAGGAGACATACAAATAGAGGAGAAATGGTAGACATATTCTGGGTGTTTTCTTATAGGATACGTCATCATGACCCATCCATGACTCATGCTCTGGACACCTGGCATTTACATAGAAGTCTAATATTATTTCTCTAACAGAAGGCCTCTAATTTCACAGAGACTGACCCCTATATAATATAATATAAGACACCCAGCTGTAACTTTTGATTATTTTTCCCAACTTTTTGAATTACATAGGAGCATAAGTAAAATGTATCTTTAAGCTGACAGCACACATAATCAACTGGGCTAATATGACTTCTTTTGTTTCTGAAGAATTTCTCAGATCCCTATATGTGGTAACAGTAGTGGGTCATTAACCCTGTAAAGCCTGAACCATTAAATCACTGACATAAAATTCCAGTTCTTTGAAACTGGAGCCTTTATTGGTCCTTCTGAACAACCCCACAATTTTTTTTTTCCCAAATATCAATTTTATGAGTTTCAATTTTGTATCATACTTTAATCAGGTCTCAATGCTCAAATATTATTATTTTTTATCAAACAATAACATAACACAAACATGTCTAACAAATTGGTAATTTCTTTTCAAAATTGGCAAACTTCTGCCATCTTAATCCGTGTATCATTCCTTCTTTTCATATTCAATTGAGAATCCACAATCAGAAAATGAAAAAAATTACTTATTTCATTATTCATGTACAAATCAAAAATTAAAAAAAACTAGTTGTTTTTCATTCTTTCAATTGTACGCACAAATTAAAAATTGGAAATAAGCAAATGGACCAAATGTCGGGTTTCATGTTGGCATTTTTGATATCTGATTTGGTATGACCCAGAAGTTACTGACTTCTTCATATGTTACACAAAGTGGTTTCTGCTTAGATTGGCTACGATGGCCACACTGTATTAGAAAAAAACAACAATACCTGGGACATCCTGCTGATTTTTTCAGTTGTTATGTCATCCTCCGAGAGAGTAATATGTTTGCTGCCTCTGAATAACATGAAATTCTCCATTACCACAGAATGCATTAGGCAGAATACTAGCAAACCCACGGTTGTCCAACTCAACACACGAAGAAGTCAGTAACTTCTGGGTCATACCAAATCAGATATCAAAAATGCCAACATGAAACCTGACATTTGGTCCATTTGCTTATTCCCAATTTTTAATTTGTGCATACAGTCTAAAGAATGAAAAACAACTTGGTTATTGATTTGTACATGAATAATGAAATAACGAGTCATTTTTTCATTTTCGGATTATGGATTCTCAATTGAATATGAAAAGAACAAATGATACATGGATTAGTCTCCTTCCTCATTAATGACAGTCTTGTAGTGTCACTGGAAAGGCCTCTGGTGAACAAATTCCTCCCCCCTGGTGGATTATACATGTATTGCATGTATCTAATTGTATACATCAGGTCTTTCAAGAAAAAAAAAAATCACCCTGATCACGCAGAGGGCTTCAAAACTCATGTATCAAATAGGATACGTTTGGCATTATAGGGTTAAAGATCATTTGAGGACAATGACTGAGCTGAAACATGCAACGCTTAACTTCAAGATCCAGTTGTTTTTCCTCATCAGTGCAGATGCTCATACTTCTCTTATTCTAGTAGTGTGGACGTCCATAGGCTTATACCTTGCATGTGTCACACCACCTCAACAAAACAACTCTCACCTGGTTTTTCAGACTGTAAGGGTGAACTTATATGTGCAATAAGGATGGACCATTTTCCCAAAACCTCAGCACTGTCTGATCATTCTCCGGGATAAGATCACCAACTTGAATTGGCAGTCGGGAACAGATACCCATCACAAATTCTTCACACACTAGACCAGAGTAAAGTGGAAAATGATGCAATGACCCCCACAGGGAATCCAGCCCAATGCCAAGCACTAAAGGTTTTACTGCAGTGGATATTAGACCTGAAAAATACAGAACACTCTCCACAATGAAACCCTTAGTAACCTATGTGTTTCACGTAAAAATTTAATAGGTCTTTTTTTTTTCTTTCTGTCAAGACACAAAATCATTTCAGACAGAAAGTGCATCTGCCTAATCAATACCCTTATACCCTTATATCTAACCCACATGGACAAGGTGCTGAACACACCAGGACTGTTGAAATCAGCTGATTTTTGCAGTCTTATTAAATGGACAACTTCCCTCCCAGTGGCCATTGTTTCAACATGAGTGACATACTTTGGATCGATCAAACCTTCCATTTGATCCAGGAACAGGCCCTGCCGTGGCATTAGTAGACTCATAAGTGAAACTTATTGGGCTGAAACCTGAAATTGCAGGCTTCCCTATGGACATGTCTATGAGCCACTAGCATGTGTTGAAACATTCATCAACCCTCACTGCAGCAGCTCAGACCATGTGTGTGTTTTTACCCATTTTCTCATTAATGCAATTAGCAAAATGAGCACACAAGGAGCTCTTGAACTGTTCCAAAATGACCAGGACGCATACCTTTTCCATATCAGTGGCAGAGCACCAGACTATAAAATGAAACCAAAGATCTTGAGCAAATTACAGCTGCGTTCTGAATTCTGAAAAATCTGCCTGATGCTTGAGGGACATGTGTTCATACAGTTTCAGGACAGCAGCTTTAACTTTAGCATAATCCCCAGTTTCGGCTACGCCAAGGGCACACAAAGCTCTCTAGGACTCATACCTGTGGAAACACATTGCAACATTCCTGTTATATGGCTGTCAGGCCATCCCCTAACCACTGCCACACATCCAGTGGATGAAAAAAACATACTGGGATCCATTTCATCACATTTAGGCACAAAACACATTTTCTACACCATGCAACCAGATTCATTATTTTTACCGAAACTACCCATCCCTGTCTTTTGTCAGCTCTAATTTCAGCTGCTCTATCTTTACTCTTGCCCTCTGCATTTCTACCTCCACCATTAAGCTGTCATGTTCCTTCTCTAAGTGCAATCTCTCCCTGTTGATTTTTGCTATTTCTTCATTTAGCTACATGTACATATGACTAAGTTCTATTAATAAAGGTCCTCGACCTTTGGAGCCTCTGAAAACTGCAATAATTCCAAGCTTGAATTTTTTTGGTAGGTATATGCCTCTTGGTGCAGACATTTTAGGTTGTTTACCAGTGATCTTTTCTAATACAAAAAATTTACTAAACCTCTTTGGGAAACAAACTTAAAATAGTTCAAAATGGTCTTAAAAAAATTATGGGGAAAAAAAGAAAAATCAGAGATCTCTGTGTTCTGTTTCCATATTTAAAGCAGTTTTAATGATCAAAAATAGGGCTGGGATACTAATTGAGCATCTAAAAGAACCAACACAAGGCAGCTTGAGCAACACATTTTATCACCACAGGGAGATTAATTATGGATTAATTATGTTTAATTATGGAGCACCCTCACTAGCTGCCTTACTCCAAACCATAACTAACTGAACCCTAATCTTAATGTGTGCCCTGGTCATTTGGTATTTATGCCTGTAAATTGTCTGTGTCGGGAAAGGCCAACTGTGCCAGCCAGTACTTCATGGTGTTCCCGAGCCAACGGCTACTAACCACAAGGACAACACAAAAATATAAAAAAACCTTCTTGAAACAAAAAAAAAAAGAAGCCCTGAAATTTCTCCTTATGAGCAGCTGCTGCTACAGCCTATCTGGGGGACCCATCAAATGTTGCAGCCAGACAACATAAATAGCACAGCTACCCAGCTCTAATCATTCCCACAGCAATATAATGTGCAACCCGTACTCACCATGCTTTTCAGATACAAATCACACTTGCAGCATGACAAAATGAAGCACTGAATTCCTGCACTGGTACCTGTTGCTCCAAAACAAACAAACAAAAAGAATTGGCACTGTGGGGCTCCCAAACCCATTGTGCAGTTCAAAAGTCACCCACAGTTTGGATAATTTACAGGATCGCAACAGGATGAGCCCCAGTTGTTATGCCTGGCACCTTCAGGCTATAACAAAAACAGGTCCACAGAGTGACATTAGTCTTTCTAATGTAGTTCATTAAATATTACACAGGATCTTGGATTGTTCTACATAAATAACCTCTCACTAGGTGAATCCAGTCCAGTCCGGTGGATTGTTACTCTAGTGTGCAGGCAGCATTACACATCTAAAGCACCAGTAATTTACATAGCCTGGCCCCAAAAACCCTATGCCCTTTGTAGCCTGAGTGTCATTTAGCCTTTAGCTTTGATTATGGTACGCATTAACTGTAACATCCTGACAATAAGCTTATACAATGTCACACTTTTTTTTTTTTGCTGAACCTAGACTTGACCAACTGAAGTAACACCCATCAGGGGCGCCACTACCAATTATGGGCCCCATGAAAGCTAAACCTTGTGGGCCCTTTCATAAATTTCAGTATCTTGTTGATCTGTCAGGGCGCGGGCGGGGGG
>JAPQRP010000019.1:26892339-26902376 GCA_037367295.1 Apogon hyalosoma | reverse complement strand
ATCCATCCATCCATCCATCCATCCATCCATCCATCCATCCATCCATCCATCCATCCATCCATCCATTTTCTTCTGCTAATCCAAAGCCAGGTTGTAAACTTTCGGCTCAGCTCCTTCTTTTCTACGACAGACCGATACAATGTCCATCACTCGTGAACAAGACCCCAATATCGAAGTGCTAGCCTAATTATCACTAATCCATTACGGTGAACAACTTCGAAGATGACTCCATCACAAGCAGTCCGTTTGTTTACATACCAAACCAATACGGCACTTGGGCCTTTTCGGAAATTTTGTCGCAAAGTGCATTGTGGGGATGGGAATTCCACGCAGCTGCAGCAGCAACAAACATGGAGACGCAAAGAAACTGTGTCCACTACCAGGTCAGAGGAAATGGAAGGAATCACTGTAAGTCAGTTGTCATCTTATAATGTGTGTTATAATGGTGTGTGATTGTAAAAACAATACTTAGACATCAGTTTCATGGCATTTTTGGAAGATGTCATTGTGTAGACTTATCATACACCCCTCGCAACCGTACAGGGTATGGCCGGGCTGTCACCGCTCACTCGTTCCGTACAGTACGTGTATGATAAGGTAATTTATGTACAATGACTCCTTCCATTTTTTCAGACCCGGTTATGGACACAGTCTCATTGCGTGTCCATGTTTGTTGCTGCTGCAGCTGCACGGAACTCCCATTCCCACAATGCAATTCATGATAAACTTTCCGAAAAGGCCAGAATGACATATTGGATTGGTATGTAAACAAACAGAATGCTTGTAATGGAGTCATCTTTGAAGTTGTTCACTGTGAGTTTTACAAATTTGAAGAAAAATTTGTAATGAAAGTCATACGCTGCTTTAACTTTCAGACTTTTTAACAGCAGTAATGTTGAACTGGAAAAATAATATAGCTCAAGTTATAATACATAATAATAATAATAATAATAATAACTGATAACATTTATATAGTGCTTTTCTTTGAACACATACTCAAAGCACATACAAGTGGATCCATTATTCATTCACTCACACATTCTCCCTCTGGTGGTGGTAAACTACATATGTATCCACAGCTGCCCTGGGGCAGGCTGATGGAAGCGTAGCTGCCAATTCGCGCCTACAGCCCCTCCAACCACCACCGAACATTCATATGCATTCATACACCAGTGTGAGTAGCAGCACTGGAGGCACGGAGGGTGAAATGTCTTGCCCAAGGACACAACAGCACATGACTAGGACAGAGACTCCACCTCTACATGTCACGGTAACACATTAATTCAATGGAATTAATCCCTGCTATTATTGTAACATTCACACTTACAGTTGTCAGTTTCTCATCTCTTTCACATAAGTAAAGTTTTTGTATGTGGTTAACATTATAGTTTTTTTTTTTTTTTTTTTTTTTTTTATATGGGATACATGCAGCTGATCTTGTCCTTGCTTGTGACTGTTTCTCCAGGGGGCAGTTTTTATGTCAGTATGACATAGATATTATTCTGTACTGAAAATGTTGGACATTGGCCTAACCAAAGAGAGTTCAAAGAAATGAGACACTTTACTCGAGTAATTCCCTGTGTCTGTGTCACAGTGGTTTTCTCCACTGGCTACCCCCTTAGACTACACAAGGAGGTAGAGTCTGTCCCGTTCATTCCAAAGGGAGACTTGAATGTGAGTGACAGAAACAGATCTTCTGAACATTCTAATATTCAGCTGACTTTTCTCAGACACACAGCTCAGCAGACAATTCACACCGGTCAAGGCTTGTAAATGTAAACTTGTACTGCTAATGCTAGGTGGTGGGGGTATTAGATGCAAAGATTGAATTTCCCCGTGGGCAGTGGTGTAGTCCAGGGTATATGCTGTATACCTACTTATTTTTCAGTCAGCATTGCGTATACCCACTTCTAAATCCCCCTGATGTGCACCGTTCAGTATCTGCAGCCAAATTGCCCATTTTTCACTAGGATGGTGAAGCCATGACCCGCCCTACTCTGCCTCTAATTGGCTAGTACTCACTGCCTTCACTGATTAAATTGGTTAACTTTAGGCATGAGGACTGATGAGCCAATCAGAGGTAGAGTAGGGCGGGTCACACCAAGGAAAATCTTGCTAACTAGCCCTGGCCACCTCTGGAACCTGATTGGACACCTCAGGTTCCAGTGCCATGCCAGCTGATTGACAGGTCACTGCACGTCTTGTTGAAAGATGCGCAATTACTGGAAATGTGAACGAGAAAGGCAGAATAAACATCTTTCAAGTGAGTGACAGGTATTGAGAGAACCTACTTTCGTGGAATACGTAATTCTGAGGTAAGTTTTAAGGTGGTTTCCAAATGAGTCACTGGTTTAAACTACTGCTCATATGACTGCACATTTAGAGGAGAAGAGATGTTGTCGCCAATAGTTAAACTGTACGAGTAGGCTAACGTTATGAAAGGCTAACGTTATGAAAGGCTAACGTTATCCTATGTTTGCCTCATGTTGAATACATTTACATTCATGCAGCTGCTTGTGTGACCAGTAAAACCTACAAACTGCTCCTGATCAAGTCGTGATAATTTATGTTAATGAGAAAATAATACTGATGGGTTTTTGGATAAACTAAATAGAATAGTCTGACATGTTACTGTTTCTAAAATGGGGCATTTTTCTGGTTTATTTAAAAAAAAAATCAAAAATTAAGAGTATACCCACTTCTCCAGGGACCACTACACAACTACCCATAGGGATAATAAAGTAACCTTTAACCTTAACCTTCATGACCCTTTAGACCAGGAGACTGGTTTATATAACTGGTGAAACTAGTAGTGCATCATCTTTGGGATCTTTTCCCTGATTATAGTTACTTATGTAGTTACAATATGCAGATAAATCTACATTAATAACTAATTAAACCTGTTACAGTTACTGAGAAAAAGTTGTAATTAAATTATAGTTATGAATCCAAATTCTGATTATTACAAAGGATATACATCTGTATTATTTACAGTAAAAAGCTTAAAGAATATGCAGTAACATTAACTTTTTTTTTTTTTTTTTTAACCATCTTTAAGCATCTTTTTGGTAGATTTGTGGATAACAGGGCACAGCAAAGCCACTAGAGGAAATCTGAGTTAAACCCCATCATGAGTAGGAACTGTTTCTATAGCGATACTTCATTCATTGGATAGTATGCACTCTGTTTGAGTTTTGAATTTTGAGGGTAACTTTCGATTGCTTCTCAAATCAGTGCGTATTGGTCTAAGCCATCTTCCATGTCTGGCTGTGACCTGACAGCAGCAGTTTGGTGTTGGTGATGTATATATACACCCCCCAGCTACCGTAACGCATTAGAAGTATATATACGTCTAATACGTTATGGTGGCTGTTTCAAAATTCTAATCTGAATCTAAGTTATACTGATAAGTTTTTAATAAAAGTTTGATAACGCAAAAAAAGATTAGCAGTTTATAAAATCTCACTGCATTGCTAAAAAACAAACAAACAAACAAAAAACACAATGAAATATGGAGTGCTACTGAAAGCTGTATGTTAAAAACAGTGTCCTAATCACATTCATTCATGCTGCCAGGTCAGTAAGTACTTGGACAGTGATGCACTAACAATCCTAGTTTGTCCAGTTACTTCTGAACTTTTTTATGGTTATAAATCCTACGTAGTTAATGCAATACTTTTGTTAAATCCCTTGAATTAAAGCTGAAAGTCTACTGTCTTTTTTTTTTTTTTTTGTTTTTAGTGATACAATTAACATGACATAGCGGACAGAAAAACAACAACAAATACAAGAATTATTAAGTAAATAAACAAACAAACCGGCAACCACAAAATAATGACAAACAACAACAATGATAACATCATATGAAAAAGATAATAAAAGTAAAGAGCAACTAAGTAATATAGATTGATTAGGGGTGATAAGGAAAAGGGGAAGAGGGGAGAGTGAAAGTGAGAACGGGCGGGGGGGTGAGAGGGAAAATAATAATTACTGTAATAATAATAATGATAATAACAACAACACATAAACATATGGTAATAATACTAATAGTCTAATTTGCTAGTATTATTGTGGTGGCGGTAGTGGCGGAGGCAGTCACAATGCAAAAATGGGTTAAATAATTAAATATTTTTAATAATTTATATCAGTTACTATAAGTTTGAGTTTATATTCATTAATATAAATTAATATGGCTATGGGGGGGGTTGAGCCAAGCACACAGAGCCCAAGGAGGGGAGGACAGTCTACACTTCAATCGCATATTTAATGATTATTTCAGATCAAATGTTGGAGTACGGAGGAGAAATGACAAAGTTGTGTCACTGTCCAAATATTTATTAAGCTATTTATAGACCTGACTGTACCTCCACCACACAGTAAGTGAGTAATGTCAAAATTATATATGTAAATGCATAAAACAATAAATAAAACATCACAAAGTTATCAAAAATAAGTTGATTACATGGACTTAAATCATTAAAATACCGTCCACCACTACGGTAAAACAGGCACAATTCTTCAAATAATCTAAAAGAATGTAAAAAAAAGTAGCACCGACCTAGATTATCTGGACATAACGTGATTAGTGAAAGTGGTGCCTGTGCTACTGTTGAGACACAAGGCCCACCATTATATCTAACACATCAGAACAGTACCCTCCTTTTCTTTACAGTGCATACTGTATGTGCTCCTCCTCTGATATAAAATGAGAGGGCTGCCGTTCACTGCCACTACTCAAAGGCATTATTTGGCGTTCAGATTTGGTCGCATCTCCACACACAGCTCAGTGAAAAGAAAAGTGATACCCGTGGGGTTGCTTATGGCTCATTTCTTGGTCTTGTCTCACATTCACCACACACAATTCCATTAACTGGGAGGTCTTTTGAGAAAGAGCATGCTCCCTCATGTGCAACACAAACAAATGCACCCTCAACACACACACACACACACCCTACAGGCATCTTTTCCTGGTGAGAGAGCACTCACTTAGCGTAGCGGCAGAGTGCAAAGATTGGAAACTCAGCAAGTGGTAGGAAACTTGTGGTATGGAATAAGAGGACGTTTGATGTTAACAGAAAACAGAGCCTGCACTATACAGGCACTTTGCTGTCAAGACTGATTGGCACATGAGAGATTGCATCAAATTAGATTCTATTTTGGGCACATGGTTTACCCATACTGTGGGTTTGGGGAATGTGTGTGCGTGTAACTGAATTTTGAGTTTTTGACTGCACTTCACGAGTCCTGCAGGACCCACAAAGTTCATTACATGCTGCTTTTCACAGTATTATTCAAATATATTCGCGTTGTAGTACATATAATATATACAGTAATGAAATGAAATGTAAAAAGGATATGGAAATGTGTCTTTCGTCTTCAGTATTACAACCATCAGGAATTTGTTTTGGTTCTGCTGGGATGTACTTACAGTATTTACTCTCTTCTTTACTGAGTTCTTGGACTAAAGGCTGGACTTTTTAGCACTGTCGCCTCACAGCAATGTCCTGAGGAGTGGTCTTGTGTGGGGTTTGTATGTTCTCCCTGTGTTTACATGGGTTCTCTCCGGGTACTCCAGGTTCCCCCTACTATCCAAAGACATGCACTAGTAGGTTAATTGGTGAATGGGTGCTTCTCTGAAACTGGTCCCTGAAAGCAGGACATGGGGCTAAAAATTCAAACCAGATGTAGACTAATGTTATGAAGCAAGTCTGGAAGCACTTTGGGTGTATTTTAAAAATAAACACTTACTGACATAAAAGAAACAATTTTTCAGATAAAACATATTTTTGTATTTTTTTAAAATCGTATTTTTAACACAAAATTCTGCATGTAACACGACCAAAAGGACACAAAAATTACACACTACTATTTTGTTGAATGCCTTTTTATTCTCTCACAGGTACATTTTGGGAATCAAACTGATTATGCAAGACAGATTGTTTCATAAAAATGTAACAAAATCACTCACAATGTATTTGTATTTAAATGGTCAGGTTCTGCATGTAATGCAAGTGGACACAATGGGTAACACACCAAACCTGGAATGAGATTGCCGATTCATGAAAAATCCACATGTCTGGATTAGAAAAACCACAAGGATCAACAAATGTAACACAGCGTCTTTATTTATAGCGGTATATAAGACAATTTCAAGCCATGTTTTCCAGATCAAATGCACTGACACCTAGGTAGCTTTTCCTGTCTAAATTTTGGTCTTATTTTTGGCCCCAATATTTATTAAAAATTCATTAATTTTGGGATGGCTCATTAGGTCATTAGGCTCATTAGGTCCTGGGGGGAAATATGACTAATTCCTCTTTCAATATTGGGTCTAAAAAAGCTGGCAAAGTGCCAGAAACCAAATGAACCCAGTTTCATGGAAACACCCAAATTTAAATTGCCCATAGGTATAAATGTTGCGTGTTTGGTTGTTTGTCTCTATTTGTCCAGGTCGTTACTGAAAATGAGAATCAGTTCTCAACTAACTTACCTGGTTAACTGAAGGTAAAATAAAATAAAATTAAATAAAAAACAAAAGGCCTTAACACAGCAGCAGTGTGACAAATAAATAACAGAATAAAAGTGCAAAATACTTGCCTACATATATTTTGCCTGAAAACATGTCATACCAGCAGTAATGCAAATTGGGGACAATGATAGACCTAAATATATCATGTCAGCCTGTTCACCAATAATAACCATCTGCAGCCTGCATATCTGATCTAAATCCTCTGTTTCTCCCATGTCCGGTGTCCAGATAACACATAGAATGCACACTGTATCTGATGCACATGATGCTATCGTCTAAAAACACATCATTATATTGAGAATCTTTACGTGTCACTAGTGCTTCACAAGTTCTCCTTAATTTCTTTCTTTTTTTTCTCTGAAATTAAAGTGGTTAGTGAATTACTTTTTATTCTGAGACATATCGTTCTTAACTCATTTTCATATTTTAACTGGAAACTGAATCGGTTTATTTCAGACAAAAAAAAACTGTCAGTGAAGCTATTGTTTAAATGCTGAAACCCAGTGACTCCAAACAGAGTGTGCTGAATTGTTACACTAAAGTAGAAAACAGACAGAGAGAGAGAGAGAGAGAGAGAGAGAGATAGAGAGATGTGTTCTTTTATTGGCTTTCAGGACATTTTCTGCTCTATATAAAAATTCTATAAAACAAAAAAACAAACAACAACAACAACAAAAAAAAAAACAGATTCTATGTTGGGTACAAAACCAGTGCAAATGAGATAAAAATATAGCGTGTCATTCACTAAACATCCATGAAGAGTGAAATTCACAACAAACTGCTCTGCCAAGGACATAGCACCAGTGTTGCATCTTTAAATTAAGGAATTTTCATACATTTGGCACAGAATCATCCCCTCTCTGTGCAAATAAGCTTCATCATCACAAAAAGTATTTAATTCACAGAAGATTAGCACAAATTGATACACATAATGTGACTGGAGGCATTAATCCAGAGAGTCTCTTTTAAATGTGTACAAAGTGACCGCTGCAGAAAACACAACTTTAATGACCACCAAATCCTGACTCGTGTTTTGTTAATGAAGTTACTGTTGGTGTGCACAGCCTTTTCTGGAGTTTGCAGATGCCGTGACACACAGCGAGCTGTGACACCAAACAAAGCTTCAATACTAATGTTTCTGTGAAATCGCCGATATCTCAACTCAATTTGAGATTTTCTGCAGTTTCCTCTATGTACTAGTCTGTGTGTTGAGATGCACAGAAATGCCAGAAACACTAGAAATCTGTTGCAAAACAAATGCAGATTAAACTCAGATGCAAAACTTTAACCCTTTAACCCTGTAAAAGCCTGAACCATTAAATCCTTGACAGAAAATTCCAGTTCTTTGAAACTGGAGCCTTTATTGGTCCTTCTGAGCAACCAAAAAAAGTGTTTTTCAAATATCAATTTCCATGTATAAGTTTCAGTTTTGTATCATATTTGATACATCAGGTCGCAATACTAAAATATTATATTTTTGAACAAACAAAACATAATATAACGCAAACTTGTTGAACAAATTGGTAATTCCTTTTCAAAACTGTCAAGGTTCTGCCTCCTTCCTCATTAATGACAGACTTGTAGTGTCACTGGAAAGGCCTCTGGGGAACAAATTCCTCCCCCAAGTGGATTATCTTTGTATTGCATGTATCTAATTGTATACATCAGGGTTTTCAAGAAAAAAAATATCACACTCATCATGTAGAGGGCTTCAAAACTCATGTTTCAAATGATACTTTTGGCGTTACCTTAAGCCTAAAATGGTCCACCTGGACTTTTTTTTTCTTATTTTGACTATAAAAAGGTTAGAAAATATGCTGTGAGTGTTGGTTTGTCCATTGTTCTAGAGCAATTTTGTCCAGATCTTTCAAAATCTAGCAATCGTTTACAATGTACTGCATGTTACAATTCTGCTAAAACAGCCTCCTTTTTAGCTTCTAGTACAAGCAGGAGTGAAATGACCATAATGATCCAATAAAACCTATAAAGCTTAACGTCTCAGGTTTCAGAAACCATTTCCAATTGCACAAACAGTGAAAGAGTAACAGCCATCCAAACTGCATATGCACAGGGTGTGTCAGTGATGACAAGTCAGGTTTTAAAGAGTTAAGAATGTCTCTTGGCGAAGCATATTATTTGGACAACATCTTTTGTGAGTTCACCCAGAACAGATGGTGGGTGCAAACACTTAACAATTCAGAATTAGCTGGCATTATCCAGTCTTTTGTGGATTTGGTCCTTAAATAGAATCAGTCCGTATTCTCATCTTTTACATACTAGTGATGAATTTGACTCACAAGCCCAGCTGTCCTAAACTTAATCCTTGGTACTAATGGAGGAAGACATTTTAAACTGAATACAGTAACGTACCAGTCAGTATTGTAGTTAACCTTGTGCAAATCTATGGTTATGATTGGTGAAAGTTAATTTTCCTCATAATATAATAATTCTACCTCTGTGCCATGACATTGTATGGTTTTGCAATATCACAGTCAATGACAAACCCTTTAGATTTTAAAGCAGTGTGGTAAGCCGCAAGACAGAAAACTGCTGTACAATATATACAAAAATTAATATTTCACTGATGATGAAAGATGAACTATGATCTATGATTTTATCTACTTAATACAAAAAACCCACTATTTTTAGCTTCTGTAAGAAATGGAGGTGACACATGAACTACTTAAGCAAATGAAAACAATGTGTTAGATGAACCTAAAATTTCAACAGTCATAATAAGTGTTGACATAGTTCGTACCTAATTATATATGTTTCATTACTTTAGCTTTTGGAATTAGAAACATGACTGTATCTTTGCTGTGGAGATGAAACTGTTCTTCAGGCAGGTAGATGAAGAGGATTGCAGATGATTTAGTATTGTTGCAGTGGCACACATGCTACTATTTTTAGGCATAAACAAACAACTGACCAGGGGCAACATAGGGGCCAGATACTATATCATACCCTCCCCCCATTACGCATCTCTACACTATTAGCGCTCTGGTGAAACAGGTCAGAGGGTGGATTTAATAGAACCTCGTGAAAAAAAACCAAAACAAAACAGCAATTAGCCCTTATGTGTAATCCCACTGCTTCTGCCCTGTAATATGGTATGTGGTACTAGATGGAGATTTTAGTGTCAGACCAATAAAGCACTAGTGAATCCATCAGTTAGCTGATTATCCATAAATATACCGTCCACAAAATGTGGAAGTTATTGTCAATGACTCTGATTGATGTCTTCTTTCAGTCACTCATCAAACTAAACACTCTGCTTGCCCTGATTTGCTGCTTTTCTAGTTTCAAAAGAGAAAAGCAATTAATCTTTTACAGCTCCTTTTAAGTTAAGATGAAATAACAGATGTTCACATAGTGTACAGTGATAAACTAAGCAGCAGGAGATAATGAGTCTGTCAGTCCGCTTATACCAGACA
Source organism: Apogon hyalosoma (assembly GCA_037367295.1). Lineage (NCBI taxonomy): Eukaryota > Metazoa > Chordata > Actinopteri > Kurtiformes > Apogonidae > Apogon > Apogon hyalosoma. The sequence continues at coordinate 26,892,413 of JAPQRP010000019.1, read as the reverse complement.
CTATCTATCTATCTATCTATCTATCTATCTATCTATCTATCTATCTATCTATCTATCTATCTATCTATCTATCT
>JAPQRP010000019.1:26851929-26867425 GCA_037367295.1 Apogon hyalosoma | reverse complement strand
TTGGAGCCTACATGTAGTTTCCTATCTGCCAACAATAGTAACTGAGTACTTATCACCACTCTTTTTGGAGTTACGACAATTTAAAATCATGTGACCTTGATTTTGACCTTTCATGGTCACTCAAAGTCAAAGGTCATGATTTCATTTTGAAGCTCATGCCAGGTTTCCTATCTGTCAGTAATAGTAACTAAGTCTCTATCTCCACTGGTTTTTCTGTTATAGTCCATTTTAATTTTTTTAGGTATTGACCAAGTGACCCCCCCGACCTCTTTGGTCAACAATAGGTCAAAATCTATACACATAAGATGCAGAATTGAAAGACCTTTATTGTGACCTTGCCCTTTGACCTAGAGTCTTCAAATTTGGCCTTCCAGGTTCTGATGTCAATGTACATCAACAGTGAGAGTAAAAAGAAGCTATATGCAAAACTGAGTATACAGGAATGAAAAGGCCATTCCTGATTTGCCCTATCTCTTATCATTGCGAAAACACATTTTTGGTGACCTTGACCTTTGACCTACATTCACCAAAATTTAATGGGATCTATTCTAGACCCCCTCACACCTTTCCTGAAAATTTCATGGAAATTGGTCCAGTAGTTTTTGTGTAAAGTTGCTGACAGACAAACAAATAAAAAAATGAACCAAAAACAATACCCCTTGCCTCCCCTTCGGATGATGGGGTAATGAATCAACCCCACATCATAAAACTGCCCCCACAGGCTAGTCCTGTAGGCACAAGGCATGATGGGTAATCACTTCATTCATTCATTCCTTCATTTCATTACATCACCAGTGCATGTCTGGTTTGGTTTGTCCTCTAAATGTGTCCATACAGACCTAGAGCCACTGTTGGTAATAGACATATACAAATGTGACGGATACTTTCCCCATATGGTCTGGGTAGGATTCCTGGTTTTCGCCCAGGTTCAACTCCTGGTATGGAACTAAATATTTTGGACAGTTACTTTACTTTATATACCATTTATATGTTGAATATATTTTTTCTTTCTGTGACACAAAGTTGTCCTTTTGTATATTAGTATTTTGTTGTAGTTTTGTATATTGTCAGTGTTTTTCAGCATATATTTTCAGTATATTTTTTGTGTAATAGCTTTATATACAGCACTTTTATCTGCTGCTAAACACAGCGCCTAAAATGGCTTTTTGACAGTGACAGTAAAGACCTATTCTATTCTATTCTATTCTATTCTATTAGCACATTGACCTGTGGGGAACCAGGGCTTCTAGATCCTCTGATACAGTTCATTCCTTTACTTTCTCAGTAAATTCCACTGGCATTTTCAGTTGAATAACCTCTCAGCGGGCATGTCTGTTTCTGCACATGAAATCTGACACCATGGTAATGTGGCCCTATTGTTTATCTGTTGCTATGGTCACCCACTTCAATGTTGATTCTATGATTCTGGGACATGATTGTAAGGCTGTTGTATTCCAAAATTACTAATATCTCCCAAAATATTGGTCCTATCAACCTGCTCTTCTTGCTACTCTCTTCTTTGACTATAAATACATAAGTATGCCAGAGTCCACTTTCCTTTTATAATATTTTCTATTCTATTCTACTTAATGTTTTAGATACAGGTTCACACGAAGTACACAAAGCAAGAATACACATGCACAAATTGTGACACCATTCTTTCACACTCTTTTCCTTTTACTTGTCGATACAGACACACAAAATAAGAGGTTTGAAAAATCTTCACTCTGGAAAGTGTTTTTTAAACACAGTTCCGTGTGGACAAGAAACACAGAGAGACAAATATCCATTTTGCAGCGTTACAGTAGATGCTGCATTGGTCCTGCTGGTGAAGCTGCTCGCTGCTTCATACAACGAGGCTGTTGTGTGAGAAAACACCTGGGTGTGGACTCAACAGGCTGCAAATACAACTTCTCTGCACATAATGATTATCCTTTCAAGGGAAAAGATTTATATGTCTCCAAAACGGTGTCTTAAGTGCAAAAACCTTTTTTATTTTTAATTTGTAAACATTTAGATTTTTTTTTTTTTTTTTTTTTTTGGCTATCAATTATTTTGAGTAAAGCTGACCTTTGACATACTTAGGCGGAACATTCAATGGATAGCCCCCTCTGAGGTTCACACTGATGTCTTTGCATTTATGTTTTTAATCCGGAATATTTATTTTTATTTTTTTTCTTCATTTCAACTGACCTACCACTGCGCTAAAGTGCTGTTTTTATAGTTAGTTTTGTTAGCCTGCAGGTTTTCTTCTCTCCTGGCTGTCCTTGACACTTTTCAAAAGCATATGCAGCACAGTATACATGCACACTGTTTTGGTAATTGCTTATTGCAAAGCTTGAACACTGTCAGAGTGAGAATGTTGTGCACGGGGGAGAGCAGCTGAAGTTACAGCAGTTAAATCTTACTGTGCTAAATCTCACATTTTGGCAGCTCCAGCTGTCGTAGCATTTAACCCTTAAACACTCTTTGCCGCTAAGTTTGTGGCAAATCCTCCACTGTCACTTATTGCTGTTTGAGAAGAGTGAGCTTTTCAGTTTTCATGCTAACGTAGCCACAAACAGCCTCTGCAGTGCACTGTACAAACTCATGATGTATTTGTTCAGGAACTCAAATGTGACACTTCACTACTATTGTACTGTATATCATTTTATTACATTGTTGAATAATGGCAACAGTGAAATTTTGCCAGCATTGCCTCATGAGGTGTTTTTTTTTTTGTTTGTTTTTGAATATATTCCAAATATAGTTTTGAATTAAAATAAGTTATTGCACCTTCTCTGATCCAGGGCCCCATTTATAAATGAGAATGCATGATCCATACTAAAAGTGTATGTGCGTACAAAAGCAAAAAGGCGTACGAAAACAATGTTATCTTTTTAAGCGATACGTACACACACACACACCTGCAGGCGATGCTCCCTTTATAAATCATGGTCCACCTGGAAATGTGTGCACATGGATCAGCATCATATCCCACTCTGCATGTCCACAATCAGACACATCTGAGGCAATGCCTCAACGGTTTTGTGCAGAAATAAGTCAACTGCTCAGCGTTTCTTTATAACACAGCAACAACTGAGAGGAAGACATGCAATACCATGTAAGAATACGTGCAAGTATTACTGCAGTATTTCAACAATGGTGGAAGCCCATCCCCGCCTTATGGTATGGTTTATAACTTTAGGTTTAATAAAAATGACTAATTTATGTAAGTTTTGCTGTAAATGGCCAATTTATGTCTACATCCACTTATCACTTACTTTTACTAGTTATTAGCCCCATGGAATGGAGCAGTAGGGGCCGATAAACCTACTAATAGGTTCAGAAAGTACTGATCATTGTTTTTTAATTGGAGATAACCCAGATAAAAAGTGGAGGACACTCCTCTCGAGGAGGAATCCACAGACAACACTGGTGTTTTCAGGTAAACAATCTTAAAATGAGAATATTTAAACAATGATTATTTAATCAGAGGGAAAACAGTGCAGATCAAATAGTGTAGTGCCATGGCATAAAACTGTTGTTTTGCAGTTGTTTTGAACTTGCTCAGTTATTACATGCTTAACCAATATTTTTGTGATGCTATCATCTGCTTCTTGCTGCAAAAGCTTCAATTGTACCATATCCACAGTTATCATTATCAATTAGCAGACGACAATACAAACATGTACTTGCATTATACAGTATTATGTTCATATATGACTTAGGCTGAGACGTAAGATGAGAAAACAGCACAAACAATGATGAGCTTTCAACTCTTCTGAAGAATCAAGATTATAAAAGACATAATATACAATGATTAATTATGATTGCATGACTTCTTAAATATAGTTACCAGGATATAGTGTTTATCCACGTCTTTGGATTGTGTGAAGCATCAATGTCCATATGCCTTCATATGAACAACATGTAATTAAGTTGATAGAATGATCTCTTCTTCATGTTTTTGTCAATTAAATAAAGTTTCGAAGAGGCTTCATCCGCCGTTTACACATAGTCCATGCAGACAGCCTAGTAAATAAGACTCCATATATCCAAGGCAAACCAGACTCTCTGGAACCCCTGCACCTGCCACATCCTGGCATCATCCTCACATTTCAACAGCTGAGGTGTGCTCCACAACTGACCCAAAGTGTCAGTGACAAACAGTCGGGCCTTCTGCCCTGTGCTCTGTGGACAGTAGCTGTGATGAGAGACAGTGCTGATGGAATACTGAGCCGAATTTAACCTGAGACTCTGCTGGTTTATGTTTTCTAAAATTAAAGGTTTACACAGTACTTATACAATATGGTTGATAGAGAGCAGATATCCTGCATCTTCCGCTGTGTTCCATGGGTTGTACCTGAAAAAAAATAAATAAATAACCCCCCCCCCCCACACACACACACACACACACACACACACACCCACACCCCAAACATATCAATAATGGTCAGTGTTGGGAGACAACTTTTTTTGATACTGTTAGAATTATGCCACCAGTTACACATGTGATATTTGTCAATTTAAGAGATAATTTTTCAAGTCAAGACACAGTTTGTGGTGAGAAACAAACAAAAAAAAAAAAAAACAGATCTCCTGTTGCTTGTGATATGTGGCACTAACACCAAAATGACCATTAACTATTAAAAACGGTGATATTCACCACGTCTGATCATGTTGAAGTTGCAGAAACAATGTCATCAACTTGTAACAGATGGTGGAAAGAGGGAGAGAGAGTTACAATAACATCACCTCTGTGTTGGTGGGTGTGTAGTCTTTCTATTTTCACAGTCTCATAATGAAACAGTTTTACAAGAATCTGCAACTTTCTTGACCTCTAAGATTATCTTTTGACAAACATAACGTGTTAATGATGCAGAATTCAAAAAGGATTAAAAATTACTTGTCTATTGCCAATGACTGCATTTTTTTTTTCTGAAACAAGATCCCATGGGACACCAGATCAGAAGGGTCGGGACTTCAGATCTGTGTATCTGAACTCAGATACTAACATGCTAATTAGTTGGCTAAAATAGTATGAAAGGTTTTTCAGTGTGTCTAAAACTGTCGAATGAAACCAACATGTGAACTGCAGACTTTTTGCAGGTAGACGTACTACATACAACATACTGTGACAAAAGATGAAAAGAGTTCATTTGCTGGTAGTCAGTAGTATTACTTGGATTCTGCTAAAATCCATATTATTACACGTGTATTGCCACACTCTGTAGTATTAGTCACATGGTGGTAGAGGTGAGACTGACTGGTTACCAAGGTAACATGCCCCAGCTGGTAAGGGAGCATTTCATGGAGTGACATGTATCTATAAGGATACATTCTGCTGTTGATTTACATGAAAAGATGCTGAACATTAGTATAGACACTGGCTGCAGTGCATAGTGTGTGATCTTGGACACATCATAAATATGTGAGAGGTGTCACTATACACATATTCATTTAATCTGACTGACTCACCACATCACCATCTGCCTTGTCATTGGGAAATTTTCTGTACACGTGCATACACTCACCTGTCGAGGTTTTTAGAATCCAACTTTTGCTTTGTAAGTTGCATTGAGGCCTGCGTATGCATCAGTTATATCAGGGTTTCTGCAGGTATCAGCAGATCTAATGTAATGCTTTTTAATGTCCTTTTTAATGCCACTTTAAACAAATGTAATGCCCACGTCCAACTGCAGATACAATTTTATCGATAGTTTTATGATGGTTTACCGTCAGTAGGCTTTAACCAGGCTCTGAATAGTTCCTCCTCCAATCACTTCTGCTGAAACTTGCATTTTCCCATTTTTCCAACATTCTAATATTCTAATATTCCCTCCACTCTTTCGTCACGGCATGAACACACTCACAGCACACTGCATTCCAAGCATACGGTGTTGTGACTTCGTATATCGGCCATAAATTAAATTAAAGGGTTCCACCTGCCAATCATCACACTATACTTCTAATAAAAATTATTAAATGTTTATATCATCAAAATAAATCGTGAATAACAATGCTTTTTTTTAATGCCTCTGGACATTGAATTTAATGCTTTTTAATGCCATTTAAGGCCTTGATTTTCACAAAATCTATTTAACGTCTCTTAATGCTTTTTAATGACCTGCAGAAACCCGGAATATGAAAGCCAAAGTTATTTTAGTCTACCAAAAAAAGAAAATGGCCATGTCCAACAAACAGTATTATTATTTCATTAACACAGTAACAGCACATCACATGACTTAATATTAGTCCTCGTAATAATACGATAATGAAGAATGTTTTCGTGTTTGCAGAAAAGCAGAATAATGGAAAATCTTGTTGCATGTATCATTTTTGTTGAAAATTATATGTTTTAAGATGAGAGTGTATAAACACAGATTAATGTAGAAAGATGGAGGAAATCATTGGTACATACAGCTTAATCATGCACGAGGATAGAAAGGACAACCGGTGTCTGAGATATGGCACATAAACCAATTAACAGCTGTATCTGCAATTTGCACAAGATCCATAATATAATTAAGAATTAGTGATGATAACAATGCCAAAGGCAGCACTTGAAGAGGAAAAATATCAGATACTCACCAGAATCCCCTACTAAGGGGTCAGTTGTATCTAAATCAGTGTGGACTATTCAGTGGGCCTTATGTTGTGTTACAGACCTATAGGGAATGGCATTGAATGAGATGGTCTTTATGCTTTAAAGCCTGTTTTTACCAGAACTTTTCATTGAACTGTGTTGTTTCTCCTTGGGTTTCATAGCAGGTATTTTTTCGATACCTTCAGGGCACAATTACTTTGGAAGAACTGCTAATGAATTTGCTCTGGTTTGTAACCGGTTTTGAAATCTGATATTAAGTTATTTTTTGTCCATTGGATAATTTAACCCATAAAGACCCAAACATCCATCTATGACCACATGCATCTACTGATCTAAACAGTTTAGTACCTGTTGATCCATTAATTCTAGCAATCCATATAAATAATTGATGTAAAATGCAGTTTATCATCTTTTCATGGTCATCAGATATGACCCATTTGGACGTTCAGAGGCTCCGTACTGAACATGGAAACACTCTCATCTTCTACAACATTGATTCAATTGGAATTCAATGGAATTGGATCAATGACAGTAGATGGAGACACTTGGTTTACACTCAGTTATTAATATGTTTTTCTGAAAAAGTTCCTTTTTCTTCAGTTTTCTCTGTTTCTAATATAATAACCCTCAATTTTAATCTGAGCTTTTATGAACATCTACATGATCAGTGAATAAAATATAGAAAAATACCTGATTTTCACTAAAAACTCTACATAATACAGAAGATAATATTACAATAAATGGTGATAAATCTTTTAAGGAAAGTTAAATACAGAAGAAAAAAATCACTTGGGAACTGCCATAAAAATAACACTGGGTCCTTATGGGTTAATAACGACATTCTTCTGACACTGGAATTATGCCGTCCAAAAACTTCCAAGTCAAATTTGGTTAACCACAGCAACAGCCATTTGTTAAATGTGTGTATCCAAATAACGGTGCCAGTTTGAGTCAGTTAACAATAATATAGTTTGGCTTGGGTTGGCAGGTTGCTGAATGAATGATTTTTTTTTTTTTTTTTTTTTTTTTAAATGGGACAGTTTGTATTAATGAACATTTACACGTAAATACGAGAGATTATAGCCATGTGGCTAATTTCCATCTCAAGTTGCTGGTTATGTGGCCTTTGCTGTTACAACTACAACACTATGGCTAAGAAAATCCTGCATTAGAAATGTTTTCTTTATGTTTTGTGAAGCTGTAAGACAATGTCTAACACTAAGAATCACTTGTCTAAATTAGGCGTCAGAATAAATGCATTTGTGCTTCATTTTGATCAAAGACACATTCAGCAGTAAAAGCTGTGAGAGATAAACCTGAGCAGTGCATGAAAGAAGAATCATGATGACAGTAAATAAGTCAGACTTGACAAATCACAGAAGTGCAGATGCATTCATCATCATGCGTCACGTGTAGACTACATTGCTTTAAGACTGCCTTCTTATTGACGTGCATATGTAAAATGCGTGTAAGTGCAGTAAGCAGGAGAGAGAGAGAAAGAGAAAGAGAGAGAGAGAGCGACAGAAAAGCAGCAGTGTACAGAAAACAGGGTATCCCCGGGGACAGTGCTTACTCCCGGTGGAGCAACCTGTCTTAAATAAATCATTCCATTTCCATGCCCAACATCCCTATCTTCCTTTAATCCAGTGTGGGAGAGAGTGGAGAAAGATAGGGGAGTAAGCTGTTTGCCTTCTTCCTCTGCATGTGTGTCGCTTTAAGCCTTGGGTAACTGGAGTTCTCAAACTTTTTTTGTGTTGACCCACTTAAATGTAACTGTAAACGCACAAATTGGGTTGTACAGTAAAGGGTAACAATTCAAATCAGCTCTGTGTTAGTAAATAACACAGATTTACTGATGCATGGACATACATGCATGGGTATGTTTTGTAGGTCTATTTTCTGTGCACTTTGCTTCTCAGAAGTTACATTCATGTGTAATTTAATCTGACTGAATACAATTTGTATGTAGGTTTATTTCGCTGACAAAACACCCCCCTCTTCCCCAAAATGTACAAGTTTATTTATAAGTGAATAATAAATAATTGACTGCCATGTTTTCCAAGTCAGCTGGATTTATACAAAATCTAAGTTTAAGTGTGTAACATTTAGTGACATCTAGAGGCACGTAGATTGCGAACACCTGAATACCCCTCATGTCCTCTGTGGCGGCTTTAGAACGGTCCTCTGTACAGTCTGTGTTTGTATGAGCTTTGTCTGTTCTTGATCATATTGTTATGAAACCTATTCTGGTCCAGAGAAGATGGTGATAATACACCTGAAAATTAAATACCACCAGGGTGCAATTTGTTGGGGGGATGGGGGGGTACAAACCCTCCACTGGTATTTACATCCCGACTTCTGCTCAATCGGGGGGGATTATGAGCCCAGCATTTGTGTGTCCACTGGATACAGGTTAGAAGGATCTGCTATATAACAGAGGTATAGAACCCAGGAGTTGGACCATGAAACAAAAGTTAGTTACGTTAGTTATGGACGATTAAATACAAAAACACTCAAAATATGAACAAAAAACACTGAATTCCATACAATAAATACAAAACAAAAAAAATCTCAGGGCTACAAACAGACAGTCGACTGGAATACCAATATCAGCTTGTGACCATATTGGGAGGTGCCCTATAGTCAGAAGGCCCGTTAGTCAGAAAAGGGTTAAGGTTAGATTTATCAACTAAATCCAAACTACTTTTCTGATTAACGGGCCTTCTGACAATAAGGTGGGCACTGACAATATTAAAACATTTCTAGGTTTTTGTGAAAAATTGTAGGTTTTGGTTGTATGTCTGCAAACACATGACCAAATGACACTGTTCAAAGCCTATTTTCAGAAAATGTGGGAAAGTTTGTAAAACAAAAGAAAAAATAAATGAATAATAGATGTGTTAATTTGCTTGGACTTACAAACTTCATCACAGGTACTTGGCTTCGTTCATTCATATCATCCTCTGCTATCGAGCCAACAGGCTATAAAGCACAGTGTCATGACAGAACGGTGGACTCCAGTGACAGCAGAGGAGGGAGGCTCTGTGTGTATGTTAATAACAACTGGTATCACTGCTGCTGACTGCTCCCCAGACCTGGATTACGTGACAATTAACTACAGGCCTGTTTACCCTCTAACAGAGTTCACTGTGGTCATGGTCACTGCTGCTTACATTCCACAGATCTTTAATGCTACCGGACTTTTACATGTCAGCATCCTGTATCCTGACGCTGAGCTCATTGTTACAGAGGACTTTTATCATGCAGGTTTGAAGACAGCGCTCCCTAAATTGCCACTTGAGGAGCTAACACACTGGACAAAGTCTACTCAAAGTCTACAGGGCTAGACCACTACCACATCTGGGCCAGTCTGACCACATTTCTCTGCTTTAATCCCTGCATATGCCCCCTCAGGAAAACTGCTCTACCACACCACAAGGACTGTGAAAACATGGTCTGATGGTGCCCCTCAGCAGCTACAGGACTGCTTCAATAGGACCAACTGGGACATTTTTGAACATCTAAACCTTGAGGCGTTCACAGACATTGTTTTGTGTTATATTAAGAACTGTATAGTCACTGTGACTGTGGACAGATGCATCCTAACCAGAAGCCCTGGACTGGCAACAGGACTCTCTGCTGCGTGGCTTGAGCCAACCTGAGGAGAGGCATCTGGAAGGCCAAGTTGGACTGCAGGAAGAGGATCGAGGACCACCTGGACTGCATCAACAGCAGGTAGGTAGGGTAGGTAGGGTCTGGCATCTCACCAACTACATGTCTAATCTGAGTGCTGCTGAAGGTGATGTGACGCTGGCAGAGGAGCTGATCCTCTTCTTTGCCCACTTCGAGCCCACATAACCAAACATGAGATATAACGTAAAATATGACTTTATTGATCCCAGCATGAAGAAATTGCAATTTTTACAAAAGCAAAATACAAAGAAACTATACCACAAGAATACCACAAGAAAGTGCAAAATACGCAAGAATCTGCTATTTACATTACTTGCTTTGTACATGCATATGTACATATTATTGACCTATTTGCAATATAGTGTGGGCAACATGGTGGTGCAGTGGATAGCACTTGTGCCTCACAGCAAGAAGGTCCTGGGTTCGATTCCAACACCAATTGTGTGGAGTTTGCAAGTTCTCCCTGTGTCTGCATGGAGAGAACCCATGCAGACACAAGGAGAACGTGCAAACTCTCTCCAGTTCTCTCCAGGTACTCTAGCTTCCTCCCACCATCCAAACACATTCACTGATAGGTTCATCAGTTCATCTAAATTGCCCATAGGTGTGAATGTGAGAGTGGCTGTTTTGTCTCTGTATGTCAGCCCTGTGATGAACTGGCAACATGTCCAGGGTGTACCCCACCTTTACCCACAAGTAGCTGGGATAGGCTCCAGTGGGCTCAGAAAATGAATGAATGAATGCACTGCAATATAGCTGCACATGATGTTCACATTGATGCTCATATATGACAGGTGAGATACATGACCATTAAGGAAGGACTGCGTGAACCATCTAGCTGGAGTCTTCACTGGGATCTTCAACCAGTCCCCATCCCAGTCCACCTTCCCACCCTGCCTGAAGTCCTCCACTGTCATCCCACTGCCCAAGAAACCCCGCACCATCAGTCTCAATGACTACCAGCTGGTTGGACTGTGCTTTGAAAAGCTGGTATGGGGTCATGTCACATCATTCCTCCCACAGACCTTTGACCTACACCAGTTTGTGTATAGGATGAACAGATCCATGGAGGATGCCGTAGCCACAGCCCCCCATGCTGCGTCGCCCCACCTGGAGCAGCAGGGGAGCTATGTGACGCTGTTTTTGTGGCTTACAGCTCGCCGTTTAACACCATCCTTCCCCACAAACTGGTGGACAAAGTGTTGGACCTGGAAATTGTTCCAGAGTGTCATCAGACCAGCCAAGAAGCTGGTTCCTGCCCTTTCCAAACACTGGAAGAATAACACACTTCCCAGTGCATCAAAAAAAGGACAGAAAATGATAAAGAATGATTCACATCTTGGTCACACTCTGCTTGAACTGTTGCTGTCAGGCAGATGTTACAGAACAATAAAGACAAGGACAAACAGAGAACAACAGTTTTTAAGGACAGTTTTTACCCAACAGCAGCCACCACACTCATGCAGAAAAAAAACATCTGATGTGCAGAATATTGTAAAGGGATTAGTGCAATGAAAGAATGCATGCTTATGTGTGACTGAATGCTTTCTGGTTGTTTTCTATTTATTTTAGCTGCTTTTATTTGTATTTGTAGTTTCACAGTAGGTTCTGTAAATACTTAATGCATGGATTTATGACACTTTTACTTTCATTGTACTTGTTACAATGATAATAAAGATATTCTATTCTATTCTATTCTAGTTATTGTATTTTGTATAGTTAAGTTGCAACACTTGAAAAAGTTAAGGTATAAATAAAATACAGCTGAAAAATATCTGTAAAATATTTCTGGCACTGTTCTGTGTGACTTCCCAGTTTGCAGTATAATGGATGGTTAATGATGAATATAAAACAGTATTTATTAGTGCTTTAGTCAAGACCACCTAAATCAAGACTAACCTTTTAGCAAGATCAGAGTATATCAAGACTGAGTTAGATTTAGTTTGTAGCTTTTATGGTGTTTTGGAAAATGTCCAAATCTGTTCTTGAACTTGAGTATATCAAGACTCAGACAAGACCAAGACTAAAGATGCACAGCAACTTACGACAAACATGTTTTTCACAGATTTTAGTACGATGTGACCAAACCGGATACTTTTGTTACAGTATTACACAAAGAACAGCCATTTGTAAGGTAATTAAATTTGTAAAGAGTCTGTGTGTTTTGTTTTGTTTTTTTTACTTTTCCAGTGAATGAGTCAAACCAAGAGTTGGCAAAACATTTAACTCATTTTACTATTAATCATATTATTGCAGTTACAATGGTACTGACTGGTCTTTAAATAAAACTGAGACAAGACTGGGCAAATATGTGGACGGGACCAAGGCAACAAAGACCTTTAAAAAGTGGTCTTAGTGGACTATAATATGACCATTTACCAAAGGTTTGGTCTTTGTAAAAATGGCTTATTACTCAGCAAACTTGTTCAAAAAGATTATTTCTCAGTGCATGCTTGTAAAGGGTTTATGTCTTTCACTATTTCTGTGTAATATTGTGAAAAAAACTGAAAGAGTCTGTGGAAATCTCAGGGAATAAGGGCCAAGGGTGGAAACTTGAATGTGTGTGACCTTCGAGGCCTTGGACACGGTGTCATCAGTTCTTTAGTGATTAAAATCTCAGAGAAGTCTTTGCTTTGTCCTTCTGTCAGATTTCGTTTTTAGCTTTTATAGTGTTTTGGAAAATGTCAACTTTTTTTTTAACTTGTATCTGGAATGTATTTATATATAAATCAAATTGTGATATTTTCTGTACACTAAAACTTTTTTTTTATTACTTTCTTACCAGAGTTGATTTGTGAACTCCACTTTCTTGTTGCAAAGTCCTGGAGTTTTTAAACCTACCTATCTCCCTCCTATTGAGAAATGTTAAAAAAATAGCAGATCCTCCAATGACATGTAACGATTCACTGCAACAAAATCAAGGCGCTGGTCAATGTGCTGCAGGGATCCTACATCTGTGACTAATGCCTCTAGATTTAAAATTGAGTAACAGAGAGACTTAATTTGTGAGGCTATGGTGCTTTGACAGAGAAGATCAAAATCACCCAAAAGGTCTATATAATAAATTACAAATAAGTTCAAGCGTCAGGTGTTAAGATGGCAGTAAGTATTGCCCTGAAGAAATTCTTGTCAAAATAATCCCCTGCCTGATGAAAAACTGTAATAATAATAATTTTATTTGCCCCAAAACAATTCACCGGTTTTGCTGATGTCAGGTGAAAACTATAGACCCGCCTTGCTGTGTATATTTAGAGTCTATATTGAATCCTATAGGAACACCAAATGAGATTTAGAGGTCAGTGGTAGTCCTGTGAACAGTGAGGCTGCTCTTAAAGCTACCCTTGGCACCTCCCGTGGGCCTGCCTGAAAAGTGCACATACTGCATAACAGATCAGTTGACCCTGTCAGCTGTGCCTCGTGGTGATTGACACTGCACTCTTAGAAAGCTGCAGACTTTTACTAGTGCTGACAAGACAAGGTTTCCCCCCCTCACACAAGTTTCTCTACCTCACTGAACCTGGAGACCCTGCAGTCTTTTTGTGCAGTGATGAAGTGAAGGAGATATGTGTTGAACCTGAAGGAAAAGCGACCAGTTTATTCCTTTGTAGTGGACTTGAGGAAGGACCTGCGGCACACCGAGAAATAAAACATGACGGTTGTTTTGTTTTGTAGACCGATACACGTTTGATCGGTCAAGTTAACGGAAAATTATGCTACTGCAGGATCTGACACGTTTTGTCTTGATCTCCTTAGACAGCAAGTGGTTGGAGTGTATGGTGGATATATTGAAAAAAAATAAAAAATAAAAAATCCAGGACTTTTCCTTTAGAGACAAGACATCAGTAAAACTCAGAATTTTTTTTTTTTCTAAGTCTGTTTTGCGTTAGAAAGAGGTTCATGGTTTGGTTCAAATATTAATAAATACAGAGCAGGTAATTTTTCAGTATATTATAACTGAATTTTTCTGTTGTAAATCAAGCCCTTCCAGCTTTCCATAACTAACTGATCAACACACCGTCCCTCAGAAATTACATTCCTGTGTAACTCCATTGTATACATATTAAGGATAATTACATCTGGGTATTTAATGTAATGCTAAAGTGATAACAGTGATGACCCTCAAGTGAAATGGATTTTATTCCAAGTATTCCCCTAATTGACAATTTACAACAGAAGTCACCACTTCAATTTAACTAAATAAGCCAGGGTCTTCCATTGGATAATTACTGTAGTGATTAAGAGAGAGCATAAAGATTGGACTGTGGTTCAATGGAAAAGGTCATGTGGTCTGATGAGTCTAGACTCAGTATGTGCCAGATGGATGGATGTATCAGCATGAGAAGGGAAGCAGATGAGCTGATTACCCATCATGTCTAGTTCCTACTGTACAAGCCTGTGGGGGCAACGTTATGGTCTGGGGGTGCTTTAGTTGGTTAGTTGTAAGTTCAGCAAATTTATGTGTCCTTTAAATGAGGTCAGCTGAACCTGAATGTACCTGAATAGACTGTGGATTTTTCTTTGCTGATGACACACATATTCCAAGATGACAAAACCAGGATTCATCTGACACAAACTGTTAAACAGTGGCTCAGAAGCATGAGACGTCGACCACCAGAGTCCAGACCTGAACACTACTGAGGATCTTTGGTATGTACTGTACTAGACTTCACTCATCGCTACAGGATCTTGGCCAAAAACTAACGGGCTACTACTGGATGAAATGGCATTGTGCTGTGGTAAAAAACATTGTGTGATATATGATGCCACAGCAAATATGTCCCGTCATGTAAACTATTGGAGGCTGATGAAATATTGTGTGCATAGGACTTTTTGGCCAGGTTGTGTATGTATCAAAATCAAACTGCAATGTTTTCTTACATCTAACCACATAAGGATAAACCCTAGAACAGTGGTTCCCAACCTTTTTTGGCTCATTACCCCATTTTAATATCACACATTTCTGCCGACCCCAGACATTCAAAATGGAGACGTTTATTTGATAAAATTAATTTGTTTTTGATCATGTAATAGTTTGCTATACTATACTGCCAATAAACATTAATTTTAGACAACATTTAGTCTATATAATGTATATTATTATGGACAGAGGCAGTAAAGCCAGGTGTAGATTACTGCGCAAAGGGAGAATTTGATTTTCCTTAGTCAGGATATGTACAGTCAGTCCAGCTTGGATTTACAAGGCTGACAATTAAT
>JAPQRP010000019.1:26834880-26846677 GCA_037367295.1 Apogon hyalosoma | reverse complement strand
TGCATGTCTTTGGATGGTAGGAGGAAGCCGGAGTACCCGGAGAGAACCCACGCAGACACGGGGAGAACATGCAAACTGGTGTTGGAATCGAACCCAGGACCTTCTTGCTGTGAGGCACGAGTGCTATCCACTGCACCACCGCCCCCTCAATGAGAATATTTTCTGGAAAAATTGAATTATACCCGAAATTTGCACAAACACAAAGCAAATTTTATTTTGTTCAGAACAGTATTTAATACTATATCAGAAAACTTTCCTCTGTAAAATCTAAAATTTTTTTATAGATAAATAAAAATAAAATTACAAGCACAAAACACTCACAAATAAATAAATAAAATGATGTTTTACAGACATTAGCGCTTAAGATCCTGCTCAACTGCTCATATTCTATTAGTTGTGAAAAGAACGCATAGTGGACAGTCCCTGAATCATCCAGCATCATAACCTTACTTTAATGTAAGGAACTAACATCTGCTTCTCTCAAACAGTAAAAAATGCTTTTAATATGATTGAAATAACCATTATTTAACAAAACAGTGTTATCAGTTTAAAGAAAATTAAAGTAAGTATAGTCAGTTAACTTTGAACACACTCTCAATATTGTTATATCCTCTTGCACTAAATTTATAAGATTGCACGTGGTATATGAAAGAATTTCAACAAAATGAATTGTTCACCAAAGAAAATTGATCACCGATTACCTTTCAACATGTGTCCTAGAAAGGTAGCATGGAAGTTTGGATAACTGAAGAAAGTCAGTGTCACACCATTGCCATCTAGTGGTCAATTATGGGAAATAAAAAAAATCCTCATCAGTGAAAAAAAATAACTGTCTTCAAGAGCGAGTTACATGTCAGACATATTTCATATCAAACCATTGTCTATGTTTGTAAATGTGTGCTTCCATTTCGTTTGGAGATAGCTTGAAAGGCTAAGGAGCAGCAGCCAGAACTAGAGGTCATTTTAACCGTCAAGTTAAATAGACAAATACATAGAGAGAGAAAGAGAGAGAGAGAAAGAGAGAGATTTTATCACAGTTATATCTAATAAATGAAACTTAAATACAGTGATATTAATATTTTATTACGTTATTGGCTCAGTTATTACATTTGCAAATAATTTGTTTACCAGGCCAATAATATATGAACCAGCCAATAACGTATTAAGTTATTACGTTATTGGCCAAAAGTTATTACGTTATCGGTACAGGACTTTTATTAAATTATTGGCCAGTTATTACGTTATTGGCTCATTACATTTTAAAAATGGCAGATTTATTACGTTACGGGTCGTTATTACATTATTGGCTTCTACAGTTGTACAGTTCACCTCCACCTATCACAGCCCCTGTCACATTTGAAAAACCGGAACCTGTTGTAATGGTCGTCAAATCATGTCTTTAGTGAAAGAACGGCGGTGTCAAAACTCATCATTAAGTATGGGAGGGGGGGTGTTGTGTCGTCAAATGTCGTCTTTATGGGGAAAGAGTTAATGAGCGGTCAAGTCACATGTTTCCTGTTTGAAGCACCGCCCGAGAACTCCATACACTCTCGTTATAAATGGCGAATGCACAGTGGACCCCCGTCCAATACAAGAGATGCCTTAGGCTGCAAAAAATTGCGCCCAAGCCCCACCCACAGGAGTAAACGTTAAATCCTGAAAAGACTCAAGACCTTCCTCAGAAATTGAATCAGGAAATAGGTCCTTAAATAATACTAGTGAGCTATGAGTTAACAACTGCATAGCTCAGTGGTTATCACTGTGGGTTTTCGGTGCGGGGAGGCGTGGAATCGACTCCCAGTACGAGTGGTATCAGCCATATGTTTTTATTCTATTTTTTCGATCCCATGCGATCTTACTCACACTACCTTCACCCCTGCTCTAAATGCATTGCACATACTATCAGTGGAACAGACACTTATCAGGGACATGTCGGCCTTTAACAGTAGAGTCATAGAAAAATGTGTCTGTTTGAAGGATAG
This sequence comes from Apogon hyalosoma, assembly GCA_037367295.1. Classification (NCBI taxonomy): domain Eukaryota; kingdom Metazoa; phylum Chordata; class Actinopteri; order Kurtiformes; family Apogonidae; genus Apogon; species Apogon hyalosoma. The sequence goes on along the minus strand of JAPQRP010000019.1, from coordinate 26,844,695 downwards.
ACGGGTGAAATCTACATATAAAAAATACATGACTGAAAACACATACTGCATACATTTATTTTTATTGAAATCAATGTTAAAATAGTGGTGCATGTACTTTAGTGTATCCTAGTGGTGACGTGGTTATAGTGCAGCTGAAACTGACTTGGATACTGCACCACCAAAAAATACTGTAACTTCACCAGCCGCCACTGTCTGTTAGCTTTGCCCATTCATAATCCCTCTGCATTATACAGTTGCCTTTGTTTTGGTCTGGTTTGGGTGGATATGTCAGAATAATAAACGTAGGTATTTTAACACAGGGGAATGATGCTTGTGTCTTGCCGCCTTTTTAAACTATGTAATGACAACAACTGATCATTTGAACATTATTTGTTGTATTTCGTGCAATTTGTCCTGATGCTGACATCTGCCATTTTGTGTAATTTCTCCTACCACTTGTGGCAGTGCTAATCCATCATCCTACACAGGCACTAGACCGGTAAATCTGCAAACACTGAAGCCCTATGTCTTTTAGGAGTCATCAGTTATTGACCTGTTCTGTCATTTAGGTGTGAGGGCGTGTGGGTAGAAGAAAACACAGCAAGCAAAGATTAACTTACACAAGGAGTTTTGCATATCCAAAAGTAGTAAATCATGCTAGAAATTCATTTTTAACAATATTTTTCAGATGACCTGTGCAGGCTTTTAATAGGAAAGCATTCATGAAGGAAATTGGCTGTGACATTAAATAGTGTTTGTTCTGAAGAAACTGTAATTAGTCAGCAGAGCAGGTATGTCTGGCTTTGCAAAGCACAGCTGTCCCTCCTGCCTGCCTCTTTCTGAACAGTGAAAAATAATTAAGAAACTGTTCTCACCATAAAAAAATATGACTGGAAATGCATTTAATTATCTTATAAAAGGGAAGTGGACTCGGTCTCTCTCTCTCTGTGTGTGTGTGTGTGTGTGTGTGTGTGTCTGTGTCGGGCATCACGCAAAATCCGGAAAGAGCTGACTGCTGCAGTTTGGCATACTTCTGTGTTTTTGGTCAAGGAACAGACCAGTGAAAACGACAAGTTGATTTTGGGAGATATTAGTAATTTTGGAATGCAATAGCCTTATAATTATGTCTTAGAATCACAGAATCAACATTGAAGTGGGTTACCTAGCAACAGATAAACAATAGGGCCATGTTGCCATGGTGTCAAATTTTATGTGCAGAAAGACATGCCAGCTGAGAGGTTATTCAACCGAAAATGCCAGTGGAATTTACCAAGAAAGTAAAGGAATGAACTGTATCAGAGGATCTAGAAGCCCTGGTTCCCCACGAGTCAGTGTCCTAGTACGTATATATTCTGTTAATGGTGGTTTCATTTGGTGTACATTCCAATAGTAGTTTATACCTTAATTAGAATTTTCATTTACTTTCCCTAGAGTAAAAGAGTAGTCGACACTACATGTAACAATACAATGAAAAACAATGAAGCCACACTATAAGTGAACACTTAAATCCTGGTATGTAAATGAAATGCTTTGTAACTCAGTCAAGTTATAGTCCAAACTACCAGGGGGCAGGTCCATATTCACGCACCATCTAGAGATGTTATTGTTATTAAAATATGGCTGGCTATAGTTTTCTTACAGCCAACAACTCCCTTAAGAGCAACACCGTCAGCACATACTTAATTCTAATAAAGGTAATTTCCTTTGTTTCCACAGACTGATATACACTTGTGTTTTATTTCTCTGCCATACGTCTTGTCCAAATTCTTAAAATAAGCCTGAACCATATTAAAACATGGTTTATTTGGACACCGAACCAGTCTAGTGTCACTGCTGTAAGTATTCAGCAGTGCACCAAATGTGGTGCACCGAATGTGTGTTAATCTGTGGCTAAAAATAATCCCCAACAAATGCACTGTTTACTCCTGTTTGTGGAATTTTTTTTTTTTTTTAAAGCTGCAGCTCACAGCTGTTGGAGGAAATTATGAAGCCTTTTTACAATATTAGTCTTTATTTATAGCACCTATGAAAGTTCCATAGCTACACTAATGGTAGGCAGCCTAATACATTCAGTCCACCAGTAAATAAGCAGCTTCTAAATTTTGTAGTTAAAAATAAAAATGGACAAATATAGAATTTTCCTTGTATGACGGGGTATTAGGGCTACATAAGAAAATAAAAGCACTTGTCACTACGAGAATAAAGTAATAAAATATCAAGATCAGTCACAATTTTATGAGAATGAGGTCGTAACATTATGAGAATAATGTCATATTTCAAGAATAAAACCATAATATTACAATAACATTGTAATTTAAAACAGGTGGGAAAAATATAATTTATGAGAATACAGTTGTACCCACTCGTTGCATAATGGAGAACTTGTGAGGTTATACTTTTATTTTGGGTTTAGGAAATACAGGGCCTATTAGCCCCACCCACCATCAACACATTCTCAATAGTCTACAGACCTTGAAGTGAGTTTACTGTAACTGGAAACTGTCATCAAAAAGGCTTACAATTTCTAAATTATGACTCTTTATTGCACTATTGCAAATTTATTTTCAAAATATTACGACTTTAATCTCATAAATGTACAATGTTATTTTCATGAAATTATGATTTTTTTAAACGACTTTATTCTCATATTATGGCTTTATTCTTGAAAAATTGCAACTTTTTTTCTCGTAGTGACAAGTGTTTTTATTTTTCATATGTGGCCCCAATACGCCCTAATAATCCCTGTTGGCCAAACCTTAAATTAATTACAACTTCAGTGTTCATTTCAGGTAACACCACTTCCTTACACCAAAAAGGCAATGCTTTATTTTAACGTTATTTTAATCAATTAGGTAGTTATAGGTGATAAGGCCTTTATCAGTCGTAAGATATTTATTAACATTAATATGTGACCTTTCAGCATGTTTTTCAAGTGGTCTGAGAGGACCGGAGACTTGTCCAGGTCTGTGTTGTCAGGCTGAAAATCTACCTCCATGGTGCTGCTATTGGTGTTTTCAGACAGGTGGGGTGGTTACTAGTCATTGATCAGCCCCAATAAAGGCCTTTAATCAGTATATGAGTATATCATAATAATCTGTTTATAATGGCACTAGAAGGCTGTGCATTGAGCTGAACAAACATTTCTTTCACATCTTTAGTTTATATACATCATATTTTAGTATCCATTTACTAATTGCCAACAGTGCACTCATTAACTATGTTTTCACCTTGCTTAAAGAATGCACCTTAGTATTCGTCTTCATCCTCTTATCCGGGTCCGGGTCGTGGGGTCAGCAGCCTCAGCAGTGAAGCCCAGACTCCCCCTCCCCCCACCCAGCCACCTCCACCAGCTCCTCCCCGGGGATCCCAAGGCGTTCCCAGGCCAGCCGAGAGATATAATCTCTCCAGCGTGTCCGGGGTCGGCCCCAAGGTCTCCTCCCAGATGGACATGCCTGAAACACCTCCCCAGGGAGGCGTCCGGGAGGCATCCTCACTAGATGCCTGAACCACTTCAACTAGCTCCTCTCAACATGGAGGAGCAGCAGCTCTACTCCGAGTCCCTCCCGCACCTTAGTAATATTGATAAATGTTTTACTATGCATTTATTAACTGTTAACTACACATCTTGCAGCTGCCTGAAAAACAGTAAGTAAAAAAAAAAAGAGATGTGTAGTGTTTTTAATGAGAGATTTATTACTCTTAATATGGCAGAGACTAGCGTTCCAGTTTTAGATGTTAGCTGTAAAAACCACAGCTAATTGTTTCTAAGTGGATTTATTAACCTTAATAAACCATAGTTCTCATATCAGTGTGTATTAATCTTATTAAAGTGACAACAACAAAGTAAATGTTCCCTAATGGCACATTATATCAGTTCAAGTGTTTGTAATGTCATAATGAACATTACATTAAACTCATAAGGTCTGCATCACTGCTCTTAATCAGATCATAAGCAGTCTAATCAATGAAAGGCTTTTAAGTTTTTTAAAACTAAGCATCTTACAAGGATATAAGTGTATTTTCAGTGCTAATCATAAAAACCTGAGTGGTCTTATAATCCTCATTATCATTTCTCTTAGAATGCATTGATGAATACACCTGTGTGAGTGTGTGCTAATCTTATCCAAATATAATATTTGTATATCTTCTTAAATGTGAAAAGTAAAATCATTCCCCATGTAAAAGAAAATGTTTGAATTTGTTCTGAACATTTTTTCTTCCTTATACTATTTTCTTACACTTTTGAAGTGAATGGCCTTGTGGGTAATGAAAAAAACTGAACAGCTAGAATTCAAAAAAGAAAAAAAGACAGAAAAAAAAAAAAAACAACAATTTGAGCATTCTTCAGAGACAGAGGCCACGCTGCTCAGTGCATGGTCATTTCGCCGCCCTGTTTCCACACAACTGTCGTCCAATAAACAGAACTGAACTGTGGAATGAACTTCAGATAAGTTCCCCTGGTTTTACCTTGAAGCTTGAAAGATTTGAACATTACAGGGATTTTCAGTTTATAGAGCAACATGTGTGTGCTGCCAGCCTCTGCTGAAAGATTCATTTTTTACTTTGAGCCAACATTATCATTCCTACAAACCTCATCCACGCTCGACATTATGCTTCTGCAACATGAATGTGAAAATCTACTGTCTGCATTTCTGCTCAGGGAAAGAATGCATCAAACTATGAATGGGCATAATTTACAAATGGAGGCCTTCAGGCCAGACCAAAAGTTACACTGTGTAATTGTTTAGTGTTTGATCATATCTAATTTATAGGCTGTACTACATTTGTCCATATTAGGTCTAATTATAACTCTGAAAAATACACACTTGAAAAATAAGATTTTTACAAACAGTGTGTTTTACTTATACCTTTAGAGTTTTTTTCCCTCTCGACATACTCTTAAGTCACACTGAAGTATTTGCAGTTTGCTCTTGGATTTGCTGTTGTGGTTGGGGAATCAGGCACTTATAAAGAAGGTGGAGATTTATAGGCCTTCAGAATTACACCACTTTAATATCTCTGGCTATATATTTAAAGAAATATACAACTTACTGAGCACTTAAAATCTCATAAAGTAGACACAAATGTATGTCCTGCTGATAAGATTTTTGCATAATGTCTTCCTTCAACCACTACGCTGCTTTGTTTATATCAAAACAAATAAAACTCTGAGTGCTAGAAGTTTAACAAGAAGAAGCTGTGCAGCTGTAGTCACCAGTAAATGTGCATTTTCTGCCAAGCAGTACTATAATACTATCAGTACACTGAAAACATATGCAGACATGTACAATATTGAAATGCTTCGTCATGTAAATTTAGTGATTTCTTTGATAATATGCATGTTAGAACCAAAGTGGGGAATATGAAAAGACCATGGAGGTCTCCATCCATCCATCCATCCATCCATCCATCCATCCATCCATCCATCCATCCAGCCAGCCAGCCAGCCAGCCAGCCAGCCATGCATCCTGGAAAACCTGGAAAATGATTGACCAATTTTTTAGTCATGGGAAACATATGGAAAATGAGAAAAGGGTCAACTGTCCTGGAAATGGTTAAGTTATCTTGTAAAATTATTGATCCTCCCCCTGCCTTGTGACCTTGTGTGCCTAAACTGAGATAAAACAAAGGAAATAGTTTTTCAGTGATTTACTGAAAATATACAAATATTTTTAGAGCAAGTGCAGCAGAGAAAGTTGAGTTTGAATTGTCCAGTTGAACATTGTAACTCCAGTTTGTCAGGCTAATGAAGTGCTACACTGTAATCTGTGGGCGTGTTTGCATTTGTCAATTATTTTTCATAGATAAATTATAGCCATAGACTGCGCATCAAATGTCTAAATAATAAAGATAGAAACAATCTGGGTAAATGCAAGTTACAACAGTAGAAAAGAACACTTCCAAAGAATGAAGGGGAATGGATTAGTGAATGAGTCTGTAGTGGCTGAGGATGTCCTGGAAAATAATTTGAGAAGAGTGGGAACCCTGAACCTGACCAGGACCACCTTATCTGGCTCCTCTGGATGTGGAAGAGCAGTGGCTCTACTTTGGCCCTCTGTCAGATGGCTGAACTCCTCCCCTATCTCTAAAGGAGATCCTTTTTTCTGCTCCTTGAATTCAGTCTGGTTCTTTCAGTCACTACCTACAACCTATAACCATAGTTGTTCCAATGAATCACTCTTGTCTTGACCACTGCTGAGTGTAAGGGTGTATTCACACCTACTTTGTTTGACCCGTTTAAAACAGCCCAGAGTTCGTCTCCCTGGAAAGTCCAGACTGTTTTTTTAGGTGTGAATACAAACAAGCAAATTCTGATTCGAATCAAACAAGCGGACTTCCAAACGGACTCTGGGCTGGTTCACTTCTGGTGTGAATATAACCAGCCTCAAGTCAAAAAAAAACAAGGAACCCTGTGCCTTTTTGCACTTGACGAGCCACCGTAGCCACTGAAAGTAGCCGAGCCTCACAGGTAGTCAGAGCTAATAGCAGCAGCCATGAGCCGGGGACAGATGTGGACTAATGAGGACACTGAATGTCTCATTGACATTTGGTCAGATGCCCAGATTACAAAACTGGCTCCAAATGAGCTGTTCGTAACAGTTAACATTATTTTTGTAAATTTGTGTCAGTAAAAAGGTATACATTTTCTAAAAATGATAAATATACATAGGATCTCCATGTTTGTTTCATCAACACCCTCTCTCTTTGATTCATCCCACCCCCCGACTTTTCTGCCCAATTCCAGCCCACATGCGTCACATGCTGCTTCTCTTTACAAATTTTGGTCCACTAACGAAAAGTGTAATGAGAATGCGATCCGACCCAAACGAAAAAATAAAGTCTGCATTCAATCTGAATCAAATCAGCAGACCAAAGGACTTTCCAGGTGTGAATACACCTTAAGACCCTGCCACAGAGCCTTTTTGTGTAAGAGGAGAAGCGCTGGTCGACCATGTGCCAAGAGGAAGTGTGGTATAAAAACAACTGGATCCCTGCAAAAGACAGCAATGCCAGAAAAAGACACACGCTTTTGTTACAACCTGCCATTTTCAGCATGGAGTTACAGGTTGGAAGTGGTTCTTTCACAGAAGGAAACGTTAACAGGGTCATCACAATAACTCCTCCTGTCAAACAAGTCTTTTGGCATTGAGCTGAATGATACAAAAGCTTCAGATTCATCAGAGAGTGCTGTGTGTAAGCAGGGTAAAAATGAGAGTATTCCAAATACACTGTAGGGACAAATACAGTATAGTGGGACACACAAGTCCTGCAGCTTGTAGGACTTCTCATTCCTCTTGATTTGAAATATTACCATGCTAAAAATGTTCATATCAGCTGTTGTCAATAACTATGGAGTTAAATGTCAGCTCTATATGTCTTAGTTTAAAGGCTGATTTGTCTTCCTAATAAACAGCTGAAGAAAACCGATGGTTAAGTTTGCCTTACAGTGACTATTTATGGTCACAACAGTTAAAAGAATTCTAAAGATGAAAAAAAAATTGAATGCTGAGTAAAATGAAGTAAAAACAAAGCGTGAAACAAAATTAACCCTAAAAATGGAAAGAAGTAAAAATGTTTATAGCAATGATACGTATGTATGATTGTTATAAATGCAAAACCTAATATCAATATCTCCCAATACCTTTTTGTCTTTTTGCATATTGTACAATTTATATAGTTATTTATTTATTCTTCCTTACTTATTACCCCACCACCCCAAAGGGGAGGCAAGGGTATTGTTTTTGGTTCGTTTTTTTTGTCTGTCAGCAACTTTACACAAAAACTACTGGACCAATTTCCATCAAATTTTCAGGAATGGTGCGAGGTGGTCCAGAATAGATCCCATTAAATTTTGGTGAATGTAGGTCAAAGGTCAAAGTCACCAAACATGTGTTTTTGCAATGATAAGAGACAGGGCAAATCAGGTAAAATGTTTGCGGGGGGCGGGGTTTGTTGTGCCTGGCACCACTTGTTTATTTATTTATTTTCTTACTTATATATGTATATATATATATATATATTTTTTTTTTTACTGCTACTCTGCCTACCAGACAATAGAATCCTGTAAAATGTTTGTGCTTCATACTGTTTTGGCAACATTCGGCAAATATTCCATAATGAGTTCTCAGTATCCTTTAGTTCAAGAGGTCTGAGAACAAACAACAATTGCTGCCCCTAGTGTGGGCTGTAGAAAATCCCCCCTGTGACGAAGACTTTAGCTCCTCTCACATGTTTTCTGCTGCAGTTCAACACAGCTAGGTGCTTGGAAAAGTGGCTTTATTTTTCCACAATAGAAATGGTATCGTCATATATGTTAAAATGTAGTTTTCTGAATTGGATTTAGAGTAAGAAGAGAGTTTGTGTTTTGGCATACTAGTGTTTTTTTTTGTTCCATCACTTTCTGCTCCTGCTTGGGGATCCTTTTCCTCCTTCCAGTCTAGCTTACAGGTAAATACATTTTTCATAGTGTTTTAACAAACTCCAAACACATTTCTTTAGTTTATTTCTTCTATCCCGTGACTTTAAACCTCAGATTAACATGCCTCGTTTGTAATTATCCTGTGTTTCTTTTCTGTTGTGTTGTAGTCACTGTTTAAACACTGTTTAAAAGATTTCTGTGTTTTTCGTTACCTAGAAGGAGTCGTTTTCATCTATGGAGGGAGAAGGAGCAGGTCTTCTTCCATGGTCCACCATCTCACACCACCATAGCTGTTCCTCAAAGTCCAGGATCCTTCCTCATCATTTCCTTCTAAGTCTCCTCCCTCAAGACAAGGCCAGACCCATCCTTCCAACACATACATCCATGAGTGGATCAGTCCAAATCAGTGGTTCAACAACATATTGATAAATGCATTTAGTGGAAAAGTCCACTCACAAGGACAGTAATAAAGATGAAGTAGCATTTACCTGTTTTGCTGCAACATGGAAAAAAAATAACTTGACTATTTATATTTTTAAATGAAGTAGCTACTGACAGTACTGAACGAAATATTGGTTTGTCTATTCCCACAGAGCCAATCAGTGTCCTCATTATATCATGTCCAGTAACTTGTTACATCCCGAAAAGTATCAAGGCAATGAGATAGGAAATAGGTCAGGTAACTAGACAGGGTAGACTTAGCCCAGTTGATAACATTTCAAACTTCAATGCAGAAATCCCAGGTTCAAACTCTGGTCAAAGGATTTTTTTTTTTTCCTGCAGATTTTCAAACAGGGGGGGCTTGTAGGTAAAATCCGACATTGATATAAATCAGCCACTGGGACAACGTTCAGAGTGTAGAATTCGGACCACAGCACTCAATACACAACTGACTCAGAACTGAAAAGTCACAGGCACACTGCCGCATCTAACATGTAGCTCCGCCCACTTTCTCCAGCCTCAATCTCACTGACTGCACAGAGCAAAGGACACCATAAAACAACAACATATAGAGCATTTACAACAATAATTCCTATTCCATACTATATACTATCACTAATTTGTCATTTCTTCCATCAATTACCACAGTGCTGTGGTAGCAAAATGCACAAAAAAATGCACTGAAGTATACGCCATATATGACCACAGTACTGTGGCAACAAGAGGTGAATGAGTTCATGGAACAGTATCTATGATTGGCTCTAGTACAAATGCTAATATTTGATTGGCTCTGTGGAAATAGACAAACCCATATTTCATGCCACAGTACTGTGTGTACAGTTGCCATTTTTAAATGCAATTGTAACGGGTACCAGGCTGCAGCACCTGCTAACAACAGCTGAAATACAGGAAAAGAAGAATGAGACAGGCAAACGTGGCTTGCTTCTGCTAAGTCTTCCGCATTTATTCAATA
>JAPQRP010000019.1:26823429-26834780 GCA_037367295.1 Apogon hyalosoma | reverse complement strand
TATCAAAATTTAAAGCACAAATAAATAATTTACATTTAAATTCACAAATGTGAGCACACATTAGTGGGCGTCACACAATAAAACCATTTATTTTCATAGTATTTTTCAGTACTAATGATACTGAAAATTTTATCATCTGAAGTAACGTTTCTGCACTTGAAGGTTTTCCTACTGTAAAACCCTGAAGAACAAACAACTTTGTCTGAAAGTTGCTTTTCTATTTTCTGGATGACTCATGAGATGTGAATGCTGTGATTTTAAGTTTAGAAAGTGTTTCAAATGTATGTTGTTAATCATAGGTGTTGACGCTCGAGTAGTGAAGTCTCATCTGAAAGAGAAATGTTATTACTTTAAAAACATTGTTTTGCATTTAACCAGACTTCTGAAATATTTGACTTCAAAAGGTTTTTATCACATGAGGGTGTGCTGATCATTGCTACATCTCTTCATGTTAATTATGTTTTTACTTCAGGCATACATTGTTAGTTTCCAAGTATGCCTGAAGCATTTCCAAGTGCAAATGAGAGGACTTTAGTGGAAGAGACTGGGGTTGATGTAGGACGACAAAGACCTCACACTTGGCACTGTCACAATTTTTGCACCTGTTACAGCACATTTTCAGCAGCAAGTCAAATTAAGTGCTTGCTTGTTAACTATTTTTTTTCTGCAGGAACTTTAATTAACTCTTTGGAGAGATCTTTCATATCCTGCACTTGAAGCCTGTAAATTTCTCGTACCACATACACGAAACTTCAAAGACCAGATTCAATTATGTTAGAAAACCAGGGGTCACATCCTTAAAAATAGAAAACTAAAACAAAAAACAAAACTATGGTTTTTGCTGTGACAACAGTAAAATATAACTGTCTGATTACCAACTACTTAACCAGTCTTATTTTAACAATATTCCAAAACATTTTATGAAACATAACAGTTACTGTCCGCAGTTGATCTTTTCATTTCAGTGCATATTAGCTGTAAAACACAGCATGTCACATAGTTTTAGTTTGACTAACAGTGCACCCCCTGATGAGTATAAACAGCCAACAAGTTGGTGAAAGGTAATTATCTCAACCTCATGACGTACACCACCCTGTTGGGAAGATGAGAAAAATGCACAGACAGAATGGAAAAAACTCCCCAGAAAAAAGAAACACTTCCGGTTAAAAACAACAGCAGTTAACTAATACCGACCCTTCAAAGAGTATTCACTGTGGTTTGTCTTTGGCCACATTTCTAAGCCATGAAGAGACGATAATGAGCATTACTAACCCATAAAGACCCAGTACTACTTTTATGTCAGTTCCCAAGTGATTTTTTTACTCTCTTAAGTGATGTTTCTCTATTTATTGTAATATCCTCTGTAATTTGTGTTTTTTTTCCCAGTGAAAATCTGGTATTTTCCTATATTTACAGTAATTCACTGATCGTGTAGATGTAGATGTTCATTAAAGTTCAGATTAAAGTTGATGGTTACATAAAAAACAGAAAATCTAACATTAACTGAACATAAACCAGGTGTTTCCATCCACTGTCATTCATCCAACTCCATCTGTTTTGCTGGTGAATCAATGTTGTGGAGGATGACGGGGTTTCAATGTTCACTACGGAGCCTCTGTACATCCAAATGGGTCATATCTGATGACCATGAAAAGATGATAAACATTATTTTGCACCAATTACAGTATTTGCATGTATTGATATGTATATTGATATAGAGATCAGTACATGGTTTAGGTTGACAGTGGATGTTTGGGTCTTTATGAGTTAAACAGAAAGGTAAGAGGGAAGATAAAACCAAAATAGTTTAAAAAATATATTTTTGCTAATATTTCCCTCAGTGTATGTATTAGTCTTACTCAGAGCTTAAATAATCCTACTATGATGCAAAAACAGGAATGCAGACACTGCCAGTTCAGTATCGACCAACATAATCTACCAAGAACAGCACAGAGGGTATAGGATGTGTACTCACTATGGAATCTGCTAAACATAGAAGCGCAGGTTTAATGCTTTTGTTTGCCTGAGGAAAGAGCAGGGCAACACAGACCAAAGGGAGATGGAAGAAAGGTATCTATAGTGGAAGGTGCTGATCGAGGGACAAGCATTAATAATGACAAAGAGAAATCACGATCGTAGACTCACAACAAAGAAACGAGTTCAGATCTCAGTGTAATTAAGCTGAGGGTGTTCTGTATTTTGGATTGCATAGGATGACGTAAAGCCCTTACAACACTTATGTGAAAGTGTTTTGTTTGACTTCTCATTAAGCCTCTTGGACATTTGGGAATATTATCTTACTCTTCTCCAGAGACCTCCTGACCTGAGGACCGTGGTCGACTCAGGTGAGACCCACAGTTCAATGAAAAGAACCAGAGGGCAAAAAAAGTGTTGATCCAGTGGGTACTGCGTGGGTAATGGGGGTTCAAGGTTCAATTCTCTTCAGCAAAGTAAGATTGTCTCATGGCAATCAATATCCTCTGATGACGCCTTCCTCTGGCATTCCTTATAAACATTAGCAGAGAAAAAGCTCTTCTTAAGTTTAAATCACTTATCGAGCCTCTTCTTGGTGCAAAAGATGGCATGTTTTTATGTGGTGTCAAAGTTTAGTGTGTACAGTTTTGGATAATTTTTTCAACCAAAATAAAGTATTAATAATGTCGTATTCAGAAGATTGTAAGTGTATAATAATGTGTCACCTGAAAATGTTGTTTTTTCAGTCCAATGTCATATTATCATCCAAGTTGCATCAGTATCATAAAGCCATAGATGAAATGTTTTATGGCTGGATGCATCCTGCATTAACGCATAAAGACCCAATGCTCCTTTTATGGCAGTTCCTGAATGATTTTCTTTTTCCATTAAAGTTTTCTTAAGAGTTTTGTGATAATATTATCCTCTGTACTATATATTTTTCAGTGTAAATCAAGTATTTTCTCATATTTAATCTAATGGTCATGTAGATGTTCATTAAAGCTCAGTAAATTCAAATGTTATTCTATCAAAAATAGAGAAAACTGAAGAAAAAGTGACCTTTTGCAGTAAAATCTATCATTAATTGCACATAAACCAAGCATCTCCATCCACTGTCATTGGTCCAACTCCATGGGTTTTACTGGTGAATCAATGTTGTAGAAGATGGCGGTGTTTCCACATTCACTACGGAGCCTCTAAACGTCCAAATGGGTCATATATGATGACCATGAAAAGAGGGCAAACTGCATTTTACACCTTTTTTTTTTTTTTTTTTACATGTATTGATAGGATTAGTGGATCAACAGGTATCAAACAGTATAGATCAGTAGATGGTTTTGGTCACCTGTGGTTGTTTGGGACTTTACGGGTTAAGATCTATTATTGTCAACTGCTATGTTTGAACAAGCCAAACACTGGCTTCTAGAAGGAGGATCAACATCCAGTAACCACTGTAAGGGAGAGTGAGACAAGGGTTATTGATCTTCATCACTAGGTGGCACTAAATCTGATACTAACCTTAAAATAATGGTACAGTTGGCAGTTAATTGACACCCAAAACATTCGTAAATAACTGATTTAGGTATTCTTCTTTCAAAATGATCTAGTGTGAAAGGGAAACTCTAAATACATTGTAAAGCTAGTCACAATAATAACAACTAAACCCATGCACTACTCACTGTGTGTTATAGCAGTTCTTTTTGTAGTACTTGTTTTCATTTCTGTCTGAATAATCCAAATGATCATATTGTGCTGCCTACTAGCTACTGCATAATAATGATAATAATAATAATAATAATAATAATAATAATAATAATAATAATAGATTGTATTTATATTTTATTTATATATTTCATTTATATAGCATTTGAACAATGATAGAAAGACAGAAAAAAAATACATATGACACAATAAACTGCTTAAAACGTATTCAACCTATGAAGTAGTGTAAGGGAATACTATGGTCATTATGTCATAGGCAGCACTTAAACTTAAAATAACTAAAAAGTGAGCACTCGTCTTTCTTAGCAGCTAGTAAAAATAGTGATTTTGACAATGGCCATTCTCTGAACACACACACACACAAACATAAACGAACGAATGAATGAATGAATGAATGAAAGACACCAATTGAGGTGAAAACACCTTCTCCACCAACTCAGGTAAAAAAAGAGAGTTTGGAGATCTGAAGCCTGTCGATTGCATTAAGTCAATCCAACTTAAAGTATTCTTTAATTTAATGTCTGCATTCAGCTACTGTTGTGCTTTACCTTCAAGACATGGAATTAAAAAAAAAAAAGAGAGATTATTGCAAGTATAAAAAAAAATGTCAGTGGCATGTAAATTATGTCATACTTAGTGAAACCTTGGTAGAACAGAGAAAAGTACGATACAGTAAAGTCTTTTATTATGGCCAAGTGGTGACACAATCTACAACTTAAAGTAATGACTCTCCCAGGCCCCTGCCCTAGTTTTTAAGAGCTAACATTAAGAAACGGCTGGATTTGTTGCTGTACTGTAACCTTCCAGCAAAAGTAATACTTACCAAAATCTGTCTCTTAAATGGGTTTGTAGATGAAACAACCACAAATTCATTTCTACTATGAGAGTCGAGGTACCTACCGTCTGTTAAACCTAAGACCACATGAGCACATTTTCAAGCAAATCACGGCGCTGAAGGAGCTTTGCATGTGCATTTGCTAAATAAGAAAACCGCCAAGGGAGAGGAGGAATGTAATTTCAATGTATACAAATGTCTAAATGTCATGGCATGTAATCCTTTCAGGGGGTGATGAGGCCTTCGGTTGCAGCCTGGCACAACTCCAGAACGTTGCACAAGGAAAGTGCTCCAAGATCTGAGGTGAACGCTAAGTTGTGATCCTGCTTCCCTCTGCACTCTCCCCATCTCCATCCTCCTCTCCCTCTCTGCCTTTGAAAGGATTACTCTGCTATTTGTACATATAGGATTTACAGTAGTAGTGCACAGTATATCCTGAATGACATGTTCCATTTTATTTATCTACATACTCTACTTTAGAGCATGTCTTCCAAGGATGCGCAGTGACTGGGTGGGTGTATGTAAGTGAAAAAAACAACGTTAAACCATTCACTTAAAGTCACATTAGTGGAAAAAAAAAAAAAATCTTACCCAATATCATTGTGTTGTTCGTCTTTGATAGGAGCCACATCATTCATGCAGACAGTTTCAAAACATCTTAAAAGCCCGGAGCTGTCGGAGCAAGACACAACATCGGGCTGGATATTAACACAGATAAATGCACTGAGCTTTTTCAATGTCATGTGAGACAATGTTTGTATGAAGTATTTGTGTGGAGGAGACAGTGTGGAAGCCATTGTAAAAAGCACCTCATTAATGAGTAGCGCCTTCCACTTACATCGATTATTTTGGTAAATGTTCGTGGTGAAAGAACAGCTCAGAAGAGGGGCTTTTTTTTTCAAGATTACGAGCATATCAACCCACGTTTTCACTATACTGAAGAGCACGGACAGATTGATTTTTGTCATCTTTTGAAGACATCATTTTGAAGCATTGTGCTTTATTTTGTACATTTTACATTTGGGCTATTTTGATTTAAAAAAAAAAAAAAAAAAAAAAAAGGTGCTGCATATTTGTCATTAATGGAAAAATTTATAAAAAGACACTAAAACCAGAGAGTACCGAGCTATAAACATGCTTATTTCAGCAGTAAATTGATACTAAACACTAAATCAACACAAAATCATATGACTCAACTGGAAGGAAATGCATCAATGCAGGTGATTATGCTAATAAAATCGGACAAATTTGACACATTTGCATTTTGTGGGTGAAAACAGCTGAACTCGCGACTTCATGTAAATCTTTGTGAGCTTTCCCACCCATTTAATGACAGGGATTTAACCTATGCTTGTAGTGTTGTTCTAGTGTGACCCCATGAAAAATCAGTGTTACCACCTCTAATACATATCAGTATTAAGTATATATTTGATACGTAATTCAGGTCAGTGCAGTTCATCTGTATTTGTATCTAATGGAGGTGTTAAATGGACATGTCCTTCAGTCAGATTTCACCAAACCTCTTTTGTTTTCTGATGTTTCTGATTTATTGAGGCAATGCCATTTATTTTGAACCACCAGAGTCACATGAGGGCGTTGGATAAGTGGTTCATTTTTGTTTGTCAGTTTCAATCCAACATAATGTATTAAAACACACACAGTGTCACAACCACACTTTGGTAGATGTACGACCACTTCAGGCATCTTTGTGATCTTTGCGATAAAACACAGAGGAACATTTTTATACTGTATGTTATATATAGTGTACATGTAAACAGATATTGATGTTTAGGGAAATGCTTATTAGTAAAGTACAGTACACGAACTCAGACTAAGGCTGAATCCAAATTCACCCCTTGGCCCCACCCCCTTACCCCCACCCCTCTGTTTTGTGCATACACGTGAAGGGGTAGTGTTGTCCCAATTCTCAGTTAGACCGAGGGGAAGGGCTAAGGCGGAGGGCTGTATAGCCCCTGAAATGGAGATTTTCCAGGACCACACTACGAACGGAGGGTTACGAGAAATCTCCCATAATTCTATTCAAATCATTGGCAAGATGGAGGTAAACACAACAAAAAAAGTGCAGCAGAGATGGAAGAAACACACAAATGTACAGATTTTCTTCATAAACAACTTAATCATTTGATCGACCGTTTAATGCCGTTTCAATGTGTTATTGATCACATTTCTGTGGTTTATGGTTGATAGCCACAAAAAGACGCCCAAAGCCCATGGAACAGAGACGGTAACAGCTGCTGACAGTTCGGTGAATACTTTCAGAAACAAAGTTTTCACATCTGTTGTCACGGCATCGATGACTGCTGATGATGCAAAGGGTTGTTCCATTTCACAGGGGAATGTTTCAACTCCTAACCCTTGCAGCTCTGTTTCAAGGGGTAGTGCCAAGGGGCCAAGGGGTATGGGTAAGGGAGAGGGCCAAGGGGTGAACTGGGATTGGGCCTAAACCTTTCAGATCCTCAAGCGGTTCTGCGTAAGTCTCCTGTTCTCTGTCAGATGGAATACTTCTGTCTTAAATCCAGATGGACATTCAGACACTAAGCCCGTTTACATGACCAGTAATGTGTAGTAATCAGATAATCATAATAATCAGATCTGACACTTTAACGCGCCCTTTAAAAAATGCGATAATCATAAACTCTAGTTTAGACGCTCCAGTCCATTATCAGACTTCTTTCGGAGTTCGTATGTACATAGTGATAGTCATTTTGTATTGTGGTGTGGTATGGTGGTCTTTCGATGATCAGCAAGCGTAAGCTAACTAGGCTGGTAAATGTAGTGTCAAAGGTGGTTGAGATACAGCGTACCCAGCTGCATGACATACATGTTAAACGGCTGAACGGTAAGGCCAAACACACTTTAAACTGCCCTGATCACCCATTTTTTGGGGAGTTTAATTTGCTCCCCTCTGGGCTCTGTTTTCGGCTTCCTCAGTTGAGGACTGGATGTGCTAGGGATTCCTTTATTCCTGTGGCTATTAGGAATCTGAATTCACTTGGCTGATATCTACAAATCTTTTATTATGTGATTATTTATTTATCTTTTAATGCTCATGGCCATTATGGCAATTAACTTGTTTACTGCCTTATAGGACCTTTGTCATTTGTGTTGGGAAGGGAGTGGCTCCATTGTGTGTTGTGTGTAATTTTATTGTGGTGGCATCTGGTGGAGCTGTTTCTGTGTATGTGTTTATGACCCTTGCTGCACACCAAATTTCCTTTCCAAGGATAAATAAAGTTGAAAATTAAAGTTGAAATTGAAGTGATGGTAGACTCAAATTTCCTGTAATTGTTGTCCGCTCACATTTGACCATGTAACTTCCGTTTTCTACGATTTTAATTGTGTTTACACATGCACAGACATAAAAGAATGGAATAAATCAGATGAACCTGTACAGACGCAGGAAGATCGGAGTACTGGGGAGAAACCCGGGTGTGATAATCAGGTTTGTCATAATCAGATTACTGCTGTTATCTGATAAAACAGATCAGATTATACTGTTTACATGATCACTAATAATATGATAACTCCAGAAACTGGATAATGATCGCAGTGTTAGTGTGGATGTAAACAGGTTCAGTGATCACCTCCTCCGTCACTGAAGGACTTCAGGGCAGTTTTCCAAATCATGCAGTAGAGTTAGACTCAGAACGTGGATTCTGTTGTGACTAAGTTAAGGCACCAGCTGCAACTGGATTTTGTGAATTTGGGAGGAAGCCAGTACCCACACAGACCCCGGTAGACCATGCAAACTCCCAAACCCAGGACCTCCTTGCTGTGAGGTGAAAGTGCATCACTGCACCGCTGTCCCACTCACACTATTTCCTCACATGCACCTTCACACCCCGTGTTACACACCCATCACAAACACATCACAGATACATAATAAGAAAGCACATCGTCCTTTAATGTTTTCTGCTGCTGGGTGATTTCACAGCTCATCTCAATCTACAGCTTCATAAATAGACCTCCATACCCGGTGGAATTGTACCACATTGTTGCTGTCCCTCGACATTGTCCTTTCAGTGCTAAATAATACTTCATTACTGTTCTCCATTTTTGAATTGTGGGCGCTATCTTAATTTCCCAATTTTCTAATATGAGCTTCTTATATATTAATAATATGTATATACACTGAAGCAAGGAATCTGGGTGTAATTATCGACAGCAATCTAAATTTAAAAGGCATATCAACCACATTACGAGATCATCATTCTATCATCTCAAAAACATTTCCAAATTAAGGGGCTTTCTGTCAAAATCAGACTCTGAAAAATTAATCCATGCATTTATAACAAGCAGACTAGATTACTGTGGTGGTTTATTCCCTGGACTCCCAAAATCAAGTATTCAGAGGTTACAACTAATTCAAAATGCAGCTGCACGTATTTTCACTGGTACCGAGAAATATCAACACATCACACCCGTTCTTAAATTTCTGCGCTGGTTACCCGTTGAAACAAGAATCGATTTCAAAATCCTGCTCCTGGTTTACAAAGCACTACATGGCCTTGCACCTCAGTACATCACAGATATGCTCATCACTTACACCCCAGCAAGAACACTTCAGTCAACAGGCAGCGGCAACTTACTCGTCCCTCCCTCCCCTCACACCAGATCCAAGAAAGGGGAGGCAGCTTTTAGTGTATATGCCCCACAAAAATGGAACACCCTGCCTGATACACTTAGACATGCCACATCAGTAGCCATTTTTAAAAACAGATTAAAAACATATCTTTTTTCGACAGCGTTCTGTTGAGCTGTGTGTGTGCACGTGCGAGTTTAAGTGTGTGCACGTGTGGTTGTTTACTTGCACTTGCACTCGCCTTTTTAAGATTATTTTTTTACTGCAGCTATGTTGTATACCTGCTGTGAAGCACACTGAGTCTGCCTTGTGTATGAAATGCACTTTATAAATAAAGCTGAATTGAAATGAATTGAACTGAATTGAACTGACATTGAGAAATGTTGACCTCACTGCCATGCTGGAGTTGCGGTAGAATAATGGTGGACCACGCTCATATATTTTGGTCTTGTCCCTTTAACAGGCTGTTTTGGGAGGAATTATCCAAAACAATCTGTAAAGCACTAGACTTTGAGGTTAATATGTCTTTTCCCACACTATATCTTGGACTTCCCCCAGGGGATTTAAACAAGAATGATTCTTATTTACTAACGATTTTTATGACAGAAGAAGCAAGAAAGCTATCACGAGATGCTGGCTTCAAAAACACGGCCCTTCTGTGGACACATTTATGAATATTGTGAATCACTTACATCACATGGAGCAGATCACTTATAATCTGAGGCCATAAAAGGATGTAGGAGAAGGACATAAAAGTGGACCCTCTTCTTAGCTCAGTAACTTCAAGAATGCTACCTGCTTAAACCTGCTTAAGCAGGTGTAACATATATACACATTTACACTGTGTGAGAATACACATTTATTTATGTATTCATTTATTATTTTTCCTGTGTAAGTTGTGACTCCCTGATCCTGCTGTTTGCATTACGTACGTTTAACCATGTTTGTAGCAAAATAAAGTGTATAGTTATTATATAGTTTAAGTTTAAATAAAGTTTAGATTAAAAAAAGAAAAAAATAATAATAATGAGAAATGTTCTGCCTTTTAGTTGGATGTCTTATTTTGTCAACATTTTAAAAGGGCAAAATCACTGGCAAAAATGTAATGTTGCAGTTACAGATTCTGTCCTCACATCACCAGAAGCACCAGGAGTTACTCTATTGAACATCTATCTGAAGAGCATCTGTCGAACTTATGAATTTTGTCTCTATTGTATTCTTGTCGTTTATTTTTACTGTATTAAATGTAAGTTAGTTGTCATTTTTTGTGTTGAGTGTAAAAATCCCCTGCATGCCATTAGTGTCCTCTGACCCCATATCTTTGTTCCACTTGTTAAATATACCTTGTTGCAGCTCTTATGTCTAAAACAACATGAACAGATTAAAATGTTCTATGTATCACTCTCCTAAACCCAAATCCCCCTATTCTTGGGTTTAATTTCCTCTTTTCATTTTTCTTACTTTTCACTTTATTTGATATTCCACGGGTTGCCTCACTACTTTTTAAAAATTCTGTCCAACGTCTGTCCTCCCACCACTCGTCTGTCTTCTCCCACTTACAGCAGCCGTTGCTAAGCAACAGTTCAGGCCTGCATTAGAATATTAATATTTACATAAAAACAATATTCAGTGGTGAATAAGCTATAAAGTATAAGTTGCATCATGGAGCAAATGTGTTGAAATTCTGTATATGATGCAGAGACTTTTGACCAAATCCTCCTCAGTGAACTGTTGAACTAAACTGAATTTTAACATTGTTGAGGCTTATTATTGTAGATCACACAGGTATGAGGAGAAAACATCTGTGGTTCACATCAGAAACAACTACTAATTAATAGACAAGGCAACAAACATGAACTGTTCAAGCAAGGAATATACGAGTGTATGAGTATGTGTAGATGTGTTTAAGTACTAGGGTTTATAGTTAATGTGGTCCCACTTCACATAATTGTAGAAACGGTATAATGTGATTTTTTTAATATAAATTTATTGTCTCGTTTCATAGTTTTCTCATGACTTTATGCTGGTGAAAGCCACCCGGAGGGCAAAACAAGGCTGTCTTCCACTCCCTGCAAGTTATCTTGCCAGCTTTATATAAATTAGTGCTATTTTGCTTTTTTAAATGGAATTCTTCATTTTCAAACATTTCCCTGTGGTCTACATAAACTGTAAATGCTCTACTTGGGTCTGAATTCTTCATTAATTCAACTCCACAGG
>JAPQRP010000019.1:26772070-26794804 GCA_037367295.1 Apogon hyalosoma | reverse complement strand
AATCTCAACCTTTTTCACTGTAGCCAGCATCAACATTGAATCATTAAGCCACCAAAAGCATTGAAAAAGATTTGAGCATTGTAAAAGAAAACAGTGTAAAGGGAAAGGATGGTTCACTTATCAGAGACAATACTGTTTGTGTCATTCATTACAAAATTTTTCTTGCTTCATTTACATTCTTCCACCTCCACCTCATCAGACATGACCAACTCTCAGCGGAAAGTAGATTTATAACAGATGAACTCTAAGGTCAAAATGCATGTATTAGACTTTATTTGAAAAGAAAACTTCTTTACTTTCTATATTCAGCAATCTTAGGTTAAGGTCATCTCAAAAATAACCCTAAAATGAGTTGTTAGTTACTTGGCCATTATTTATTTTGCTCCACCCGTCCCCTCCTACATTTATGACGTTTTTTTGTTTTGTTTTTTTTTAAAGAGTCTGATTACAGTCATGTGATCACGTGAGTGACAGTGCTTTATTACACTTATTCTATAATCTATGATAGCTGTCTTCACAGAGATGAAAATCAATAAGGCATGTACAACTGCTAGACAGTTAAATTGTTCAATTTCTCACATCACGCAGCCACGTATTTGATTTTAAATCACTAAAACCCTGCAGTGTTGTAAAGGTGATGTCATGTGTTGGTCAAATCCCATCATATCTCTCTTCAAATACACATTCTATTATGCCAATTTCTTCGATAATCAGATGCATTTGTGAAATTGCCAGTGGGAAATTAAAATATGCTTGTTGCACTGAGACCAAAGCGAAAGGCATATCTACCTCTTCTTACTTTCTGCACAAGGTCACTGTTTCCATGGTGACAGTCTGATGGCTAGTTTTGCCTCCTTATTCCTTATCTATTTTTCACTCCTCTCCTTTCATATCTGCAATATCTCTGTTTGAAGACCTGTTATGACCGTTGTGGGTCTGCTCTCCACCACCCTCCCCACCCTCCCCAACTGCGGTCTCATCTATGGTTCTTTACTTTTCATCCATACCTCCCCTTTCTTTAAGCTTTCCTTTTTGAAAGACTAAATGAAAAAGCAAGAATCCGACTACAAGAGAGACAATGTTTTGATGGTGTACAAATGATGCAACATCAAAGTGTATGTGTTTTTCTCTAACAAAAATGAGACTGAGCGGGGGTCGCTTCGATATCAAAGGCCTCCACGCCCTGTTAGATGTTGGGCACAGGCAGAGTGGGGAAAAGTCTCATGCTGTTTTGTTATCAGCTTTCCTCTGTTAGTCCGCAAATGAACTGCTGATACAGATTAATGAGCTATAACCCATCTCTCCTTATTTTGTTGCAGGTTCCTCACTGCTTCACTGACTATGTTACCCCTGTCTGCATTCGTCTGACAGGGTCACACTACATTACAAAGCAGCCTCATTTGCCTCTTTATCTGTACTAACAGATGGACTATCAGCACCCAAGCATTGTGTGACCCTAGGGTGATGGCAAGGTAACGCGACACTGAGTGGACGTAGATCATTACTAGGTTAACAGGGAGGGTACACGCCCGCAGCCTTATGCTCCCCTTCATTTTCCTAAACAATATTCTGCCGTCGTTCGGCACACACCAATGGATAAAGCGAGACAAATGAGACGCGGAGAGAGGTGAAGAACGTGTCTGAGCTAAGTCACAGAAAGACAGTCGAAGAAGGATGTGGAGGCAAAACAAAACAGAGAGAATGCAGACTAAGAAGACGCAGAAAGAAAAGAGGAGGAGCAGAAGGAAAATACAAAGACAAGTGTTAAGGACAGGTCGAGGGAGGAGTACGAGCAAGAACTTGATCTTAATTAAAGTGAAGGATGCGGCTGTTGTTTAGGAGCCTCAGGGGTAATGCACATTTACTCATTTGGCTGCTTTGCTCTTCAGACATCCTGGCAACACTGTGGTGTCATTACAAGATCTCATTTTGTGTTGAGTGACAGCAAAAATATGATGTATGTCTCACTAATATAGACTGAACAAACAGCAAAAAATGCCTTTCAAAATACAAAAATTATCAGCTATTATCATGAAATGTATTAATGTATGGCCAGTTTTTACAAGAATTATATAAGATTCATTGCCTATTGGTGAACCATTCTTTCCCTTATGCAGTATTACACAGAGAGAGAGAGAGAGAGAGAGAGAGAGAGAGAGAGGGAGAGAGAAATTAAAGGAGCTAAAAAGCTATCACAAATTGTTTTTTCTTCATTTAGCCACTAGACATACTTTTTAATAAATAATCTTTGTTTTTGTAAAGACACTTGTTAAAGTATCATATGTCGTCCCTTTTCCAAATGCTAATTTATAACTGTTATCAACATGAACTTTGTTGAAGTTATTGTCATTTTTATTTTATCTTGATGTTTTGGTCCATTGTACTCCCAAGTATGAAACTGCTGATACTGTATATTTTGTCAAAAGCAGGATCAGATTTGGGTCTCTTGTACATTGTCTTTTGAGCAGGCTTGAATCAGTAAAGGTTCCTGTGTTGCTGAGCTGTGTATGGTACTGAGCATAGGAGGGTGGTGGTAAGTGCTCTTATAGGTGTTGTAGTGGTTGTAGTGCTCCAGCGGGGGCAGCGATAGATGTCTCTCCATGGCAGCAACCCCTGCCAGCTCTTCTTCGACAGTTATGACCTCCATGGAGGAGGCAGGGCCATCGGGATCCTGCTGGTTATGCTGCTTCCTCATCTTGTAGAAAATAACCAGCAACACAGCAGCCATAAGCGTGATGGCCACAAAGCAGCCGATGATAATCTTGGTTGTTTTCATCACCTCATCTAGGCCATTGAGGGTTCCCTCTCCATCCGGATCGAGAACTGGAATGGTGTAAGTCCGCTCTGTGGTCCTTGTTGAAACAGGAGTGCCTTTTGTAGTTGAGGATGACACCCAGCCAAATGGGGGAAGTGGTGTTTGGCTTTCGTCCGGTGTAGTCTCAATGGTCTCCACAGTGACTGTTGTGAAATAGGTCACTCCACTGTTATCCACAGAAGTGACATTAAGCACAGCTGAGGCAGAAATGTTGCCTGCTGTATTGCTCACCATACAGGTATAAGTCCCAGTGTCCTGCATTGTGACGCTTGTAAAGTTCAGGGTCCCATCATTGAGAACAGACAAGCGCACCTTATAAGCCCCGTGTGTCACCAACGACCCATTTGGTGTAAGCCAGCTGATAGATGTCAGGGAACTTGTACGACATTTAAGCTCTGCGCCCATCCCTTCTGTCACATTCAAGTCACTTGGTGGCTCCACGATGACAGGAATATCACACTGGAAGTAGCTGTGGTCCAATTCCCCAATGTAGCGACCCTTAAAGACTGTAGGGGAATGGCAACGGGCACAGCAGCTGGTATTAGCTGGTACCGTCTCCTTGAGCCACCAGCTGAGCCACAAGATATCACAGTTGCAGTTCCAAGGGTTGTGATGGAGGTGGACCCGCTCCAGGCGATGCAACGGTGTGAAGAGATCATGTGGTAGGAAGGTTAGGTTGTTGTGAGCCAAGTTGAGCTCCACCAGCGACTGCAGGTCATCAAAGGAATTTCTCTCAATAGTTTGGATCTGGGCATGCATCATCCACAGCTTCTGGAGGTTCACTAACCCGGTAAACGAACTGGGCTTGACAACAGAGAGCTGATTGCCGGACATTTCTAGTTCCTCGAGCCTGACCAAAGGCAGGATGTTGGGAATCTCCTTGAGGTTGCACATGCCCAGGTTTAAGTAGCGCAGGTTACTCAAGTCTTTGAAAGCGCCATCAGAAATGTAGGAGAGACGTTTAAGCTCACCCAGATCAAGCCTTCGAAGCGAGGGGACCCTGTTGAAGGCATAGGGTGGTATACTTTCGATGGGGTTGTTCCGAAGCCATAATTCCTTCAGTTTGGACAGGTACTCAAATGCCCCATTGGGGATTGTCGTCAGCCGATTATCAAAGAGCTCCAAGGTGTTGAGACTGGCCAGCCCATTGAACGCACCGATTTCAATGCTGCGGATATGGTTCTTGCTCAGCTGTAGGATCTCCAGATGGCGCAGGTGTTTGAAACTGTCCACCTTGATGACCTGGATTAGGTTGTCCTGGAGATTCAGGTAACGAGTGTTGGTGGAAATGCCATCGGGGACGTCCCGTAGACTGCGACGGGTGCATATGACTTTGCTAAACTGGTTACTGCATGAACAGACAGAAGGACAGGTCTGAGCTCGGACCAGCCCAGCCACCACCAGGATCTGAAGGGCCAAAAGCAACACAAAGAGGGGGTTGGACAGCGCCCCCTTCAGCCTACGACCTCTCATTGTCTGGCGCTGGAGGGTGGAGATCATTGTGTTCAGCATTCATAGTTCATCTGCTGATTGTGTTCTCTGCAACAAAAGACAAAAAGGGAAAAAAAAAACAAAATCAGTTATGACGTGAAGTAGTAAGGAGACGGAAAGGAAGAACATTTCATGTAGCTAGGACATTTATCTGGAAGGGAAGGGAACACTGAGCACTGAGCATTTTCTACGATCTGAAGGTTTTAACATAATATTTGGTGGAAAATAATCCAATATATGAAACTATATATATTATTTATGTTGTTACAAACTGAAACAAAAAGGTTGAGTGAAATAACTTTACGTTTTGTCTTAACATGAAGATATCGTCTTTAAAATGAAAAAAACACAGCATTAGACAACAAATCTATTTTTATGGTTGAAAATGCTATAGACGACTGATGACAGTGGTTTAGCTGCACAGTTTTTTTTTTTTTAAACTACTGTTGGTGAAGATGCTCAGAGGCCTAACCTTAAAATGCAGTTGTCTTCTTACACGCAAGTGGTGATAAAATAATGAATATGACAATGAATACTCTATACCAGGAGTCTCAAACATGCAGCCAAAGGTTCCAATCAATCTGGCCCATGGGATGAATTTACAAAGTGAAAAAAAATTCACAGTCAAGGCTGTGGAACTCGTTTTAGTTTGTGTTCCGCATACAGACCAATATTATGTACAGTAAAACAACAGCATAATAACTTACAAAAAAGAATGACTCCATATTTTCTTCTCAGTTTGATGTGAAAAAATATTACACTACGCCTATAAATAATAACAACTTCAAATTTTTGTCTTTGTTTTAGTGCAAAAAATAACATTAAATTATGAAAATATTTACACTGACAAACTATCCTGTAACAATAGAATGTGAATAACCTGAACAAATATGAACAACCTGAAATGTCTAAAGAAAATTAAGCAAATTTTAACAGTTTTCTGCTTCTGTTACTAAGCGTTTAGTGTCTTTGTAGATCTGATCCATAATGCACATGTAGAAATGATAAGTTGAGGCATAATATTGCTAAAATTACTCTTATTTTTCTCACGAAATTTCAGCTTTTTCAGGTTATTCACATCTTTTCTGTTTGGATAGTTTATAAAAGTAAGTATTTTTATAATTTAATGGTTTTTTTTGTTTGTTTGGTTTTTTTGCAGTAAAACAAAGACAGAAATTTGGAGTTGTCTTTATTTATAGGTTATTATGCTATTATTTTACTGGTCCTGCCCAGTGGAGATCAAATCGGGCTGAATGTGATCCCTGAAAGAAAATGAGTTTGAGACCCCTGCTCTACACATTCATCATTCATCATCAGATAATGAATACTTGCGGCACACGTATTATGAGTACAGCAGTGCAGTATACACTCAACAGAAGGAAAATTACAAGCTTTTTATTGCTGCCTAACCTCTTCTAATGCCAGATTTTGAGACTCATACATAGGACAAAGCGTCACTGGAGACCTCCAATATGAAAAATGAGGATTTAGTATCTCCCTCAAATTTCAGCAGGAGCTCCTGTATGCCCTTGACTCACTGAATCCTGCAATTATTTATTACACAAGGTCCCAGTCATGAGATTTGACCCAAGAATAAGTATAATCTGTTAAGTGGGGGAACTCGCTGGTTGTAATGTCGGTACCAGTCCCTAGCAACCTTCTTTCAGTTCATGCGGCGGTGAAGCGCCACAAACAAATATCATCAATAAGAAATCAGAACCAAATATCTCCTAACATTACAAAGTTATGTAAAAAGGCAACACGGACAGATTACTGGAGCTGTGGCTAACATCTTAAAATAAAACACAGCATTAACATAGCAACTGTTACTCAGTCGTAAGGCAACTGAGGCTACATTTCACCATCTAAAGTAATTCTGTTGCTCATTTATTGCTTTAATAAACCATAGATTATGCTGGGTTTTTTTTTTTTTTTTTTTAATTTTCAAAAGTCCTACTACAGCTCTTTTTCTCAGAAAATTCTCATTTAAAAACCCTGGCAAATATTACGAATATAGCCACTATTATCTAGGATTAGATTTGATCAACTCCTTCAGGTAAAGAGTGGGGGATTTCCTGTATGCACAAGATATAAATAGATATCCACCATATTCATATATGTAGTCTTGCTAGTGCCTCCCACTTCCACACAGGAATATGAATATGCTGTTGTGGTCTTTTATTATCCTCTGCCCACAAATACAATGGCGGTCAAATAAATCAGTGCATGGAGTAACTAAATATTTACTGGATATGCTGTGAATTGATAAAATATAGAAGTACCGCGTCAAGCAGAGTTATTAAATGCTGCAGACATCAGTCTCCAGCGCTGTGCAGAAGCATTAACCTTGCCTGCTGGGTCTTTACATTGTGTATTCTCCTTGTCTCTTTCAAACTTATCTGTTAATCATCTGTTTTTGTCAATCTAAGAGCTAGAGGAGAGAGTGCGCATATATCAGGACAGGTGTTTTCTAAACTGTAAAAATTGTGAACTGAGGTGTAAATGTTTTCCTGTGAGGTTGAGTGGCTGGCTTAATCAGTAGAAATGAATCTACGTGAGGCTGGAGTCTGCCGCCACGCCAGTCGAGGTGAATGGAGAGGCTGCAGAGAGACGAGCTGCTGCGGGGGAATGAGATCGAATGAGGACTCCTACTGACAGGAGCTCATTTTGTCTGTCTGGAATTACAACAACCCTGCGATGCCACCTCAGAGAGGAAAATGTCAGACATGACAAACACACTGATGGAGATTATCAGCTGTCAATAAAACATCTCCATTTGCATGTGGAGCTCCAAAATACACTGGGGAAAATAAAACACTCCAGGTTGGTTTGTCTAAGCACTTATAATTATAGTTTTGTCCACACATTATCTATCAAACGACACATTTTACTAGTAACAATTTGTTTGCTTTGTTTCAACGCGACTGCAAATGAGCTCTAGTACAAATGAATGAAAGTAAATTCATTGATGATTTATTTAGATCACAGCTTCTCAACGGGGGGGTATGGAGCTCTAGGGGTCCTCAGAGAGCTGCCAGGGGGATTTGAGATGGCTACGAATGTTTCTAAGCAAAATACCGAAAAATACTCTAATGACAAAATAATGAAAAAAACTAACAACAAATAGTTGCTCTGTAGTGCTTCACTGGTATAAAATAACTGCCTAACCGAGTCTGCAGACAACAAGCTCCCCTTCCTGGAGGGAATACAGCTGGAGAACTTGACTCAATTCTTTTGTACCCCAGCACTGAAGGCTAAGTACTCTGATCGGACGGCTTGTTGGAGGTCCTGTGGAAGTACTACGGCCAAGCACCTCCACATCTTCTGGGACTGTTCCTCTGTGGCTCCATCTTGGAGATGTGTCCATGGCCTCCTGGAGGAAGTTTTTAAGTTTAAAATCTCTTTTGACTTTAAAACCATGTACCTCAATGATTTAGAAGAACTTGAATCGGAAAAGAGAGATTAATGTTTATTGAGATTACCCCTAGCAGCATGTAAAAAAGTCCTGACCAGAAAATGGTTGAAAAGAGACATACCTACTATAAATGACTGGACTGTTGTAGTATATACGTTATGGAGAGAATCACATTTAAGATGAGATGTAAAACTGATATCTTTGCGGAAAATTGACTAAAATGGCTCACTTATGTTTTAACTGTAAGGCTTGACTTTGTATAATAACAACGTGTCCCTACGGGGGCATATCCTCAAACTTTACTGTAAAGAAGAAAATGAATATGGGTATATGAGCATATTGAAGTACGTGTGGACTAAATGCTACTCGAATGTTGGGTTCTCCCCCTTCTGTTCGTTCTGTTATTGTTTTGTATTTGTTACGTTTTTCTCAAAAACAACAATAAAAAGTAAATTAAAAACAAGAAAACAAAAACTGCGTAACCCATTAATAACAAAAATAAATTGTTAAAAATGTATTTTGGGGCATAACTATACACACTATTATAGTTTTCGTTTTTCAGTATTTTTTCCAGATGTGTATCCAAATAAAAGTAGTGCACTGTTTGATGCGGCAAAGCCTTACCAACATCAATCAATGACTCAGTTTTTTTCATGTAGCACCAAATCATAGAATC
This sequence comes from Apogon hyalosoma, assembly GCA_037367295.1. Lineage (NCBI taxonomy): Eukaryota > Metazoa > Chordata > Actinopteri > Kurtiformes > Apogonidae > Apogon > Apogon hyalosoma. Next base: position 26,786,407 of record JAPQRP010000019.1, on the reverse strand, counting down.
ACAGAATCCTCCGTCATCACATGCATTTCCTTGTATGTCTGTGCCTATATTAATGTTAACACTATTCTGCAATTACACATGTTGACAAGCACACATAGACACAGTTTCCCTCAACTCTTTCATCGCTCCAGTTTAGTCTAAACATGTTGTTGCATGTAAATCTATTTGCATTTTTATGCAAATCGTATGCTGTTTGATTTAAGCAAGTATTTAAATAAATGTTTGTTTGAAAGAACGCACTTTTGTCATCATTGCACCAAAACAGACAGGAGGGAAAAAGGTCTGTCACATACAGGAGGGGCTGGAATTTTGGATTTGACGCAGGGGACAGGTTAATAACTACTGATTTTTGAATAATCAATGACATTTTGTGATGAAATTAAAATGTATTTAAATTTTAGCACAGCCAACTCATGCATTAAAGGGTAAAAAAAAGAGATATACAAGAAAAACATCAGATATATTGACATATAACCTAACTGTTTGGAATAAACCCATCAAGGGCTATCAAAATTTCCCTAAGCTGTGGATCTGACAACCACCCAAAACACAAGATTTAAGACACAAAGACAATATGAAAGTGATTTCAGGCTAAAAATACAGAAACAATATTTTTTTTCTGCTGGGATATTACACAAATTGGTTTAGCTTGTTACTGGTCAAATCTAATTCCGAATTAATTGGAAAAAAAAATCGATATACTTTCTCAAAATTAGATGATTTATTTTATGACAAACATGCTTGTCAACATTTTTTTTTTTTCCCCTCTTTAGAAAAATATGATAAAATATCTTTTAGGAAAAACAAAACAGACTGTCACTAATAACCAACAGTCAATGCAAATGAGCAATGAAAAACCAACACATAGTCCTTTATTATCCCTCGGCAAACATCAGGCCAAGGGGTATTGTCATCGTTTTGTGGTCTGTCTGTCTGTCTGTCTGTCCATTCAACAACCTAATCTCATTATCTGAAGAATGCACTGACATCTGCACATCTGCACCAAACTAATACTGCGGCTGTGTCTCAGCATGGAGCAGAAGAAAATAGTATTCATTCACCTTGACCTACTTTTTCAAGGTCAAATGGCGTCAAATGGACACATGACCCCTTTGTTGGGGTGATATGTTTACTTGAAAAAGCCTTGTGCAGTTATAATATCTGAGTACTTTCAAATATAAATATGTATGTAATAAGTTTTACACACAGACAATGTAATCTAGATTATAGGGCAGTAACTTTCAACAGAATCTTACACTATATTTGACTGAGGGGGATTAAAAGTGCACAGTAGGTTATGTTAACCTGTAGAGACACCATCACTACAGAGTCATCACGCCTCAAATGTTTGTTTTTAATACTTATTTAATATTGAATACTAATTATCTGTGACTTATTTGTCTGTTTTCTTTGGTTTTTTTTTTTTTTTATTTGACTGTTTCATATACTCATCCCTGTTGTTGATGATCCCTTTATACACTTCTACATGTTATGTTTCTGACACAGTGTAAAACCCACTACTATATTTTATTTGTTTATTTATTTATTATCTTGAAATTCCTTTTTTGCAGTCTATCAATAAACTACGTGCCATATGTGATGATTCAGGCGAAGCCAAATTGTAGAATTTCAACTAATAAGCTGTTGAAATGTTAAAAATACTCTGCGTAGGTGGGGTATCCAAATAAAGTGTTACCATTTACCACTTAATAATTCTTCGTCATATCAATATAATGCACACAAAAATAGAAGGCTTTTGGTCTTTGTTGGTGCAACACCGAGTGGATACATTTCATAGGCTTGCTCACTGTGTATCCACAGCCACTTAAAGCAGTTGGTGCTTACATCTAAAATCCTGCCAGCAACACAAAAACACACCCACCTGTACTTCTCAGCTTGTGCACCAGCAGCCACCGGCATTATGTCTGACACCACTGTGATTTGCCAGATTCATTTGTTATAATGAGTTTGTTAGAAAAAGTCCTGGAGTACCATATGTCTCAATCAGGGTAGCAAGGAGCCTGTATAGAAAGCTGAGTATTTCAGGGCACTTAAATTACAATGTCAGATGATTAGACTCTGTCATTGTTCATGGCAAGAGGCGAGGCGTTCTATTCCAACCAGCAGAATGTGCACGTCTGGACATTCCCACACACCGGGGAGGCGAACTTAGCAGATCTGAGACACACATGCCACAGCTAATCAAATCAGCGAATTAACACACACCTTATGCACTGGTAGGAATTAAGAACGGTGCAAGTAATGTTCGCTTAAATTCACAAACATTTTCCCTGTGAATGATTTTCATACATAAATGAATTCTCAGTATCTCAGTACACTTTAAATATCCAACTAATATGTTGATATAAAATGTATTAAACTTTTTATATTAACACTAGAACCACCGTCTGGTCAAATTTACCCAAAGTTGTTTTTCAATTGAGCATTATTCTTTTTTAATAAAATGTTGAAGTGCCCCAGTTTTTGATTTTACCTACACTTACATTATGCTATCATTAAATAAAATCAAGGTAAATCCAGATTAAAAATACATATTTTTATATTTTCATACACATATGCATATGTATACGTATATCAGCCACTGGGGCAAAATTACACAAATACATTGATTTTCACACCATTTATGATTAAACATTCTAGGTTTTTAGGGAACAGCATTTATTCCTGTTAGATCTGAGTGATATGTGAAGTCATTAACAGACAGAGGATGTGTTCTATTACCCATTTTTACTGTTGTTTTACACTAATTATGTACTGATGCAGATTTGTCGAGTGAACTTAAAGATGATTATAAAACAGTGGTGGATTTAGAAAGTTTTACAGGGGTCAGCAAAGGACCTTTGCAGGCCGGCATGGGAGGAAGGTAAATAAGAAGCTTCATATGCATTATATGGAAATGGATCCAATAGAAGGTCGCTAAAATATGTTTTAAAGTATTTACTGTGATATGATATATACATGTTTTAACTATACAGCAGGAACAAAACCAAACTTAACTTTGCTGCTCTTTAAAAATAATACGCATTAACATCAAAATGAATATATTCCAATACAATAATAAACTCTGCCCTGAAAATACAATCATTTCCAAGATGCAGAGGTTCAGATAAATAAAACACTTCTGAATCACTTTGGGTCAATTTATTGTTTGTTTTGACCCTTTGAGAAGCTTGTTAACACCATGGTGGTTTGTTCTTTCCCCTTACAGTTTTAAGAACACAGAAGTTAGTGTGGCAACTCAGGGAACCTGACCCTGTTATAAAACCAGACAACAACCAGAAGCACTTATTAATAGTAAAGTTTTTTTTTTTTTTGTTTTGTTTTTTGAACAGCTTTTAAATCTAACATTACAAAAAAAAAGACTTATTAAAGTAAATAAGATAAGATAAGATAAGATAAGATAAGATAAGATAAAATAAATCTTTTATTGTCTTTTATTGTCACACAGTACAATGGAATTGGAGTGCTGGTCCCCATGGTGCAAAAAAAAAAAGACGAAGGCATTCAACAATAATTTATAGTCTTTAGTTATTAGTAGTTAACTGAAGAACGATGATTGTATTACAGCCAAGGGTGAATTACAAGCAGCTTTCTGATCCTCCTTGAATTAAACATCAGTTAGTGTTAGTGACGTGTGTCAAATAGAATGAGACATGCAGTCCGTTGAGTTGTGCAACGTAAAACTAGATGTTTTGTGACTGTCTTTACAAAGTCTTTGCTTGTAACATCATCTTTTTAACTGACAAACATCATACATGTAAATGGTGGCACGGTTCAAACAGGATCAAACAGTTATTCACCTCTCACCACTGACCACCGTTCATGGATTTCTGAAGTTAGGTGGGATGTAACTGGGTCACAAAGGCACTTGGGAAGGGGCAGAACTTTGGTCTGATTGTAGCAGTTACATTAACCTTTTCTATCTACTAGACCTAAACCAAACAAATAATTGAAAAAAAAAGTATGGTTGTTACATTTTATTTAACAAATATTAATAGTTTTAAGTTCTTTATGCCATTAATAGATCTAAAGCAAAAACTAAATCCTATTTATGTTAACTAAATCCTTTCTTAAATGGACTGATGCAGTACTTGAATTACTGGACAGAGCTCCAGTAGTGAGTAGGGGACCAACTTGACATTTTATGGCTGAATTGTTGTAACGTTTTAGCCACAGCTGCCCTCAATATTAAGCATTTACCATCTTTTAGCAGCTCTTTGCAATAAAATGAAACAAAAAGATGTAGTCTAAATATATTTAAGTCTGTATAGTATGTCCCCACATACTACGAAGTCAAAGCACTTTTATTCAATACATTAAGAAGAGAGACATTTATTCCTTCTCAACCTTCTTGTTATAACAGAAGTGACATTTTCACAGTGGACTGCTGTTGTATGTTGTATTCTTGAACGTTTCTGATCGTTGCCATTTGCAGTCAGTCCAGTGAGTGTGCAATTGATTGAGTGGGTAAAATATGAAGTGATATGAAATCTGAAGAGCTTTTCATCAAGATGGAGAGAAAACAAAAAGCCTGCAGCCACAAGGAATGTTGTCTGTTGAACTGAATGTCATCTAGATAATTTATCCAACACATTAGTGATTCATTACATTTGCATACATTTGGTGTATAGCTTGGTTTTAACTCCTTGGTGTGTATGTTGTAACCTCCTAGGCCATCTGGATATTATGAGCAATTGTACACAAGAGGCCAAAGGGACTGAGATGAGTAATGCATTTGTCATATAGTACATGATACATATCGTTAGTCTCACAGCATAACTGCCAAAGTCATCCACTGTATGGACAAAAGTACTGGGACGCGCTGAATTCAGGTGTTTCTTTTCTAACAGGGGTCTGGGATGCAAAACAATACGGACACACGTTATAATATGGTTTCATAATGTGATAAATATCGTATTGATTATTAATATTGGTGTTTATATCTCAAATCAGCATAAACAGGACATCTTACAGCCGTAGTAGTTTATAAAGATCAATTTTTCCTTAAGTTTAATGGGAGATCTTTCTTCCTAAATGAGATGTGAAGAAAGTAAATGGTTAGTTGTGGCAGAAAATTATTATTTACAGTCAGAGCATGAAAAACATTTTAGAAATGTCGAGTTAGAACATCTAAAATTATAGTCAGGGATAAAAAAACAAAACAAAATCAAAATTGAGGAAAATCAAGTGCAATCCATCTCTCAGGCATTTAGGACGCGAAGATAACAATTTAAAGCAAACTAACCAATGCAATGCAATGATATTTATCACCATATAAAACTATATTTTGACATTTGTCATTATGGTTTTAGCGTTTCCACTGGTACCACCACACCACACATTTGACACAAAAAATCATTACTGTCGCATTAGACTTATTATACATATGTATAATATATTATAGGCCTACTATTTTCAGTAAAAAGCTGTGTGTGCTCCGTGCTGCTGTACAATTTTTATCCCTGCATTTTTTTTTCTTACCCCCTAAGAATTAATGCTCCAAACCACGTACACAACCACATTCTTTTCGATGTCAACGTCTGGTAGTGAAACCCGTTGTACTAAATTGACCCCATTTATTTATCATTTACTATAATACATTTAACTTTATTTGGATATTCAAAACTACACAGTCAATGAGGGTAAAAATTACATAGGTGTAAAACCAGCATGATACATGTTATACTACGTTTACCCACAGAGTGCACAGAAGTACAAAACTAATATAAAAGTAATCGGAAGATCAGCGCGTTAGGGGATTTTTTTTCTACACTGAGTGGGCCTACTTACTGAATAAGGAGGACAGAAACCGCCCCCCATGACACACCGCCACACCAAGACACCAGTTCAACAGGAAACACTGTTGTTTTGTATCCCAGACCCCTGTTAGAAAAGAAACACCTGAATTCAACGCATCCCAATACTTTTGTCCATACTGTATGACTTAGACAGTTACGCTATGAGGCTAATGATTTCTAAGTATTGGTTCCAAAACACAACACAATACAAAACAGTCTCACGTAGCAGTGGGCAAAATGGTAAAATGGCATGAATGGGGCATGTTTATAGTTTAGTTTACAGCTGAGAGGCAGCAGATATAAATAGCATATTTTACTGTAGCCAACTGTCTTATGAACATTAAATATTTCAATATCCAGTTGAAAAAGACACTACATTACTATAAGTATAGTGATAGAAGCAGGTTAAATGCTGCTTTAGGCCAGTAATAAGTAGCTGCGTCTAGTGTCGCGTCTTATTCGGACATGCAGACTAAGAGCACTTCACTCTCTGCCTCGGCTGCACCTGAAAAGAGTCACCTCCCGCCCCCAGCTTGGCCTCACTGATATTGTCAGTGCTGGCATTAGGGAAATAAATCTACAGTCGGCGGCTGTTGGGTGCTGCTGACTTATCAGCCAAACTCCATTCTTTTAACAGAGCAGAAATGATGGTGCTTTCAATGACTCGATGAGTCTCACAACAGCAAAGTGTGTATTTTTTGGGGACATTTTTCATTCTCCTGGGAAGGTGTTATCCAACCATTTTTTTTAGCAGTGTCACTCGTTTGCTTGCTGCAGCCAATTTTAAACTATGTTTACGCCTGTAACCAGTGTACGTCCAGACTGTTTGGACTTCATCTATAGGATGCATCATAATGCTTGGCTCATTACTGTAAAGTCTACGTGTCTGTTTGTCCTGACTGAAAATAAAAATATCCATACTTGTAATTTATAGTTGAACATATCCTTTAATAGTCTGACTTTGTATCGTAGCAGTGATGGATTAAAACAGAGGAGTTTTTGAAGCAATAACCTTTAGTGAGTGTTAAACACAGGGAATGCTGCCAGCGCTGCCGCTCTGGGTTTCCTCCTTAAAAGGAATAATGTGCCACTGCTGCAGTGCACAACAGTCTAGGTCACACAAAAGAGAACGACGCAAACCAGGTTTCAGTGATGTTTATGGCTTTGGTTAGGGGGAGAAAGGGGAAACATAAGACACTTTTTACATTTGGTGATTATTCTTTAGAATAAACATGCACGTTTCGAGTGGAAATATACATACTGCATAGAGTGCAGCATCAGGATCAGGATAAACAGAACAACCTGGGGATGTAATTGTGTTAGAGAAATAATCTGCTCTCTGACCAGTTTTAATAGAAATGCCATATTGCTTGTTAATGCTAAGTCATGTTCTGTGTATTTTAAGATCATCCCAAAAAAAAAATAAAAAAATTGGTCTTCAAATAAAAGACTGTTCTACTTAGAATAACTGTCTTTTCTTGATAAATCTCTTCGCTGTCATTCTGTCAATAAGAAACAAATCACCAGAATTAACTTTGTCATTGTAGTGCAAATCTGGACCTAATTTGTCACTGATTTTTTTTTTCTTCCTCTAAACAGCTGGAGACGGTTGGATTAAAAGGAGGATTTACTAAATCCAGGACCTTGGCACCAGAGACTGAGGTTCACATCCTGACTCCTGTAGGTTTTTATGTTTAGACAGTAAAAGCATGTTGGTTAGAGCTACAGAAACCTCATAGTTTGGTTCAAATATGAGTAAATACATTGTGAATCGTTTTTCATCTCATCCTTACGCACATTTTCTGTCTTAAATCAAAAACTGGGACATTCCCCTGAATCTAACGAAGTGCTCTCACTTTCATGAATCCCGTGGTTAGTGATCGTAGTCATTATCAGTCTGAAGGCCACTTCTGAAGGTCTTGGTCTTGTCTCAAACAAAGAGGACTCTGGATTTTATCTCAAAACTGGCCAAGACCACAAATTCAGAGATATTACTAAAGTACCTGCACATGGTCTTAATTATTTTCTTAACATCATCACTGTGATTTGAAATTAAAAAAAAGTCAGTGAAACCTTTTTTTTAGGTGCAACAGACATTTTGCCTCCTCTTGATTTGATTTAAGGCCCATTCATGCTCACTTTGCACACGTAAACAGGTTTGTCTGTTTCAAGCAGCGTCAAACATCACAGCCTTCATACTTAGATGAGTCCATTGCGTTGGAATGAACGTGTGTCAATCAGTCCACCAGAAGGCGCTGCTCTTAATTAACATACAGGCCGAATACCACAAAGAAAAGCAAAGTTTTATGAGAAGAAGAAAAAGAAAGTCAATAATAACAAACATGGCGAAGACAGATGGTATTACTAATGTGGACATTAATGTTGATATTGATAACGGTAGTTTTTATTATTTTACTATTTCATAAATATGCCGGTAGTTTTTCATTAACTCACACAGTCGCTCTTTGAAAAGTTCGGCTATTTCTGGAAATTATTCTCTTCAGATCTCAACACTGCTTCTGTGGTTCCTGATGGTACTGCACCGTATTCTCCATCTGGGTTCTCATCTGCAAGTTCCCACAGGACGAACGGAAATACAGACATAACGAACGCAGAGGACAGACAGAACGCTGCGTCCGTGTAGGTATGCGACTTTAACGTAGAGTAGACCTGTCGGACTCATTTTAGTTCAGGGGCTACATCTGGATTGAGCGTCATTAAGTAAAAATTACATTTGACTCTACAAACTATCCTCTAAAAATGTGAATAACCTGAACAACCATAAACATGATGAAATGTCTAAAGAAAAACAGGTGCAATTTTATTAATGTAATGTCTCAGTTAAAGGTGGGGTGCAAGATCTTAGAGCAAAGCTACAGTTTGAAAATACACAATTGAAAAGTCCAAACCCCTTTCTTCAGACATCCCCCCGAAGCCACGCCTCCAGAACACTGACATGCGCAGTGTTTGTTCCTGAGGGTTCACAAGTGCTGCACAGCTACAGTTCGCCGGGCTCTAGTTCGGGCTCCAGCTCCGATCCATGCAGACCTCATTCAGTCTCCTCCAACACCCCCGCTCTTACAGAACAGCCCCAGTTCATACCCATCTGGCTAACGTTACATTTCCTAGCGATTTATGTTAGTGACAAAACAGTTTTCCGGTGAACTTTACATCCTAATATTGCTAATATAACTAGCCAAGCTCTGGCTCTGGCTTCATTTCCTGTACTTGTGCTTCAAGCCTCAGAGAACGAGCGATTCGTGCACGAGGAGGGGTACGCGCACAGGGGGGAGGGACGAACGGCAGTTGAGTTTGATAGACATATCACCGTTCAATCATTTCGAGCGGGCGCTCAAAATGATTGGATGGTGTTTTTTTCAGTCCTGTCCGTTTCACAGGCGACTAAATGTTTTCATTTTTGTGTTAGAGCATTTAATTAATTGGTTGTAATCGGGGTGTGACGGGGATTTTAAGCAATAAAGTAAAAAAAATGCTCCAGGAAAACATCTCGCACCCCACCTTTAATCATTCACACGTGCATTACCACTGACAGATCACAGTAGATCTGCAAATACACAAAACATTTAGTAACAGGAAGAATATTGGTAAAATCACACTTACTCCTCTTTAATTTCAGGTTGTTCATATTTGTTCAGGTTACTCACATTTTTGGTGAAAGGCTAGTACATAAATTTAAACATTTTCATGTAATTTCACTTTTTTTTTTTTTTTTACACTAAAACCAAGAGGAAAAATTTGGACTTGTCATTATTTATTGGTTATTATGACAGTACTTTACTGGTCTGACCCACCTTAGACCAAAGTAAGGCTTTATGTGGCCTCTAAACTAAAATGATTGACTGCTAAAATCTTCAGTGTAATTGCTGAATTTCACAAATTCATCCCAGATTGGACCTATGGGGGGGCCCGGTTTTGGCCCACAGCCGCATGTATGACACCCCTGGCGGTGAGCATGAATGGACCTTTACAACGTATACACCTACCCTTTGCAGGAGTTTAAATACACTGAAGATGAAGGTTCTGTCAGTGATGTGGTGAGAATATTAACCTGCTTAGTCATATCATACCATAATCTCTTTCCCACGATGCATTTTGTATCTGCCCTCCTTTGGTCTTGGTCTCCATTTAGTTTCAGCCCTTCAAAGTCTTAGCCTTGTCAGTCTTGATACACTCTGGTCCTGGTCGTGACTTGGTCGTGATTTAAGTTGTTTTGACTCCGACACTGGTAACCATGAAACATGAAAATAATATCTATGAGACATGGTTGAAAAGAAGCATGAGCTTTAAACCACTACCTGACAAATTCGACATGACAAACAAGCATCTCTAAATGATAATGTGTAAAAGTCTCAGGCCACATTTGGCTTTGTTATTTCTGCAGGGTTGAAACGAACATATATATTGAGTTCTCATTGTGAAGCTTCAGATACAGCGAGATAAATAAAGGAAATATGTGTACAGCCTAAAAGACAAACACAAAATATTTCAATTAAATGATTTCTAAAGATTGAAGTCACTATTTACTGTGACTTCTGACGCCATGACAAGAAGCAGCACAAACAGTTCGAAACATCTGTTGTGTGTTGAATAAAACCTGGTATAAAACATCGGAATGAATGGAATACATCTCATATTGTCTGTAACAAAAGGGTAAAGACATCTTGAGTGCAAAGGGAGGTCACACCACATATGACCACTTTGGTTTATAGAAGCTGGTTTTTTTTTCCCCTGAACCTTTTTTTTTTTTTTATGTTGTACATACTCTGTTCCTCGTGTATCCAGATGTCGGCCTTGGGCTTTTGTAAGATACTGTATGTACAGAGTCTGCGGTGCTTTGCCACAAACTGAATGAAGCAGGATATTTTTTTGTCGTGGTTTGCGGTTAACACTCTCTCCATGTTGTTGAGCCAAAGGTGGAATGAAGGGTGTGAAATACACTTCTGTAATTTGTTGTCACATAATTACTTTTCTTATAGTTGCCTAGTTACAGGGATGGCTCTTCTTATCCATCGCTTCAACTTCTCCTGTTCTCCTTTGCACCTTAAGTGGAATATTAACTTTACTCACTTAAATACATTACTGTACTGATAAATTATTGTTAAAGCTCTGAGTAAAAGCAAATTGAAGTGATTTCTCTGCTTGTATGCTGGTAATTCAAAATACAACTTACTAGAGCCACAGACAAAAAACATAACACAAGCATCTGAGTAAAATTAAGTTAACATCACTATATTTAATTTCTAGTGGATTGGAGGTAACATGAGCCTTATTGTACAGAAAAGACAGTACCTGTTCAATGTCGAACTGAAGACAGAGTTCAAAGTCACCTTAACCCATAAAGACCCAGCGCTACTTTTACGCCAGTTCCCAAATTACATTTTCTCCATGGGGGTGTTTGCACGTGGCCAGGTATTTTTTGAAAACTGCGGCTTTTTTCTGCGTTTGTGCCTACAATTTACATGACAATGATGGGTACACACGCCTAAAATGAAGGTTTCTAAAAACTAAAGTGAAGATTTCGGTAAATCTTCGTTTTCGCGTTTGCCTATAAACAGAGGGAAATACGAAAATGGAGATTCTCAGACAGTTGTGCGTTTTCGAAGGAAATATTCTACCACTTCGCCGTGATGGTACAGTATAGAGGAAGAGGATGGAGCTGATGAGTGAAGTTACAAGTATTACATGAGAAAATAAGGAAGTTTGGTGTTGGCGAAGGTTAGCATCTTAGCTAATTAGGTTTAGCTATTAGGGGCTGTTTAAATGCAGGTGTTTCTGAAATGGTCACATCTGCACAAGTTTTTTATTTTTAAAACAGAGGGGGAAATATTATATATATTTAAAAAAATACCTGGCTACGCATAAACATAGCCTTTATCTAACCTTTCTTTAGGGTTACGGTTAGGGTTATAATATTTTTTTATTATAAATAAATGCATTATCACCATTTATTTATAATATTATCCTCAGTATTTTGAATTTTATCACTATAATTCAGGTATTTTCCTGCATTTAATTCACTGATCATGAAGATGTTCATAAAAGCTCAGATTAAAGTTGAAGGTTATTATATCAGAAACAAAGAAAACTGAAGAAAATGTGACTTTTTCAGTAAAACTTATCATTAACTGAACATAAACCAAGTGTCTCCATCCACTGTCACTGATCCAACTCCACGGGTTTTACTGGTGAATCAGTGTTGTAGAAGATGGCAGTGTTTCCATGGTAATCTCGGAGCCTCTAAACGTCCAAACGGGTCATATCTGATGACCATCAAAAGATGACGAACTTTATTTTACACCAATTATTTACATGTATTGATAGGATTAGTGGATCAACAGGTATTAAACAGTTCAGATCAGTGGATGGTTTTGGTCCCCAGTGGATGCTTGGGTCTTTATGGGTTAAACATACAGTAACTGAGACCATACAGGCAGGTTCCACTTAACTGTGTTTTCTTATGTGTCTTTACATAATGAATAACTGACTTCAACGCTAAGTGGAAGGACTGGCGCTACCTTTCCACTAACTGGAGTAGTCTATGGATTTATTAAAGCCTTTAGTTAAGTGTGTGCCCATATCTGTCCAAGATGATTGCCTAGATAGAGTTAAAAGCTTTATCTCAAACTGCAGGCTTGGTGCTACTCAATGATTTCAGCACTTTGAGCAATTTCTCTGATATTACTCTGGAGTAAAACTGTCCATTTTCAACTTATTTCATGCTGTGTTGGAGTGAGTGTGTCAGATAATTTATAATATAAATTGTTATGACGTTTTTCCTGAATGTGGCTTTAAGGGGCCTGTATGAAGCCAAAGAAATTCTGTATATTCTGGAATCGATTTAAGTTTCTTTATCATAATTGATAAGGAAATAAAAACATACTAGAGTTGACCTTTCGTCCTCAGCCATCCCCTCTAGCTAACGGAGCTCCATATGGCATGGTCATAATATTGGAAATCATCACAATTTTAGACGACCAGGCACATTCTCTCCAATCTGCAATGGAAGACGTCAAATTAAAACAAAGGAGAATCTATCTGAGAACAATCAAACTGCCATCTGGAATTAGTCAGACAATCAGTGACTAAAACTTATCATTTTAATTTGGTATCAGGCAACATGCTGTTATTATAGCTGTACGTTGTGCAAAAGACGTTATTTTTAGCCATCCACCGCTTTCCATTAGCAATTGATTGTTATTAAATATTATTATCAGCCAGCCAGCCACTTTGCAAATTAATTTTATTTTACTATTTGGATCATAGTTATGAAACTGCCATTATATGCATAGACGGAGGCAATAAAATAAATACATTTAAGTAACAAACTGCATGAAGTGCTCTTAAAGGATTTAAAGAGAATGGATGACTCAATTTAAAAGCCTCTCAGTAGCTTGTAAATGAATTTTCCAACCTACTCCCACAAAAAAAAAAAAAAAAAAGCTTCTAAATTGCAAATCCAATTATTATTATAACCTTTATTTAATCTTGAAATATACTGAGGTGAAGGCTTCATTTGCAATATAAGAAAAAGACTGAAAAAAAACCCCACAGAAAATAGTAGTGAATTACATTTTTGGAATAAGTGTAATGATGCCGGCATTACATCATGCTACAAATGAAGTAAAGAAAGCTTCACATTTACTTAAATGTATCCTCTGTATTTAACTCCTAATCTTTGTCGATTAGAGGCAGCGGGCTGCCACCCTGCAGGCAGAGACGGTTGTGGCGAAATTGGCAGCGGACCAAATTTTGTAGACAGAGAACTCATGCTGATCTTTACTTGTGGCTTTCTTTTTTTTTTTTTTTTTTTTTTTTTTTTTCTTTCTCGGTCTTGTATAACCCATGCTTTTTTCTAAGGCTTATAAATTAAGAGCAAACCAAGTTATGGTACCTTTCCCTAACCCTAACCAAGTACTAAATGAATGGCAGGTTTACTAATACTGTTGTTTCAAACAGGCGATAACCCACTGGTGTACAAGCAAAAGGCTTCAGAGGAAAAGCAGTAAAAAACTACCAAACTTGAGTCACTAATAAAGAAAAACTAAATAAAAGTGCCGGTTGGCTATAGTTTTCAACATACAGTATTGGGTCCAAACGTGAAATTCTATGAATTACTGAGATAATTAGTTTTATTAAAAAAGACTGTTTGTCACTGAGCTACTAGTTGGACTTCCAAACACAACCGAGAACAGATACACTTTTCAGATTCTTTCTAGCGTAAGATTTATAAATGTGTAATATAAATTCACATAAACCTACAGTATGTTTGACTGTGTAACTCTACTGTTTAACCACATAATTATAATTAGACAAAACTATATTTTTGCACAATTATGTATATTTATTTAATTATATTGATACTATATCGTCTAATACATATTGAGCAAATTGCTGTTCTAATTTTGTGTCTTAATTGAGTGTTTCTTTCTATCTATCTATCTATCTATCTATCTATCTATCTATCTATCTATCTATCTATCTATCTATCTATCTATCT
>JAPQRP010000019.1:26713937-26724377 GCA_037367295.1 Apogon hyalosoma | reverse complement strand
CTGGTGTTGGAATCGAACCCAGGACCTTCTTGCTGTGAGGCACGAGTGCTACCCACTGCACCACCGTGCCGCCCTTAATTTATCTTTACATTATTTATTGCGATACTGTTTGGGCGGCAACCTGTCCCACTTATCTCAATAAAATGTTCCTACTTCAAAAATACATTTTTAAGAATGATCAGCTTTTCTAAGAGACTCGACTCATCTGCTCCTGTTTTCAATACTATTCAAACTTCTCTCAGTTTTTGATGTGAATGTTCACCAGACCCGTGTCTTCGTGTACAAATATGTTCACTTAACTCGCGTCCTTCCTAAAGTTTTCCGAAACTTTGTTTTGTTGCCTTCTGTTATTCACAATGATCCTACACGACAAGCAAATTTTATCTTCCGTGCTGCCAAACTTCTGTAAGTCAGTATTTTCTAAAATATCGTGGACCACACCTTTGGGATGATCTGCGTCCTGAACTTCTTTATCATTATTCAAAAAGCATCTGAAAAGGACTCTAATTTATGAAAAAACGTAAGACTTTATATCATTTCACTTTTTGTTTTTTTTTTTTTACTTTTGATTATTATTTCAGTTATATCGTATTTTTTATTTATTTTTTTTCTGTGTATTGTTTATTTCTGGGGAAGTATTTAGAGAAGCCTTTTTTTTGGCTTCTATCCTCTCCTGCACAATGACATAACTTGCATGATTTTTTTTTTTTTTTTCTTGTTTGTGATGTGCAAATAAATAAATACTAAAATTTAGTTGCATTCCACGACCGAAATGTCATTTTCACTTAATGTCTAAACACACTAATTATCAGGCTACATTATGAACCACATAACTGTCCCTCCAGAAGAATGTGGGCAAAAATCCTTGATGATGCGACGCAGTTAGCACAGAACGCTGCGGCACGACTTTTAACAGGGGCCAAAAAAAGTTGCGCATGTTACCCCAGTTTTTGCATCTTTGCACCGGCTCCCTGTTGATGTTAGGGCTGATTTTAAGATTTCATCGTTAGTTTTTAAATCTTTGAATGGACCGGCCCCGCAGCACATCACAGACCTCATCCAAATGTACACACCGCCTCGCGCACTGAGGCCCGAGGGCCAGCTCCAGCTCGTGGTGCCTAGGATGTGATTTAAAACCAGGGGGGGCAGGGCTTTGTCTGTGGTCGACCCCAGACCCTGGCACGCCCTGGATCAGCCCCCACAGCGGAGTGTTTTAAGTCTCGTCTTAAGACCCACTTTTATTCTCTGGCTTTTAACTCGGCGTGAGTTGTTCGGTCCTTTTGTCTTTAATTTATTTATTTTTATTGATTTTATCGCTTTTAACTATTTGATTGTATTGTTTTATTCAGAGCATTAGTTGTAGTTTTATGTATTTATTTATTGTTTTTCCTCTTAGTTGTTTTATTGTTTTTATGACGTGCAGCACTTTGGAAACGTTCTTGTTGTTTAAAGGCGCCATATAAATACAGTGGACTGGATTGGATTTCCGCAAAAAAAAAAAAAAAAAAACGAGCAAAGTTGCGAAAATATGCGGTAACTGGAAAAACGTGTTTCGGTGAAAAAAACTGTTCTAACTAGGCTACTACTAAATAAAAAATGTCTAATTACATTCTATGATAAGCAAACATACAAGTAAGCATCCACTAGGTCACACAAAGGGCTGGTTCTGTTTAAGTTCTTTATTTTCTAACCCTGGCTCAGACATGGCTTTAATATTCCGGAGTCACAAGTGTCAAAAAAATAAAATAACTGCTTCCTGCTTCACAAAAGTGAGGTAGAAAAGGCCATCTGTGTCAAAGCTCCAGTGTCGATTTTCTCTTATGTTGCGTGGGGTGTGAAATAGCATGAACCTGCTTTCGTGCAGGACATCAGGTACTGGTTTGCTCCGTCTTTTGCAGATATTTTTAAAACCCTGCACATTTCACGCATTTTGACAGAAACGTGCTTTTATTGTGGTGAACATGCACCCTTGTTGAAACAAACGCATGCGCCGTTTGCTCGATTCCGCTTTGAATTATGCGATGGCGTTTTTCTGGAGGGACTTAAATGTGAGTGGATGTCTGTTCGTCCGTACGCGTTCACATCGTTGCTGTTATATATTCCATCAAACGCGACTTCACCACTTGTAAAATTCCTCTATTTCTGCTCTGACGGATGTTAGGCGTTTCTGCGTGAACATCCCACTTCTGATTGGTCTGTTTTGAAAAACAGTCGCCGTGTCACGGAGCAGGAGTTCAAAAGGCCAGACTGTTCTTTACAAACAAGACTCCAGGTTAGAAAAGACAGCAAGGTGAACATGATGACATGTAACCTTCAAACGCAAAGGAGCAGGGCAGAGATTTGAACCCTGGACCTCATTTCAGTGAGCTGACAGTCAAAACACGCAGGTCTCAAGGAAAAAAAAACAAAAAAAAAAACATCTGAAGTGTTTCTCAAGGCTGAAAATCAGAAGCTAAGAGCAATGACAGCTTGAGTAGAGTGGCATATTCATCCGCTCAGGTTAAGAAGTGTGTTTGCTCAGCCAGGTGTAGGAAGGGTTCATGTTGATGTCTGAGCGAAGCACAGAGCTGCCAATCATTCACTGAACAACCTACTTGACAAAACACTTGTCTCCAGTTAATGCCTATTGATCACCATGAGCGGGGCAAAATTGCGGGTTGGCAAGCACCCTGGCACGGAGCTCCGCAGATGAAACACTAGTATTTTTATACTTTATTACATTCCCACAGCACACATATAAAAATGGCTAAAGTGGCAGACGTACATGCATTCAATTCCCCGGTTTGTAGTGATTAAACTCACTTTAAAACATGACGATACAGCTCGTCAGACAGACGTAGTGTAAATCTGTGCGTTATTACAGCATCTGTGGTGAGAAATTCAAGTTTACACCTGTGTTTAGCGAGTATCATTCGGTTTTCTGTCATCCCCATCAGGAATTACAATATCAACCTATGATACTCACAGGAAGTACGTCCGTCGTTGAGGCAAGTGAAATGTGCATTTTAATGGTTTTGGAGATACAGACGCAGCTTGGCTAATAAAAACAAAAAAAAAAGAAAAAGAATGAAAAGTCCTAACCTTGAATTAAGTAAACTAATAGTTCTAATACTTCCATTGGATAATTAATGCAGTGATTAGTACGTCTCAGCTGCAACAAGTTATTGAAGCCTTTGACTTGATGCAGTGTCTTTATATTTCTTAAAGGTTAAAAAAAAAAAAAAAAACACCCAATAACTTCAGCATTGTCTCTGTTTCTCTATTTTTTTTTTTTTTTTTTTGGGACCCTATATACCCTTTGAACTCAAGCTGAGAAAACCACATTATGAGTTATGAAAGATATACATTAAAAACACACGTATTATTATTTTGTACCTCACAATGTTTTACATCTTTAATCTCTCACATCTTTCTTTTCTCTTAATTATATTTTTGGGTATTTGGATCTTCTATTTTTAAGCTCTTTGTTTCCTCTGGATGTTTCTTTTATTTATATAAAGCACTGTTGTATCTATATAAATAGATTTACCTTGCTTTTAACTTTATTTATATATTTTTTCCTTTTTTTTGCCTTATTTTATCTATTATTTTGCCATCTTGCTTTCTTACCATTTTAACTCTATTGTCTTTTATGTGCTTTATATCTTTTACCACACTTTCATTTTGTTGCGTGTTCTACATCATTTTTGCCTTGTTACATATTTTACAGCTAACGCCCCTCCTCTGTATTTCACACCATTTTGTTGAGGTCAATATTTACATGCTCGGTTATAATTAGGAAACTGAATTATCATCGCATATCATTGTTGTACATTTTGCTCTGCCAGTTAGCGACCCAATCAAACAGCTCCATGACCCATTTGAATACTCAGCTCTAACACCATGGTTCTCAGTCTAGGAACTATTTAAAAACATTATGTTTTTGTTCGGAGAACTGCATGACTGAGCAAATCTTATATGTATATGGGTGCTTCTATGAAACTAGGCACACTGTGGTATCTGGCACTTTGACAGCATTTTTAGGCCTAATAATAACAGAGAAATTTACACATATTTCCCCCAGGATGTACCTAATGATGACCTCCAATAAATGCAAAAAAATAAACTCTTGTTCTGAGCCATCCCAAAATTAATGAATTTTTGATAAAATATTGTGGCCAAAAATAGGAACAAAATTGGGACATGGAAAGCTACCTAGGTGTCAGTGCATTAGATCTGGAAAACACGGCTTGAAATGCTCTTATATAGCGCTATAGATAAAGGCACCGTGTTAAATGTGTCTAATCCAGACATGCAGGTTTTACATGAATCTCAGTCTCCTTCCAGGTTTTGTGTGTAACCCAACTGTGTCCACTCACGTTACATGCAGAACCTGCACATTTAAACACAAATAAATCACGAATGATTTTGTAACAGCGGCCATTTTTGTGAAACACTGCCTTGCATAATTAGTTCAATTCCCAAAATGTACCTGTAAGAGAATAAAGAGATTTTTTTTTAAAATAGTAGCGCATAATTTTCATTTCCTTTTGATCATGTTATAATAATAATAATAATAATAATAATAATAATAATAATAAACTTTATTTGTATAGCACCTTTTATGCAAAAATTGTAGCCCAAAGTGCTTCACATCAGATAAAATTTACAAGAAAGAACATTATTTTTTCATAAAAAGGCTCAAGACAGGGGTGAAATAGGAAATACATTAATATTTGCAGTGTGATATGTAGATTTTTGTATTAGATATAATGTCAAATATTATAAAAATGTTTTATCTGAAAAATACTTTCTCTTTTATCTCAGTAAATATTTATTTTTAAAATAGACCCAAAGTGCTTCCAAACCTGCTTCATAACATTAGTCTACATCTGGTTTGAATTTTTAGTCCCCATGTTCTGTTTTTAGGGACCGGTTTCATAGAAGCACCCATATACATTCATAGTTTCCTTGTAGAGTTTGCATGTTCGCTCTAGATACTCCAGCTTCCTCCCACCGTCCAGACATGTGCCGTAATATACTAATTAGTCATGCTAATTGGCCTGTGGGTGTGAATGTGAGAGTGAATGGTTGTTTATCTCTACGTCTGCCCTGCGATGAACCAGTGTTTAAGGTGTACGACCCTTCACCAGATGTCAACTGGGATTACCTCCAGCCCCCACACCCTGATAGGATTAACTGGTTACAGAAAATCTGTAACATTCATTCATTTATTGAATGAATGAGTGAGTGTTCATACATGCGTACATTTACGCCTGCATCTGCAGCCACGTTTTCCTCATTTTATTCCTATTTTTATTTCTCCATTAATAACATTCCAAGGCCAATAGAGGGCCTCAAAATCGGCTTCATAGGCTTCAAGTAACAGCTCTGGTGAGTCAAACACTTAGGGCCTGATTTAGTAAGATCACTAAAAACGGGCGCAAATTTGCTTGCTCTAAAAAATGCGAGTGCTATTGATTTGCGTGTCACGGATGATTCAGTAACATCACCTGTGCAAATGACAACAGGTGCAAAGTCCTGGAGACCACCCTATTTAAATGAGGATTTTGTGTGAGCTACCGGTTGTTGTCATGGAGACAATACTGGAAAAAGTGCCCTGGGATACGCTGGCACTAATGGCAACGGTGCGCTGGAATGATCCAGATGCAAGGAAATGTAATGTTGGGGGAGTTTTGTCATCCTCCTTATAACTGGCCCCAAATCATCCCCTATTTCATCTAGAAGTTCTAAAATGGCATTGCTGGAAAGACAACACATCTCAATTATGTTTTCTTCTGTCATTCCAAAAATGTTGACGCGAGCAGAACAGATTCATTCTCTGGCTGGGCCTATGTCGCCTCCTCACCACCACAACTGTGGCCAGTTTTGCGTAAAACTGCCTTTCAGATGTGCAAAATATAAATGCAAAATCAGCCACCGCAATCGGCTTCAGGTTTGGTAAATCACATTTCACATGCTAAATAAATATTTGCACCTATAATAATGTTTATTTATGTAGCACTTTTTGCAGAAAGGGTTCACAGAGTGCTTTACGATAAAATCTGAAGTAAAATACATAGGAAACAGAACACACAGATAGACACACAGGTATAAAAACATACAGGTACATTCAGAGACACAAGCATAAAAGCATAAAAGCAAATGATGATAGGCCCCACCCCCACCCCCCACCCAACTAAAAGCCTCCAAACAAGAAGGTTTTCAATTGCTTTTTCAAAGATTCAGTCGGGTTTAAAATGCGGAGTGCCAGTGGCAGCGCATTCCAAAGTCTCGGAGCCACAGTTTGAAACGCTCGATTTTCTCTATTCCCCTCTATGTGTTTCTCCCAATAATTTTGGGAGAAACACCCACATTGTATATTCATCAAAGCAAACACGGTAAATGGGTTGGTTGAGCTATTTTGGCCATTTCAGACACAACCCTCAGTGCGTCCTGTTAGTAGATAAGCTTCTACGTGTTTTTGCTTGTGCAGTCAAGTTTGCAAACATTTTTACATGCACAAACCTTTAGTAAATCAGGCCCTAAGAGCTTCTGATTTATAACATAAAGCTTATTTTCTAACTATTCTATTGTGTATTAATATATAGCAAGTGTGTGGATTACGAGTCGGCAGCATGGTCAGTATCATCGGTTCCTTTAATGTGTCACCACTTGTGCTTGGGTCCAAATATGGTAATTTCTGGCGGCAAAATGTCACAGCAGTGATGGCCAACTACAGAGGTGTCAAAAACGACAACACACACCAGTGGATTAAAGCACAGTGGCTGCAGTCGGTGATTCACTCTTATTGTGATGTCGGATTCAACACATTGAGATGTTGTGCAAAATAATATGACGCTAAGAACCGTTTGTTTCCTCTGACTGTTCTGAAGTGACTTCTTACGCATATCTAATTTCTTTTTGACACTTCATCCTTTTTCAAACACAAGTCAAATAAATGTCTGAGAACTTAGAGTCATAAATTATTGGTGACATTTTTAAGCCATAAAGACCCAAACAGCCACCGCCGACCAAAACCATCCACTGATCTAAACTGTTTAACACCTGTCGATCCACTATTCCTATCAATACATGTAAATAATTGGTGTAAAATGCAGTTTGTCATCTTCTCATGGTCATCAGATGTGACCCATTTGGACGTTCAGAGGCTCCGTAGTTACCATGGAAACACCGTCATCTTCTGCAACGCTGATCAATGACAGTGGCTGGAAACACTGGGCTTCTGTTCAGTTAATGATAGATTTTACTGTAAAAGTGACTTTTTCTACATGATCAGTAATTTAAATATAGGAAAATACATGATGTTGACTGAAAAAAAACACAAAATACAGAGGATAATATTAGAATAAATGGAGATGAATCACTTATGGAAGATTAAATAGAGAGAAAAATACATTTGGGAAGTGCCATAAAAGTACCACCTGGTCTTTATGGATTAAATTACAGTGCAACAAGAAAAATATCTGCACACTAGTGTAACTCTTGTATAAGGTAGATTTCAACAGTGATGTTTCAAACACCATTGATCATCTTCAGACATTTGGAGAAACCTATTAGGAACCTATCTGAAATACCCCAAATCCTGTTACACTGATTATCCAGATAGATAGATAGATAGATAGATAGATAGATAAGCCATAATTATATGTGAATAATGTCAAGTTTATTAATTTTACTGAGGACTAAATCACCACAAATCCATTCCAAATTGTATCTGGTGCAGACTTGTTTCAATCAGGACACCTCAAATTTTCACCCCAGCGCACCGACGTGAATTTGAATGTAATTCGTTTGTCGCTAATGGCGCTTACCGGTCAATTTAATTTGAGTCAGGGTCAAATTTCAACTGCATCTGGGCTTCGGCGTGGGATTGTGACCTTCAGTTCAGGAATCAACTCAGATAATAACTAACTGAGGCATGGAGCACTTTGATCACCTAATGGGCCAAATGTGCTACAAATCCACACCATAACAGTAATTGACAGACTGCATTGTAATACCAAAAATGGCTGCGGGTCACCATTTGGCTAATGTAAATGAGGCGCTTTTTAATTTGATTGTTAACTGAGGTAAAAGGTAGTTTCTGAGCAGACCGTATTTATTCTGCCGGTCAGCTTTATGTTGACCTCGTATAGTATCCCTTCACAAATCACCGCTATATACGCTATTTACACCGTGCACCCAATCTGATCGGCACACGTAAAATCATTACGGTTTTATTGCCGTGTCTCTGCAGTTTAAAAATGGATTGCGGGTTTTGAAGGTTAACAAGGTTCTTTTTTTCATAGAGCACAGTGTTTTAGGCGTGCACACAAATACATGTACAGGTGTCTCGCAAGCCTCAGTGCACTGCCATGCTGTCCTCTGGATATGCTCAAACAGAATATATGAGCTCAAGGGGTTTTTTTGGATACGGGCCAGACTTTGTCTCCTCGATTTTGGGTCATAAATGCGGCCCCTGCCCAAGGACTGCAGGGCCTTTTAAAAACAGGGCTCAGCTTGATTGGACACACTTCTGTTGCTCCATCCTCACTGCTAGCAAGCCAGCTGATCAGAGAGGCAGAACAAAGCCGCTCTCTTACAAGGCAGTCGGCTCTCAGCCTCTTGTACAGTAAACAGGATATACCAAACAAAAACACTGTTCGGAAGGACAATGGTCAAGGAAGAGCCTTAGTATTTATTTCCGTGGGACGTTTTAGGCTTCAGCGGCTTATCTCCACATAAATAAAAAACAGCACCGGGGTCAATAGAGCGCAGTTCAAATATGTGCATCAGGTAAGAAATAGGAGGGAAGAGTATCAAGTCAAAGTTACGACTCCCAGCGCGTCCTGCGTACGGCCTCGCTCGCACTGGTGTTTTGAACGTCTAATTTGTTCATGAATATTACAACATGCACCATTTGGCTCATGAATATGAAATAGATGGAACCACACGCTCTCCCCGTAATCAACAGTCGACACACACACACAGACCGTCTCTAGCTCTGCCACAGCATTTTCTCTAGTGAATTCAGCCAATCACAGCCGATCATAGCCACAGCAGAATGTTAGTGTTGGTACAAACTGTCCGTGAATAACGTGTGAATGCTGAGATTAACGTCGCCAAGGATATTTTAGTGGATCACAAAACTCGCGCGTATTATTCTGTCTCTCTTTTTCACTCACTTTCCACTTTATGAACTGACAAGTATTTACAGTCTAATGGCTCTTAATTCCCCCAGAATTCCAACTTTCTCTTGCATGCAAAAATATATAAAAAATTAATAAATGAATATGCTTTTAATGTTTTATTTACTGTTGTTGGATAAACAGACAGCTCAGTGTAGAAACAACACTGAAACATGATGCAGAGCTGCACAGCTAATGCACCAACAATCTCTGGCCCATCCTTTTACCCCGCCTTAAGCCACATGGCTCGACTCCAACATACCCATATGCCCCTTAGCCTAGCTGCTCTACGCTATATTAAATGACTCATGACACTCAGTCTACATATCATCGCTACAAGGATGAGTGGGAGATGCTGGTGGATTGTAAATGAGATAATGCTCACTAAAAACGTGCCTCTTAGGTTCAAACATGACCACATATAAAACCATCATTTTTTTGGAAAATGTCAAAGACAAAATGAAGTTAAATGCAACCACAGCTGTGGTCAAACGGTTTGGTATGACATGAAATTATGTAAATGTGATTTATTTTCCAGTTTATAATTATCAAGGACAATTATGAAACGGAACACACGTGGAAAAAACACGTGGAAGAAATCGAAAAAAAATGTGGACATTTTTGGCTACAACTGCAGTGAAATATGACAAGGACTAAGGCAGATGTTTTATTTATATGACATAAAACATACAAGTACATGTCGTACAGTGGGCAAATGTGACAACAGTACTGTTCGGAAACAATAAAAGTGTCCACACAGGAAATAGAAACTCATCTAAGTAGATTATTCTGAGTAGATTATCATGTTGTGTAACATGTCGGTAAACTGCTCTATTCACAATCTGAAAAAAAAAATGTTCCTATAGAAGACAAAAGCGTATGGAAATAGATAAAACATTCCAAACGTAGCTGTGGTGATCCTGAAGTCTCCTGACTATGATGCAGTTGTTCTTCTTTATACTACTGTACACTGTACTACCCATTTATTATATGACAGTGTTTCTCAACCTTTTTTGAACAAAGGCCCACTAACATGAGCCTCCTGCCGCACCCCCCCATCCCCGAATTAATTTTGATGTGTGTGTGTGTGTGTGTGTGGGAGGGGGGGGTACGGTTATTCTAAAAGTAACACGGCGAACCTGTATGTGGAGAGCGTGGTGGGTTATATAGCACTGTAGATAAAGCCCCCCTCATCTCATCACTTCCCATCTGCTGCCCCCGCCGAAAACAAATTTGTGACTGACCTCTATCCGTAAGCCGGGTGGGGTGG
>JAPQRP010000019.1:26698391-26713733 GCA_037367295.1 Apogon hyalosoma | reverse complement strand
GGTGGAGGGGCGGGGGGGGGGGGTATATGAGTTTACACAAGGTCTTTATGTGAAAGTATCGCCCCTGTTGAGAAACACTGTAGTAGTCCAACCGCTTGCATTTCCACATGGGGGGAATCTGCTGCATCTCTTTCGTACTAATAACCAGTGAATCCGTGACTTTTTTTGTGATTTTTTTTACCCTCGGTCCTCGCCGTGTCATCGGTTCATCATCTGTCTGTAAAACTTTGGCGTGGACTTAAGGTGGAGGGTTTTCAAGCGTGGGCACATTATGGTTTTTCCCTCCGGGCTTGCGCTCGTGCCCATGAGAACCACTGTCATGTGGTATTACAGGATACGCCTCAAATAACATAAAAGTGGATTGAATTTTCATTGAATTTCTATAGCTAAACAAAACATTTAAGTGCTATAAACCTTTTTCCAATGATGCAAAAGGCAGTGGGATCTTTAGAAGGGGAACAATGCTAACTTTCACCTTGATCTCCAAAAATGCATCATCCTGGCGGAGCTCTCTAAATTACTTTTACAGCAAAATAAGATTTCATATCTTATAAGACAAGCTGCTCCGTTTCAAAAATATCAGGCTACTTAAATTTTTCATGTTTGAGTCATTTGAGAGGTTACGCACTCCTCTTTGAGTTGGAACAAACCCATTTTCCTTCTGAAAACCCCTTACATTGACTCTGTGCATTACACGGTACTCATGCTTTTTAGCCCCTGAAATACCATCATATTGGAGATGCTGTTTTTTACCTGCAGCACAGTCAGATTTTATTCGTACTATCAGGTAAAATGACATTGTACTTTGTCTGACCTCGCTGTCGGTACTCATGTTCAGACTCCGTCTCTGAGGACAAGTAGACAAATAAAGTCTTGATTCTCTCATCTGATTGGATACAGATATAAAAGTGTGTGTGTGTGTGTGTGCGTGCGTGTGTGTGTGTGTGTGTGAGTGACCAAATGAATGTCAGATGGTGCTAAATGAAATGATGATGAATGAAGGAAAAAAACTAAAACCTTCATCACAAAAGGAAGGTTAGTCAAACAGTGCTACAGTGTCTCCCAGTATTAACTGGCCCATTTTCATTACCGAGGTGTAAATGAGATAAAGACTTGGGACTCCCCCTCTGTTTGCGTCTGTTTTCTCCACCTGGATAATTGAAGTCCAAGCAGCAGGTGCCAGCCAGATGAGCTTGCAAAATTTAACTTCATCTGTGACAAAGACACTTTGCTCATCAGCTTTTTTTTTTTTTTTTTTCTCAGCGCAGATTGTGCAGCATGAAGTGAAGGATAATTACTGGCCCTGAGTGAAACCACATAGTAATTTGTTGTTCTTTACCACAAGGAGCAGAGAATTTCAGGGAGAAACATTTAAAATGACCAAATATACAGGGCGTCCACAAAGTCTCTTTACACTTTAAAACATTCATTACAAAAGCAAATAATGAGATACATTAATCAGATTAGTTCTATGTACTCAGTGGTTATCAAAGTTTTTAATCACACTGTGGGATCATGTGCAATCAAATCATTGATCCATTTTTCTTCAGTTAGTGCAAATGTTGACCTTGACCTTTAGACTTAATATGCGTCACCACCACAACTGGATGACCTTCAACCAACCATCATTTTCCAGGTAGATGGTGCCAGTGTTGGTGGGTTCCTAAATCATACATTTCCAGACTGGTAGATTGGAAAGGATGATCCAATTCCCTGGACATTTCCGAGACACCTCCTTCACCAGATATCACTGCCCTGGATTTCTTTCTTTGAGGTTATGTTAAAGATATTGTGTATCGAACAAATATGCGGGACATCAACGACCTGAAGGAAAAGATCACTGATACCACTGGTGAGTCTATGACACAGCCAACATGGAAACAAATCCAGTACCGTCTGGATGTGCTTCATACAACTAGTGGTGTCCATATAGAAGTGGATTAAATGAGGCAAAAACTTCAATATCTACTTTTAATTTTGTAAAAATGTCCACAGATTTGTCAATTCATTTGCTTTTGTAATAAACTTGTTAAATTGTAAAGAGACTTCATGGACATTCTGTATGTTCAGCAAGAACATACAAAACACCGAGTGTGTTTACATTGACAATAATATGTCAGTACTATTCTGAATTCAACAATATTATTTTTCCAAATGGAGCATTTTCTGAATCACATATGGGATATTCTTAGATTATTTTGTTTCCATGAGGATTCTTCGGACCTGTAAACAGCACATACAGAAAGTAATCTAATTTGCAGGTTTTATGGTGGGTTGCGACAAATGGTCATATTTACACTCAGTTAAGACAAAGATCCCTCTGGTACAGATGGATAAATGCAAAGAAAAGTACACATTAGTGGTCAGAAGGAGAGACAAACCTACTGGTAAACATTATAAGTGAGGATATTAAAAGGAGTTCTTTCTACAAGATGTTTGAAGGAACAAAAGAGGTAGGCTGAATTCTCACAGTGGAATGTCTGCCACCAGTGGAGAACACTGAAAAAACATCACTTTTATTGGGCTAAGCACAGCTGCATGTTAACAGGAAAATCAGAGGAATAATCACTTTCATTGACCATGTAAAAAGCTTACTGGAAATAATGTTTTTCTTTTTTTTTTCAGCCTTAGGGGAAATAAAATAT
Source organism: Apogon hyalosoma (assembly GCA_037367295.1). Taxonomy (NCBI): domain Eukaryota; kingdom Metazoa; phylum Chordata; class Actinopteri; order Kurtiformes; family Apogonidae; genus Apogon; species Apogon hyalosoma. The sequence continues at coordinate 26,711,088 of JAPQRP010000019.1, read as the reverse complement.
TAGTATGCATGTAAATATAATAAATGACACGCATTATGTAAGGTGATTCAATATGAAACAGAAAAATCACCATAATAATGACGATTACCATTTAAAACTACATTGTAATCGTTATAAGGTGACATTGACACATGGGTTCAATTTGAACTGCGCCATATGACCAAAAAACGCATTTTTTCAATGTAATGGATGATTTATTAAACATGATTCAACAATCCTTTTTCTTTACTAAAATTATAAGCTGCATCTGACTGGAGAAACACAATTACTATATTAAAAGGTTGCATTTTGTGAATAATCTCAATTTTGCAATTAAGCCATTTTTTTTTCAGATTTTCAGAAGGTTTAATGTTTAATCATTTAATATATTGTCCAGCCATGGGTAAAATAATGAACATGATTTATTACAGTAAGAAGCAAAAATAACATTTAAAATACACTTAACTAACTTGTAAACATCTGCAATATGTTAATAGTTCATGAGTATATAATCTTGTTATTAACTCACATACATCAAAGCTGCAGCAGATGAAACACTTTGAGAATACACACCTTCCTCCTTCAGCTCTCTCCTCTCAGTCCAAATCAAATTTATATAAAAAAAATAAATGAAACTGATGAAGCTTTCACAAGTTTTTGTGTCAAGTACAACAGGAAAATCAAATCTAGGTCATCTAGGTTAGATTAAAAAAAATCGAATCACTGATCAACAATGAAGGCAGTTATTCACATATTTAACCTCCCCTACCTGTCTGAAAGTATCTGTAATTAGACAAAACAGACTTTCTGCAGCCTGAAAACACTCATGACGCGTACATGCAGAAGTCTGGAGTCCTCTAAGATCACATGAATTACTATATGATGACAGGTTATTTAGTATATTGGAATTTTTTTTTTCCCACTGATGCTTAAAATAAATAAATAAATAAAAAAACACTTCCACTTTAATTTAAATGATGTAGACATACTCAATTAAAGAGTTCAATAAAGCGTTTAGTATCAACTTCAATTTACATAATCTTTGAACTATTCCATCATGTATTAATACTTCGTTAACATGAGTTTACCAGAGTGTCATCAGTTACCATTATCATCTGACTGGTCCTTTCTAGTGAAATTATTCTAAATTCTATAGATACTGAAATAGAAAGAAAGCCATTTCCTAGTTAAACTTTGTCACAATCAGTCAGCACAGTGCACCTGTATGTACTAAAAATAACTTCAGGCCGTCAGGTGCAAAAACCATGTGATCAGACACCGTCTCCGCCATTGTGTTGCAGGATAAAAGAAGTTTAGACAGTAAGTATGTTGCAACACTCCCTTAAGTATTACAGCTGCATCATGTACTTAGCCAAGGTTAATACATACATTCCACAACAAATGAAGAGAGACTTGATAATAATATTGAGGGGGAAAAGACCCAAAGAATAAAACAAATGCCATTAAAAGTCTTTATTGTCCTTTTTCCCTATGAATTTGAAGGACACATTTCTCTTGTAGCTAACCAGTAATGTATTAGTGCACAGAAACATGAGCACAAGATGTTCTAACAGCCTAGAAAACACTGTGGTTGTATCAAAGTGTTGTCATAAAAGGAGAGAAATGTAGCAGAGGCGACTGAGCCACACACTAAAGAGGCAATCTTGTCAGCCTTACAAGAATCCCTTCTCGGTTTAGTAGTGTTTGACTTGGCGCCAGTAACTGCAGTTTCATCTTTGCCAATTAAGCCAATCTAGTGTATTCCAGCAACTAGGATCCAAGCTGTGTGCCAAAGCATTCATGAACTATATATTAATTTCATTCTTAGACTAATGTGGTGACTCCGCTTATTGTACCATCAACGCTGCTGTTCCTTGTGAGTTGCAACATCAAAGTGGATGGATGCATGGCCCTGAGTTATGTTAAGATATTCTCATCAAAGGAATCTGAGTTAAATGAACTGGCAGCAGATAAAATGTATATTAACATGTGGGGAATTAGATAAATAGGGGAAAGGGAGACAGAAAGAGGAGGGGCCATTGAACATGAGATAGAGACTCATCATGACAGTCATCACTTCAGCTATTATCCCTAATTCTCGGAGGGAATATCTCAGTAAGGCGGAGTAAATTTGAGGCTGATAAGCAGACAATGAGATTTGCCCAGGCTTTGAGGCAAAGCCCTTCCAAGGGCTTTCTTTCACCTACACTAGTGGGTTTGAACTTGACGCCAAAAAAAAAAAAGGCAGACTACTTATAAGGCTTGGCTGTGGAGAGCTGGGTTCTCAAAGTGACATTAGCAGGTGCAGACTTGTTGGTGGGTGGCTGGAGATGAGGGTTCCTCTTGTTGCGCATACCGTATAGGCTGGTTCTGGTGTTCTCAGTTCACCTATTCTCTGTTCGTCTGCCTTCTGCGAGTCTCTAATTAACACTAGGAGTCACACCACATAAAGTTCTGAAACTGAGGAAGGAGGGCAACATCTTACACCAACACATCCTTCACAAAGATCTTTATGGTGCAAATGTTTGGACTGTGACCAATGGAGAAATGGAGTTTTGTGAGGAGGGGGAGCCCTCGTTTAGCCTAAGGTCAACGGTCATCTTATTGCACGAGCATCTACATTATACTGCCCACAACTTATGTTTTTTTGTTGTTGCTGGATTTTAATGTGTAGGCTGTGTGATTGAATACTCATCTAAGCAACGAGGACGTTAATACTTTTGAATTTATTGTCTTTTTAATGTTATCATTCAACAAATCTGCATGAAGAAGATCAAATGCAGTACAGCAGATATACTGAACAGTAATCTGCCTCAGACCGTTGAACTTCAGATTGTCAGAACACAGTGTATGGTCAATACAACATGTAAAAATGAGTAGTTTATTTTGTTTCTCAGGAGATGAAATAGAATGACAGAAATAGTAGAGGGTTGTTTTACACTGAGGGGAAGGGAGCTGAGCACTGGTGGAGTTTGTTGTGGACCTAAGGAGGCGGAGCTAAACTCTAGCATACACCGGCCCAATTTAACCTACGGCTGCGACTACAGGCAGAGAAGGTTTCATTTCATGAGACTCTAAACACTATCAGATACATTTGGCGTGTGATTTGCTCTGAGATGCACAAAAGTATAAAACCAATTTCTCAAGATACTGGACGGACGACTTCTTATCATGTGGTTGGCCAACCAGAGCCTCATTAATATGACTCTGTTTCATATGAGGAAAGTTCAGCCTCTTTGCTAACCTCATTTGTACAATTGCTACCTAATTATTTTAACCTACGTTTGTTTTTGTTTCGCGCTTGCGGGCAACACGGTGGTGCAGTGGATAGCACTTGTGCCTCACAGCAAGAAGGTCCTGGGTTCGATTCCTCCAGCTGACGGGGGTGGGACCTTTCCGTGTGGAGGCTGCGTGGGTTCTCTCTGGGCACACCGGCTTCCTCCCACCATCCAAAGACATGCACTGATAGGATAATTGGTTAATTTAAATTGCCCATAGGTGTGAGAGGGATTTTTCTGTTTCTATATGTCGGCCCTGCGATGAACTGGAGACATGTCCAGGGTGTACCCCGCCTTTGCCCATAAGTAGCTGGGATAGGATGGACTCCAGCGACCCCCTTAACCCTAGTGAGGATAAAGCGGGTTCAGAAAATTAATGAATGTTTTTTTCTGTATATTCCAAGCCTCAGACCAGTTCAATTAAAGGAATATGTTGAGTCGTTCTAAATTAGGCTTTTAACTTGGCAGCTTTTTGTAGATGGCAGCTGGGATTCACAGGAATAAATCAATACACACTGCTGTCAATCCATGTTCTCAGTATGTTTTGAACACTTGTTAGCACCATATTTGTGCAAAAGTATGACTGGAACATAGTGACCATGCAGATGGACAGAGGACAGTTTGGATTATATAACTGCTGTCATTTGACAAGTTTGCAATACTTTTTTCCTGTCACTGTCACTGTCCTGTCACTATTCTGGGTTAAAACATGTATTTTTTTTTTTACCCCCTCAGGACTATACTATGTAAAACTCCTGCACTATGAGGTCCAAAAATCACTACAGCTATGTTTTGCTGAGTCACATACAGAACATTATAACCAAAGGTTTTCGAACAATCCAGTGTCTTCAACCTTAACTTTTAATGCTACTGAGGTTATTGCAATATGACATCATGCCAATATATGGCATTATAATAAACATCTACTGCCCAAAATGTAACCATATCTATTCTGGGTCACTGGCAATCTATAAACCAAATTTGGTATGAATTCAACCAGTAGTTTTGCTGCTAGAGTGTTAATGAACAAACAAACAAAACAAACCAAAAACAATATCCCTTGCCTCCCCTTCAGGGGGTGGGGTAATAAATAATGACAACTGATGCTGAAATATAAAACACAATAAATACATTCATATAATAATTTTATTGTCAATCATCTTGTTTAAACTTTGGCAACATTTTAAGAACATTTCTATTTTGTATTATTCAAAATGAGTTTGAGCAGCCAAGTAATTATTTTTTGTTGAAGAAAGGTTCATTTATCAATTAATGACCAATTTATTTATTTTTCTTATCAATGAAAGAGGGCACTTTTCAGTTTATATTTTGCACACAAAATTTACTTTAAAAACTTTTTTTTTTTTTAAATATTTTACAGTTAAATATATGTTTTGAAAATATAAACAGACACCTTTAGCACAGGACCAAATTTTTTTTCAATCAAGAATGCTGAAGGGAGAGTTGGGGGTACTTGGTTAAAAAAGCATATTTCAGGGGGTACTCCGCTGTAAAAAGTTTGAGAACCACTGCATTAAATCAGTAAATCACCAGCCTCAGGTTATAAGACAAACAAAATCCTAACCATTAATAGTCATAGTTTACCGTAATTTTCCATAGCTGGGGTAAACAGGACATCTAGCAGGCTTAGTAAAGTGTGTATTTGAATGATTATGATACAGTATGTTTGGACCATGTCATCACAGAACCATTCCTGTGACTACATTTAGATATATTATGTATACTATCATTCAGTTTTGCTCTGGGTATTTAGCCATCCTTCTGTAAAACAATAATAAACTCTTACTTAATGGGGTATTTTCTATTTAGCTAAATGATTAGCTCAGTATTTGCACATCATTTTTGCTAATGTAGTGTGAAAAAGAGACAAATTAAAGGAATAATCATTCAATTAATTGGGTTGTTGTATAATCTCAGGACAGCCCTGCACATCCCCAGTTTAAATGTCCACAATCCATTGCTTTCTGTGCTTTCCTGTGTGCTGCCTTGCAACATATTTTAATTTTATTCATGCCTGTTCTGCATGTATCCTGAAGAAAAAGCTTCAAATTATCCCACAAAAACAGATGAATTGTTGTATAAATGTCAAATTTGCCTTCAAGACACTGTGTACTATTATTGCACAGTCTTTCGAGCAGTGATCAGTTCTCACAATATATGTATAATCATAAAAAATAATGCAGACTTGCGTGAAGTGGCTAAACTAAACATGCGTAGGTTGTAGGAGATATGAGGAGGAATTTATTGAAAATAATGTGCCACTTATAGGAAAAAAAAGCAGAACATGGGCTGTACATGGGCTGTGCTTGTTCCATCGCCATAGAAAGGTCTTTAGTCCTGTCAGAAGGTTACACTGTCAATACGTAAACGCACTCTCTACCCACTAATGTCTGTGAATTATACTGAACATCGCCTGCAGCAAATATCACCAGTTTTTAATACGACTGATGAAACATTACATTTATGACACAATACATTATTAAGTAGCAGCATATGCAAAGGGTATGGTATCTGCTGGTTTAAGCCATAAAGACCCAGTGCTACTTTTGTGGCAGTTCCCAAATGATTTTTTTCTTTCTATTTAACCATTTTTAAGTGATTTACCACCATTTATCATAATATTATGCTCAGTATTTTGCATTTTCAAGTGAAAACAAGGTATTTTCTTACATTTAATTCACTGGTCACATAGATGTTCATAAAAGCTCAGATAAAAGCGGAGGCTTATTATATCAGAAACAGAGAAAACTGAAAAAAGTGACGTTTGCAGTAAAATACATCAGTTTAAAGCATGTATTTTCCTATATTTAATTCGCTGATCATGTAGGCGTTCATAAAAACAGAGAAAAATCAAAGATTATTATGTCAGAAACAGAAAAAAACTGAAGAAAAAGTGACTTTATCAGTAAAGATATCGATAACTGAACATAAACCAAGTGCGTCCATCCACTGTCATTGATCCAACTCCATGTGTTTTACTGGTGAATCAATGTTGTAGAAGATGGCAGTGTTTCCATGGTAACTTCGGAGCCTCTCAACATCCAAACAGGTCATATCTGATGGCCATCAAAAGATGACGAACTTTATTTTACACCAATTATGTACATGTATTGATAGGAATAGTGGCTCAACAGGTATTTAACAGTTTATGTCAGTAAGTGCTTTTGGTCTCTATCTGCAGTTTGGCTTCGATTACACTTTTTAACTTGAGGGGAAAGTAACAAGAACCATAAGTTCAGTCACATCCACTATCCTTGAATCACAATCTAGTCATCCACTTCTCTCACTAACTCACAACTTACAACTGAGTGACACATTCATTGTTTAGTGGACTTTAGTTTATTTGGTAGTGACCTGGCTTGACCTTCGGCTATCATATTCAAATTAATTCATCACTGAATCTAAGTGAATGTATAAAATTTAGAGAAATTCCCTCATGGCTTTCCTGAGATATTGCATGAATTAGACTGGACAGACCCCACAGGGACCTTGACCTCTAACCTACGGTCACTAAAATGTTTTCAGTTCATCCTCGAGTCCAAGTAAACACTTGTAATCGGGGATTGAGTTTCATTTCATTGCCTTTTTCTTCATCCTGCTTCACGTTACTGTTGTTATTCAACCTTTCAGAATCACATCACTGTAGGATGACATTTAAGGATAGTTTCCTATGAAATGTTTAGAAGAAATGATGTGACATAAGACCCTGAAACATACTAATGTGCTAGCTAACGCTAGTAGTGATTAAAATGAACAATTCAATATGCATCAAATGATTTCACTGTGATTTCAACATAAGATAATAACGCAGACTTCTATCAACGTCTGACAGTGACAGTCATGTATTGGTTTCCATGGTGACAGGACTATGTACTGCACTGTCTGAATTTTTACATATGCATCACACTGTCAACTACAAGATAAATTAGTGTAATATAATATACAGTGTGTATGTAGTGTCCAGTATGTGAGTACAAACAGCTCATAGTTGTGTGTTAGTGATTCTCTCTGGAGTTGATGGCTGCTTCATGCTGCAGGCCACCACAGACACAGAGTACACAACACAGATGGTGAAGTAAACCACCGACGGCTGCAGTCAAAACACTGCATGTGTCATAATGACATTTGTGCCATAAGTTATGGTTTCCTCTTTTTTTTTTTTTTTTTTATAGCCTGCACGGCCACTGTCACCGCACATGAGACACTTACCAGAAATGAACAGTAACAACTCCACACACACACACACACACACACACACACACACACACACAGAGAGAGAGAGGGAGAGAGAGAGAGAGAGAGAGGGAAAACGCTGCTTCATACATCACCACATTAATATTTGTTGATTTAGAAATGCAGAGTCGTGAATGACACAGAGCAGGATTCGCTTAATAATCCTCTTTCTGGTGCACAAAGGCATAACTTAAGCTGCTACAGTGAATACTAAGTCTCTCCAGCCTGGCATACATTGGACTCTTTCACACTCGAGCGGTCCAACTCGTTCAGATCGGCCTGTCTCTTGACTCGACACAAACACATGTTTTGTGGCGGCACTATGGAAAAGATACAGAGTGCTATCTATCAAAATGGAGTCCGCTGGAAGTCCCGTCTAATCTGAAGCTGCATCCCTCTTGCTTTTTATTTATGTTACACAGACATACACTGTGCGTATTGATACAGAAATTCACACAATTTTTCTGTATTAGTTAAGATAAAAGACACAGGCCCCTGGGGGATGGGGGAGTGGGGGTGTTGTTTTTCACTTTATCCTGGCAGAACCTCAGCCATAAATTATCGCCACTCCCAACACCAATCCTCATATCACAGAGTATGCAGAAGGCCAAGATGACAATATAAATTGATGAAACGACAAAATTGTACCCCTGTATGGTAAAGCATATCCCTCAAAAACACAGACTGACCCCCATCAATTGCCAAAAACCAGAAGTGCAACGGCAAAAAGATAGTAATATGAAAATGAATCAGCATTTTTGCTGTTGACAAGATGAAAAGGAGGCTCTCAACAATGGACATTAATCGACCCCATTTATTGGCTTCTGCAAAGAAAGATCTGTTGCTGTTTAACACACACCATCATTACACACAGAGGTCTATAGTCCTGTCAGAGGGTTACGCTGCCATTAAGTAAATCTACTCTCACAAAATATGCTAAATGCAGAGTTTCACAGATTAAATCCAGAGGGGATGAATCTCTTGCTGATTATTTGTTGTATAAAAAATAGGAAAACAAAAGATTTATCCAACACAGCGCAACACCGTTAAAGTTCCGTTTTCACTGTAGATATAATCAGCTTTCGGTTTAAAACAGGTGGCATCATTTGCTAATCCTTTCAACATGAAATGACATGTTTTGACATCTTCACACTAAAAATACACTGACTGTTGGCTGCAGCACCTAGTAACTGTGTTTTATACTGATCCATTAGTACAGGGAGCAAGGAAAGTGGCCATGTTAACATTCATTCCTTCATCCTCTGAACCCGCTTTATCCTCACTAGGGTCACTGGGGTCGCCGGAGCCTATCCCAGCTACTTATGGGCGAAGGCAGGGTACACCCTGGACATGTTGCCAGTTCGTCACAGGGCTGACATATAGAAACAAACAACCGATCACGCTCACCCATGTTAACATATAACAGCAAATTTTATGTGAATTAGAAAAAACAACTGAAAATGTCAATCAAGTTTGTTTCCATCAGTTACTTCAGTTGCACAATAGAAGCTGATCAGTGGTGGGTTTTTCAAGGCTAGTATATAACTATAGTTTGGAGTGGGAAAATGTAGATTGAAAATGTCATTGGCTGTACTGTTTGAAAAAAATTTAGATGATTTGGAATTTATTAGAAACTCATTAACTGTGGAAGAGTTTTGACAGTAATAAATATCCACATGAATAATCTGGATTACTTATCAACTTAAATACAGTTAATAACATGTGGATCTGATGATGAAAGTAGTATTTAAAATATGTAGTTAAGAGTGATTTTTAGGAGTTAGTCTCATTGAGAAGCCTAATATTAGCCACTAGAGCCAATTTATGCCTATACTGGTTCTTAAAATGTCTTATCAGTGTTAGTCAATCTGCCAAATGCAGTGTTTTCTGAAGGTGGGAGTATTGGCTGATTATGCACAGAAGAAGAAATTGCTGTTTTCCATCAAAAAATGACAGAGATTCTTCTCTCATGGATGAGACAGTGGAATAATTTGCTCCACTCAGCCATGTTTACACACTTTATCAAAGTTGATACCAGGGAAACACTCTATTTTAATTACATGTTCAATAAGTCAGGTGATTCCATCTCCAATTAAACATACAATATGTGCTATTTGCACATGCTTGTGTCTATGTCACGCTGGGAGCTGGTTGTGTGTTGATGCTAGCTAACTCCATGTCTAATCTAACAGTAATTAGTGTTACTATATTGCCAGTGTAGAGGAGCGGAAAACCTGATCTACATGGAAATCAGTCTGTAGGGGGTTATCATAGATGTGGGCAACTATGAAAATCAGGAAGGTGCTCATTTTCAAGCTAAGATTCAATCTGTTCACACTAAGGGGAAAAAAAAAATCAATTAATACATGTAAATGTATTCACATATGTTGCATCCTGTAGCTTCAAAGGCCAGGTGGGAGGGTTAAACATGTGACTGACGGGTATAATTACCAATCACTGATCAGATTTTATTGGATGCCAGCTGAATGTGATTCTACTCTGTCTCGACATGGATGCTTGTACAGAAGTTACAGTATATTTTCCATATTAGCACAAAACAGCATAAAGTTCATGTGTTCATGTGTGTATTTACAAACTCTGGTGTTTGGTGTCTGGTGGTTAAAAACAGCCTCAAACACATTTTTTCTGTTTCCATCTACCTTTACTGATGCAGTACTTCTAAAGGCTTAAAAAATATCAGGATGAAAACACGGTTATTCAGGAGTCAACACATCAGAAAAGGACAAGACTGAATAGAAATGCCATTTACACATGTGTTGCTGCTCCTTCAAATGAGCAAATTATTAACATCAAACCATCATTACTTGTAAAAAGCCTTGACAGACTAAGATAAACTTTACTTTTGCCATCTGTGTTTTAACCCTTAAAGACCCAGCATTACTTTTATATCAATTCCCAAATGAAATTTTCTCTATATGTAACCTTTCTTAAGTGATTTATCACCATTTATTTATAATGTTATCCCCTATATGTTGTATTTTATCAATATAAATCAGATATTTTCCTGTATTCAATTTACTGATCAAGCAGACATTCATAAAAGCTCAGATTAAAGCTGAGGGTTATTATATCAAAAATAAAGACCCACCATTACTTTTAAGTCAGTTCCCAAATGAAATTTTCTCTCTATTTAACCTTTGTTAATTAATTTACCATAATTTAGTGTAACACAATCCTCTGTATTTGGCATTTTTCAGTGTAAATCATTTATTTTCCTATATTTAATTAAGACACTCATGAAAACTTACAGTAAATTCAAAGGTTATTATATAAAAATAGAGAAAACAGAAAAAAGTGACTTTTTCAGTAAAATATATCGATAACTGAGCACAAAACAAGCATTTCCATCCGCTGTCAGTGATGCAACTTTATGGGTAATACTGGTGAATTAATGTTGTAGAAGATGATGGTGTTTCCATGTTCACTACAGAGCCTCTGAAAGTCCAAATGGGTCATATGTGATGGCCATGAAAAGACGACAAACTGTATTTTACACCAATTATTTACATGTATTGATACGATTAGTGGATTAACAGGTATTAAACATTTTAGATCAATGGGTGCTTTTGTTTTGGTCAGCAGCTGAGGTTTGGGTCTTTATGGGTTAAAGAACATGCATGACTTTTATGGTGGACTGATGTGTGAAGTACATTTTGTATTATTCTACATAATAATGTTTGATAACTGTAAAATGGGGCTAAGGTGATTGAAAAATTGAAATACTCTGTAAAGACATAACCACCTGTGAAGAACAGACGCATACTGTGATGTTTATCTGTTATTTCCAGATGGAAGAAAAAGGCAAATTGTGTCAGAAAAGCATCATCATGTTAAGCCTGTCTAACCCATCAGGTTGTGCAGGAACAAAAGCAGAGGTTTACTGAGGAGGAAAGAACTTTGGATGGTTAGATGAGTCACCATGCCCCCCCTGTTCTGTAATCGTTTTGGGCTACATGTGTGACATGCATGAAAAGAAACCTATACACCAGAGTGCTTATTTCCTGTAGTGAAGGTTCCTGTCAAAGCTGTTCTGGTGACTGCTCCTGGCATGGTTTACATCCATTCAGTCCCACAGCAGGCAGGTAAATGCCAAAAGCCTACAACACCTGTCTGAGTGAGCACATTTCTAAATGCTTTAGTGTGATCTTTGTAAGGAAGAAATATTACAAGGTGACAAACCCACATCCACGGGGCATGATGGGTCCCTGAGTCGTCAGCAGAATAATCATGTTTACCGCTGAGACAGTAATGCTTACATGTTAGCAAACAAGCCCGGCACTGCAGTTATTATACAAGAAACAATGATACCAACAACCTTTAAAGTTCACATGATGGAATTTCTTGTAAAGGAAAACAGCCAGATTCCCACAGTTGAGCTATGGACTTTTTGGGAAATCTCAGAGCTTAATACATATGAGACTCCAACTGGCGTGTGGCTTTTATTTCAGCAGTGTGCTGCAGTGCACTGAAATGAAAGGATTAGGGATACGATGGACAGCTGGTTTGATTATTGATTACAGGAGTACGCAAAAATCTGGTATTACATTAGAAAAATGCCCGGGACATTAATCCATTTCCTTCATCTACTGCTTATTTGACTGTTGTTTATTTTCTTATCCAACTAATTCTGTAAAGCCCTGTGAGGCAACCTTGTTGTGATATAGGGCTCTACACATAAAATTGAATTGAATAATACAGAGGTTACGATGTAATTTTAATGTGATACACTGTGATAGTGGCAACATGGTTTTTGGTTTCAATGGAGGTGTAGAGTACAACACCACTACCTATTCCGCCAAATTAAATGGCTTATTTTATTATGAAACTGTGCAAATAATGTTCCAAGCCAAACAAAGGTCACTGCCAGACTCTGTTCAAAAGTTCTTTTTGATATGGGAAAGCAGGTACAATTTCAGAGGTGTTTATATGGTTTACGGTACACAACACTATTAAAAGTATGAAAAGAAGATGTTTCTGTTATTGGGGTGAAATTATGGAATGATATAAATATAAACTGGTGTCACGGTGGTGCAGTGGATAGCACTCGTTTCTCACAGCATGAAGGTCCTGGGTTCGATTCCAACACCGATCGGTGGGACCTTTCTGTGTGGAGTTTGCATGTTCTCCCCGTGTCTGCGTGGGTTCTCTCCGGGTACTCCGGCTTC
>JAPQRP010000019.1:26650048-26664945 GCA_037367295.1 Apogon hyalosoma | reverse complement strand
CTAGTCCACAAACTCTGTGATGACCCCCCCCACCCCCCCCCGTAGCCCTGTAGTCCTAGTCATGTGCTACAGGTTAGTGCTGTTGTGACACTTTGCCCACCTTGCCTTCAGTGTCACTCACACTGGTGTATGAATGTGTATGAATATTTGGTGGTGATTGTCGTTGGCGTGGATTGGCAGTTACGTTTTCATCAGCCTGCCCCAGGGTAACCATGGCTATAGATGTAGTTTACACCACCAGTGTGTATCTATGGAGTGAATGAAAAATGGATCCATCGTAAAGCACTTTGAGTGAGTAGAAAAGTGTTATATAAACCCAATCCATTATTATTATAGAAATATATGTGGTGACATTTATTGTGAAATTGCATTAAGCAGTTCTTGGTATGAATAATACCATGACAAATGTCTCCCATAATCAAAGCTAAAGCTAGTCCAACATAGGTTTGTGTGTGTGTGTGTGTGTGTGTGTGTGTGCGTGTGTGTGTGCGTGTGTGTGTGCGTGTGTGTGTGTGTGTGAGGCTTTTTGGATGGGCTGTGTAATGTATCCACAGCTTCTTAATATCTTGACATAGTAGTGATAGGTATACTGAATGCATTCTTTAGTAACACAAAGTATGTATGGTTAGTATATTAAGAACGATGTTATACAGTGAAAAATATTTGTTGGGTCATTTATCCCATAAAGACCCAGTGCTACTTTTGTGGCAGTTCCCAGATTCATTTTTTTCCCCTACTTAACCTGTTTTAAATGATTTATCACCATTTATTATAATATTATCTTCTATATTTTGCATTTTTCACTGTAAATCATTCATTTTGCTATATTTAATTTCCTATATTTTATTTAGATATTCATGAAAGCTCTGAGTTAATTCAAAGATTATCAGATCAAAACCAAGAAAAAGCGAAGAAAAAGGGAGTTTTGTTGCAAATCTATCATTAACTGAAAATAAAACAAGTGTCTCCATCCACTGTCACTGATCCAACTCTGTGGGTTTTACTGGTGAATTAATGTTGTAGAAGATGACGGTGTTTCCACGGTAACTACGGAGCCTCTGAACGTGTCACACCGGCTCCCGGACAGTAGTCTGGTTTTCTGTTTTGTCTGTCATTTCCTGTTTTATTTTGGCAGTCTTCCTCCTGTGTCATGTCTGTCGTCTTTACTTCCTGTTCCCTCCTTTCCTGCCTGTGTGATTACCTTTCCCCGCCCAAATGTGTTGCACCTGTGTCTCATTGTCTTCCTCTCCCAGTGTGTATAAATACCCTGTGCTTTCTTCTAGTCTTTGCCAGTTTGTAATCTTCCACCGTGAGTTGCTTACCAGCGGTTTTTGTCTGTCATCGATCCAGCCTGTCTATTTATTCCTGAGCCTAGCCTTTCCCTTGTCGGTACCTCTGCCTCCAGATCTGCTTCCACATTTTTGACCCACGCCTGATACGGTACTCTGAGTTTAGCTTGTCCCTCATGTACTGTCGCCTATCTGACTGCTCTCCTGTGTATGACCTGGCCTGCCTTTTGACTATCCTCTGTTTTTTCCCAGTCGGTACTCCAACGTTTGAGACCGGTTTGGATCGATCTGCCTGTTTCCCTGTTATGTGTTTGGACCACGAGCGAGAACAAGGACTCACTAATCCCGAAGATAGTTTTTCTGTGGATATTTGTCAAGAGGATTTATTCTGTGTATTTAATAAATACTGTTACATTTTTACATCCGTTTCTGGGTCTTGCATTTGGATTCAGTCATCTGAGTTCGAACGTTCTAGAACGTCCAAACGGGTCCTATCTGATGACCATGAAAAGATGACAAACTGCCTTGTACACCAATTATTTACATGGATTGATAGAATTAGTGGATCAACAGGTATTAAATAGTTTAGATCAGTAGATTTAGGTCACCAGTGGAGGTTGAGGTCTTGTGCTGCTTTCACTGAATTAAGTTTTATCAATGTAAAGTTAAAGATTAGAGTTATTTCACACATTGTTTACTTTGATAATAAACTAAACTTAAAGTAATGAGATGATTTGACTGAGTGAAGCATCAAACCAGTGTTATACAGTAGCCATCTAAAGGAGTATACTTCTTGAGCATTAATCATGCGTACATTGAAGTAAACGTCTTAAATGAAGTGCATTTCAGAGGAACATGCTAGCAGCAGTGCTTTGGTCTGACTTTTATCAAAGATAAGAGAGCAGTATTTCTTGACATTAACTGCAGTGAAGAGCACAGTTGGTGGTGAGGAGGCCATTAGTGGTGGACACGGTGTTTCCAACCCTAATCCTTCATGCCTCTTAACCCTAACTAAAAAAAGAAAAAAGTAAACTGAGAGGCAGATTAAACCCAGTAACCAGGATGCCAATAATCTCAAAGCTCTTGAACCTTTGTCTTATTACCATAACCACAAGTGGTTTCATTTCATACATCTAACCATGAAATCCTTAAATAGTTCCATATTAATGTGATTTCTGGGAGACAGACACAGCAGAAAAGCACAGCAGGGGTTAAAACACTCTAACATCTGCCATATCAAAGTAACTGCCCAAATAACCTTCTATCAGCTTGAAAAGATTGACAGAATAAAGGATTTTGTGTATCTGAAGGACCAAGAGAAGCTCATGTGTGGTTTTATTTCCAATAGGGCTGGTTACTGTAATGGTCCTCTGACTAGACTTCCCAAAAAGACCATTAAACAGCTGCAGCTCATTCAGAATGGGGCTGCTGTCAGCTTTAACCAGGACAAAGGGAACAGAGCATGGTGCTCCACTTCTAATGTCTTCACACTGACTTCCACTTAGTTACAGACTACATTTTAAACCTCAGTAAATGGCTTCAGTCCAAAATAGTGTCACATGGCCAGGCCTTTCGTGCGGTGGTAGTGCTGGAGATAGGTCTGGTACCATCCACTATTGTTCTGGAATAGGGGTTAAACACTCTGGATTGTTTGACTAATAGTAGTAATGAGCCTTGGGTGCACTGAAATTACCTTTGCATATAATGTCAGGAGAGTAGTCTTTATTTTAGAACACATGCACACCCTTTTCGACAAAATATCTGTACTGATGTGGACAAATGTGTCATTAACAGTGTTGTGCAAGTTACCTCCAAACTGTAATACATTACAGATTGCTTGTTACTGTTATTTAAAAGTAATTCCTTACCTTCTTACTGTCTCAGAAGTGTAATATGTTACATGACTCCTGTATTACTTTTGAGTTATAAACAGGCTCTCATCATGGCATGTGCTTACTAATGACGTAAAAGCAGAGACGATTTCTAACTTCATTGCCGCTCATATACTGTATGTCCCTTAAAAAATTACAATTGGACTTTCTGTGATGATAGCTTGAAAAATAGTGAATCAATTAAAGTGCAATTTCAGGGCATGAAACTATAACTTATTACCTACATCTTACAGAAAACCCCATTGGATTTGCTTCAGTGGTCAAGGAGAAATGGGGATCTTTGTAAAGCATGTCAGAAGTACCTTCCCTCCAAGTTTTGTAAGGAGACGAGTTGTCCATTGTGTTCACGCCTTAAAAATACCAAGTTGTTCATTGTGTCCTCGCACAAAAATATCTTTTTTGAAGAAGGGACTGCTTGTTTCTTTTCATTTTCAACTAACAAAACGAATAGTGAATTACATCGAAAAGGAAGCAGATTTCTGAGTTTTGCGAACGTTGGTAAGTGCGAAAATGAATGATTAAAGAAAGATATTAAAGCATTAACTCATGGAAGACACACCGTTTTTATAATATTATGCACAGATTTTGAATTCATTTGTTAGTTGCCCTGTCCGTTGTGAGCAAAATATTTTCATTCATATGATGCCAAGAGCATCCAAGTGCCAAACTTGGAAGAAACAAACCTATCACATGCTTTACAAAGATCCCCATTTCTCCGTGACCACTGAACCAAATCAAATGGGGTTTTCTGCAAGATGTAGGGAACAAGTTATACTTTTGTTAACGTTTTCTTTTGTTGGCAGCTCCAAGAATTAGTCCGGATTCTTTTGGTCTCAGTTTTATAAATTTGTTGAATTGACTTGATCTGATCACAAAGCATCATGCAGCTGAGGACCATCCACCCCCCAGAGGAGAGTGGAATGGCCCTAATATTGTAATGACACATCCCTTTTATACTCCTTTTAAACTCCTCCTCGATCTATGGGCTGACCCCCTTTGTGGCCAAGGTAGGTAAGGTCACCAACAATGGGCTGGTGTTATCTGATTCTAAGTCAGCCAGATGTTTTTACTGACTGTGTTTTTATATCTTGTCTCCTGTGATTTACAATCCTTTTGAGTATATGTAAATCTGCCACTTTGTTGTGTTGACCTAGGTGTGACCTATCCTACCTCAAGAACCCCATCACCCACCAGCAAAACAAAGGAATCCAGTGAAACAAAGAAATCTAATGAAACAGAGGAATCCTAACAACATTAAACTATCAGTTACTTAAAAGATTAAACTAAAGACCTCACCTGTGCATTAAAATATTTCAATTCCCCCATCTTCATACCCTGAAATAGCATTTAGATTGTTTAATTATCTTGAACGTTATCAATGCAGAAATCTGATTGTAATTTTTTTGGGACATACGGTAGACACAAAACTGCTTTGCTAGCTCAGTCTGATAATACCTTAAGACATCTGTTGAAAAAAAAAAAGTTTTCCATTGGCAGATTTAGTTACCACGTCTGCAAACTTCACGTATTTCTAAGCTAGTTCCCTAGCCCCGTGTCAGTGACTGATGGAGGAGCATCTAACGTCTAACATCAAGGCTGAGTTATGATCCACTGCTGTCATGAAACTTTTTGCCCTCTGGCTGCAAACAAGAGGCTGGGCCTGTATTAACGGGCTGTCTAGCATTAATTTAACAGCAGCATAGCGTTATAGGCCTATTCATTATACAAAGTTAATTTAATAAAATTAATGATGAGCAGGTGTGCTGTCACGAGGGGGAGGGTTGTCCGTCCAATCAAAACAGTCTGGAACTGAGCCTGTTTATGTTGAACATGGATCTTCTGGAAAGCTTTGAGGTGGGATGTAGTTAACTCCAGGTGGGACATGTCCTACCTCCTGATACTTTGGAACGGGCCATACAAGATGGAATTATTCACCCATATGCATAGAGTCGGATGAGGCCCAGAATACGTCTGTAATGATTTTAAGCCAAAGGGCTTTTTCTGTGGTCGGCATAAAACTCTGGAACACCCTGCCCTCCCCCACATCTGAACGGTCCCCATGGTGGAGTGTTTTACATCTCATTTTAAGACTCACTTTTATTCTCTGGCTTTTAACGCCACATGAGTTGTGTGATCCTCTGTGTCTTTTTTTTTTTTTTTTTTTAATTTATGTAAGTATGTGTGTATGTATGTATGTATTTATTTATTTCTATTTTATTTATTTTATTACTTTAAACTATTTGATATGAATGTTTTATTTAGAGATTGTTGTACTTTTATGTACTTATTTATGGTTTTTAGTGTATTTCTTTTAATCGTTTTATTGTTTTTATGATGTACAGCACTTTGGAAACGTTCTTGTTGTTTAAATGTGCTATATAAATAAAGTGGATTGGATTGGACTGAAAGAATAGAGACCAAGTAGGAATCCAGATGTAATGACTCAGGTTGACTAGAGGAGCCAAGAGTCCAGACTAAACATAGAGATGCTGTATTTAGCTGCAAACAACTAGAGCAAACCTCCAAAAGAGCAAGAATCCAGGTTAAGACATTTCTCTTAATGTGTCTATGACTGAGCTTCTAATTCTTTTTCCAGTGTTGTTCTGTTATGCTCTCTATAGACATAAAGGACTCTTGAAACTGTTATTCCCGTCATTACATTGCACATTGTGATCATCCACTAGTTAATTATTCTTTTTACAATACCTGTATCTTCTTTTGTTCATGCACTTTATTTTTTATTTGTCTCTGGTTTTCTGTACACAAAGACATCGCCACTAAATGCTCTGTATAAAATAACTTTCATTACCTTTAACCCATAAAGATCTAAACATCCACCATCGACCAAAACCATCTATTGATCTAAAATGTTTAATACCTGTAGTTCCACTAATCCTATCAATACATGTTAATAATTGGTGTTAAATACAGTTATTCATCTTTTCGTGGTCATCAGATATGACCCATTTGGACGTTCAGAGACTCTGTAGTTACCGTGGAAACACCATCACCTTCTATAACATTGATTCACCAGTAAAAACCCATGGAGTTGGATCAATGACAACGGATGGAGACACTTGGTTTATGTTCAGCTAATGATAGATTTTACAGAAAAGTCCCTTTTTTCTTCAGTTTTTGCTGTTTTGTTACAATAATATTTGAATTTACTGAACATCTACATGACCAGCGAATTAAACATAGAAAAACAGATGATTGAAAATGCAAAAGTCAGAGGATAATATTCTAGTAAATGGTGATAAATCACCATTTAGGTTAAATAGAGAGAAAAATTCATTTGGGAACTGCCGCAAAAGTCACACTGGGTGTTTATGGATTAATTTGTCTATGTGAATATAGATCATTACGTAATGTTAATGAAAGATAGTGTTGGTTCAGAAATATTGAAATTATGTTTTTTTCGCAGAACCTAAAGATTTATATTTGGAACCTATCTCACAGTATTACAAAAAAAAAAAAAAACGTGTGTTTGTGTGTGTGTGTGTGTGTGTGTGTGTGTGTGTGGTGGTGGTGGGGGAGGGGGATCACAGACTCTACCTGTTTTTATGGATCTGCTCCCAAATTTCATGGCTTCGTCCTTGTCCCTGTTCTTACACTAAGTTTGATGAAAATCAGTGCGGTATATTTTTGTGTAGACCTGCTGACAAATAACAAACCAACAAATAGACGTGGGTGGCACATTATCCCCTTAGCGTAAGGAAAAGCTTTAAGGTTATAGCTTTTTAAAATTTTACTACCTGTGTGTATGTTGATTCTCCTTAGAGAAAAAACAGGGCATTTATTTATTTCATTGAATTTTGTTGGTATTCAGTGATCACAGTAACCAGCGTGGGAGGATGAACCCTAATGGACTGTGTTTCCTCTCATTATAGCAGTTCCAGATAATTGAAGTGGCATTTTTATGTATGCATATTACACTAAAGCTCCTTTGTGGATTAAAGAGAAGAAGAAGAAAAAAAAAAACTCAGCCACTGAAATGGCTGCTGTGGAGGCTGTGACTGTTTCCACTCTGAACTGAAGGGAAAGGTGACAGTTTGAGAAGCTCCTGGGGCCAATGGAAGCACATTCTGTTGAAAGGTGAAATAAAAGATTCATGACAGAGCTTTATATCGTCACATAATTCCGTTTTGGGTTTTTTTTTCCAAATCGGGTTATGTGAAGTTCCACCAGTGTTTACTAATTACTAAAGCAGCAATATTCCTCTTAGTCGCAGTCTTTTTATGGGTTGTGAACAGAAGAAAAAATAGGTCAATGTATGTAGGTCAAAGAAAATCATCCACTGACATTTCTTGCCATTAGGTAGACAGATAGTGGGAACTGATGCGCTGACCTGTTGACATTTGCATGCTGGGTCAGAAAAGCCTCCTTTCTTAATACCCTTTTGAAAAAATAGAATTTCTTCACATGCATTCTTTTAAAGCAAATGTGAGTGGAAAAGACTAACAGCATGAATTTTTATTTTTTTTATTGGGTTTTTTTTTTTTTTTTTTTTTTTTTTTTTCAGTTATAATCATTTTTGTTTTATGTCTTGTTTTAATAAAAAAAATAAGTATGCTGCTGCTGTCAACTGTCAAATTCCCCCATGGTGGGATCAATAAAATCTTATGTTATCTTGTTATTGTTATGTTATCAGATTCTAAAAATGTGTTTTATTTATTTATTATTATTATTATTACAAAACCATCTCCAGCAACAGTTTGTGTAAAATCATAGCAAAGGAAATAGGTTCTTTCAGCCACTTGCACAACTACTCTTCTTGTGAATATTAAGTCTATATTTAAGGGCTGTCTTTCTGTTTCTTGTACTAAGCACAGCTTGTTTAAATCATGGCATTTTTTTTGTCAGTTTTAAGACCAATTACCATTTTCCAGTGGTGGGAATTTTGAATATAGACAAGCAATATGTTTCTATCCCACTGCCAGATTTTTTTGTTTTTATGCAAGAAAATGTGGTTATATTTAAAAAAAATATTTGAATACTTCTTGGACTCTGATCACATGTGCCTTAAATATACAAAATCTCTCCTCCTATCTACCTTTCCTTTACCTCAGTGGAAAACTCCATGGTTTTAAGGAAAGATGAAAAAGAATAATTCATAAGAAGCTGGGTAAAGACACAGTGGTTCTGAAAGAATCCAGGTGCACTTACACTAGACAGATGTTAGGGGGGTCGTCCACAGTCACTTTATAATATGCTGTGGATGGACTACAAAAGAGTGTCTCGGACACTTTCCCATGTGCATTCGTTCTCTCTGTGCCATTGTTTAATCTATATTATAAAAGCCAAGTGGCCTCTTTGTGTGTATGTATGCGTGTCTTGGGATTCTCACAAAATCCGTACAGAGCTGACTGCTGCAGTTTGTCATACATATGTATTTTTGGTCCAGGAAGAGACTAGCGAAAATGGCAAGTTGATAGGACCAAGATTTTGGGAGATATTAGTAATTTTGGAATACAATAGCCTTACAGTAACACTACTATACCCAGAATGCTTTGGCGGTGACTGCTGGACAAATGCGGTACAGCATGCAGGAATACACTACAGCATAAAAACTTCCGCATCTAGAACCCGTGGATCCCCACAGGTCAATGCACTAGTGCAGAATATGAATGTGGATAAAATGTGTTGTTATGGGACACAAATGTGACTTCATCATCCAGGTTAGAACAGAAATAGGCCCAAGTCAAACTGTACTAACATGACTGTCACTGAAGGAGGTGAAGATTTTACATGAACCCACAAGGACCCAGACATCCACCGTCAACCAAACCCACCCACTGATGTAAACTGTGTAATACCTGTTGATCCATTAATCCTATCAATCCATGTAAATAATTGGTGTAAAATACAGTTTGTCATCTTTTCATGGTCATCAGATATGACCCATTTGGATGTTCAGAGGCTCCGTAGTGAACGTGGAAACACCATCATCTTCTACAACACTGATTCACCAGTAAAACCCACAGAGTTGGATCAATGACAGTGGACGGAGGCACTCGTTCATACGTTGAGTTATTGATATCTTGGCTGAAAAAGTTACTTTTCTTCAGTTTTCTCTGTTTTTGATAAAATAACTCTCAACATTACCCTGAGCTTTATGGTCAGCAAATTAAATATAGGAAAATACCTGATTTTCACAGAAAAAATACAAATTCAAGCAGATAATATTACAATAAATGGTGATAAATCACCAGAGAAATGAATTTGGGAACTGCCACAGAAGTAGCGCTGGGTCTGTGTTTGAAGTGCTAGACATACCAGTATGTGAGACAGTTATGGCAAAGGAGGAACGCGTGCCTCCTGTCTGTCTAGTTTATCTTTTTTTTGTGAACAGATTGGTTGGCTGATGTTGGGTCAGGGTATTTTTTGGTAATTGGATTTTCTTTTCAGAAACAAAAGAAAAACTAGTGGTTAATTGATTTTTGCTTTAAAATAGAAGAATTAAAATTGAATTTCAAGGCGTTTTTCTTTTTCAGTGTCAAAAAAGATTAAACCAAATTTTAAAAATTGATACATTTTTGTTTTCTCTTTCTAATAACAAAGAAGAAAGTTACTACCTGACAGAAATGGAAAAATGGACCAAAAACACCTGGGTTTTTCATTTTCTGAGACTTGATGTTGTCTGTCATGATCTGCTTTTATTTTTGGTTCGGGTCTGTGTTCTTGCTTCCTGTTTCCTCCCCTGTCTCTCCTAGAGGTTGACCTTTAATGGCACACACCTGGAGCTCATCTTCAGTCAAACACTCACCACCTGCACTGAAGCGCTGCAGTTCCAGAGCTGTGTGCCAGAACGTCTGCTTTCATGCTGGTAACGTGGTTTCTCTTGGATTATGGTTTGATGTGTTTTGTTAATCTATTTTGTGGTGTTTTCCTGGTGCCTGAGTTTTGTTGTTTGCTAAATTCTGTGAGTGTGTTTTTTTTCTGCCACATGTTTTCTGTTCTTTGTTTTGTTAGTGTTTACTGTGTGTGAGTTTAACCTCCACATTTGCTTTATTTCAGATTCTGTGCCCTCGGTTCGTTCCTTGTGTCTTCCCTCCTGGTTCGGTGACGCCCTCAGTTCTCGTTTTGGTCTTTGTACTATTTTGACTTGTTTTATCCTGTGGATTAATAAATTGTTACTTGTTTACATGCTGGTCCTAGTCTTCCTGTTTGTTGTTTTCCGCACACACTTGGGTTCCGCTTGTCTCGGACCTTAACAGTTGTCATTTTCAAGGAAAGAGTGCTAATGCCTAGGTCTCAAAGATTCTTACAAACAATGGGTTTGTACAGAATCCAGACATTGTAGACATGCTTCCTCAACGAACGTCTACGAACTGAACAATTCGTAAGAGTCTTTGACCTAGGCATCAGCGTTCTTCCCTTCAAAATGACAACATCCAGTCTCAAAGTGGAGAGAAAAATGGCATTTTTGATCCATTTTTCTTTTTGCCAGGTTAAAAATTTTCTGCTTTTAGAAAAAATAAAACAAAAATTACGTGGTTTTTTTTTTTAAATTTGGTTTGAAATCTGTTTTGACACTAAAAAAGAAATGCCTTGAAATTCGATTTAAATTTTTCTTTTTTAAAGCAAAACTCAGCTGACCACTAGTTTTTCTTTTTCTGAAAAGAAAATCCAATTACCAAAAGATACACTGACTATGTTGCCGCTGCAGTGAATTGTGGGTCAGCATTCTGTCCTTTGGTGAAGGATGGTCCACTATGTAGAAGGAGATAAAGGAAGCACTGAAACTTTTTTCCTTTGCATTTAGAGAATTCAGACAGCTCTTATTATGGCTGACACTCAGTTGTGGGTCATTTCACTCAGTCAGGAAACATCTTGAGCAAAAAGGACCATTTGATTTCACCCACTGAGTTTATTCGAAGTGCCCTATGGGGGAAAAAAACGTGTTGAGTCTGAGACACAATATCTAACAGGCCTTTACTGTCACAGAATCACCACAGTAAATCAATACAATTATGGGGTTTTCTAAAAACATAAACTGATAATAGAAGAATATTTAACATAATGAAGAGTAATTTAATTCAGACCAAACAAAACAAGTGGTGCCAGGCACAACAAACCCCGCCCCTCACAAACCTTTTAGCTCTTAATGGACACCTCCCTCTCAAAACGTGAGACTGTGGGTTTGACCTTTCAAGGTCGCTCAAGGTCAAAGGTCATGATGCCATATTGGGGGGACAACAAAAACTAAAACCTTATGAAAAGCTTTGAATCAAGGAAACAGGATTGCATTTTTCCTGAAATTTTTTTTTTCTTGCCATGAAGAAAGTTTCTTTCTTTCTTTCTTTCTTTCTTTCTTTCTTTCTTTCTTTCTTTCTTTCTTTCTTTCTCACTCATTCTTCTCCATAAAGTATTTTAAGACCTTGGCCTCTATGATCAGTGCTATAGAATAAAACTGAATTGATCAATCATTTCAAGTGTTTTTTTGTTTTTTTTAATCCTATTTTCAAATGAACCACTGCCATTTATAAGACAGGATTTATAAAAGGCTATTAATTCCTTTATGTAACATCAATAAATTCATATAAGATATTTGGGGAAATGAGCAACACTTGGCCTGTTGCTTGTCACAGAGTGAATCCAGTATTTCTCCATTGACTCTTCAGCCTCAGCTCTTCTCGGTTACTGAGTTTCCTTTTATCTCCTTTGTACCTGTCAGCTCCATCTGAGATACCACTGAACCACCATCAGCATGTTCTAACACTCAACACAGTCTTATTTGGCTTCAGCTTAACTGGTTCATACACTTTGGATTCATTGTTTAAGATAGTATATATAGGCTCCATTTATTTAAATGTATAACATTAGTACATGTTTAAACCTAAACTGACAATAGGACGAAACAAAGTAAATAAAGCATCTTAATCTCTGTGGTTTAATAAAAGTGCAGCAGAAACTCCTTTCCAAAAGTGAGCTTGAATCGATGCATGAAATCCATTTTGTAGCGTCAACATAATTGTTTATTGATAATTTATGAAGTATTTATAATATAATGACAGACATAATTATACAACATTTTTTTTATTCTGGTTTTTGGTTGTAATTCACACTCAAACATTATTTTCCTTCATATTTAGATACATAATCTTCATATCCTTCTTCGGAATCCAAACAAATGTATTGATTTTGAGCCTGGCTGCACTGGTTTTAACATATCTGTGGTTTCATTTTGACTAAATATTCATATTTTTCCTGTCTTTTTTTTTTTTTTTGTCAGATCTTGGCAATTTTCCCGTTGTGTTGGCAGTTCACTTTGGTTACTTCGAGTAATGGTTCCATCATTTTATTGCTCTTTTTTCATGTTATCGAGAGCTGTGGTTTTGCAATGTAAAAAAGGAGCTTCATGCTTACTGAGAAAACTACATATCTCAGGACAGGGAGACAAAAATCCCATGTTAGCCTTCACGAGAGAGTTTGTTTTAGAGGACGGAAGAGTTCTGCAAAGCTGTCTCTTCTTCTGTGCCATGCCAATATGGATAGGTTGGCACATGGACAAATATGCTCTGTGTTCCCGTAGTTTCTGAACGCTACCATCCAACAGACCCTGTTTCTCCAGAATATATTATTTTGATTAATTACACCAGGTCCCCAATGAATTTGAATGACCTCCAAAAGAGTCTACCAAGTCTTGGACATGTGATTTCCTGTATGGGCCCAGATTTCTATAAAGCATGATAATGAGCCTTATTAGCATAAACATGAAGACAGAGACAAGCTTCTAAAATTGGCTTGGGTGTTATATCTTTTATCTGCCAACTTTTCTCGACAGTTTTAGCACCTCACATGAGCCTGCAGTTTAGAGGGACTAAGTGCACGAGGCGGATGGTGATTAATGCAAATGCTCCAGGCATTGAGGGGTGCACAGCGAGTGCAGTTAAAGAAAATTTAGTGTGTCCGGTTATTTTGCCATAAACGCTGTAGCATGTCACAATAAAGCGAGCTAGAGCCTCCCTGAATTATGACGCTTCAGTGTGTGTTCCCACATAACTGTGAGAAATGGCCAAACCCAACTGCCGCATGCATGCCTGTCAAGTTTGATCAGTGGGGTGCGATCCAAACATTTTTACATTTTAAAATATTAGGAGCAGGAGTTAGTTTGATTAATTGGATATATTTCAAGTAGAGCTATGTAGATGAATGCATGTATGGCATGTGATTCTAGTGAAATTAGGGAAGAGCGGGGCATTTTGTCACACAGGTAAGCTGTCATGCTGGTTATAGCTCACATCACAAGGCACCGTATAGAGAATCTCACAGCTGCATATTTAACCGAAGCCATTTAGTGCTTAGCATGCAGTATATATCACTGTAATATGAGGTGGAAACAATTAAATGTACTTTATAGAGTACGTTCAATCATGCCATGGCTCAGAATAGGGGAGAGAAAAGTTGAATTATGACCCTTAAACCTAAGTGTTTTACTAAAGATGACTAGTGCTATAATAAAACACATGCTACTTTGGGGTAGGTTGTTGCATGTGATGATTTACCTCAGTATGTAGACCACACTGAAGCACAGGAAGACTTTCTGGGTGTCGTTGTCCCATTTCAAATGCTCTGTTTTATCCAATTCCATAACCTATACGTAAAATTAATAAAATGTCTTTGGTGCCTAAATGTAAGCAATTATTTTAACCCATAAAAACCCAAACCAGCCACCGACGACCAAAACCATCTACTATTTTAAATGTTTAATACCTGGAGATCCATTAATCCTATCAATACATGTGAATAATTGGTGTAAAATGCAGTTTGTCATATTTTCATGGTCATCAGATATGACCCATTTGGACGTTCAGAGGCTCTGTAGTTACCGCGGAAACACTGTCATCTTATACAACACTGATTCACCAGTAAAACCCACGGAGTTGGATCAATGACAGCGGATGGACACACTTGGTTTATGTTCACTTAATGGTTTTTATTTTTGCTGAAAAGGTCACTTTTTCTTCAGTTTTCTCTGTTTTTGATATAATAACCGTCAATTTCAAGCTGAGCTTTTATGAACAGTCACATGATCAGTAAATTAAACATAGGAAAATACCTGATGTTTACTGAAAAAATGCTAAATACAGAGGACAGTGTCATAATAAATGATGATAAGTCCCTTAAGAAGTGAAATATAGAGAAAAATGTATTTTTGGAATTGCCTTAAAAATAGGACTGGGTCTTTATGGGTTAATACCTGAATCTAAAAAAGCTCCTACTGAAAATACCAAGTGATTTTTTTATTTATTTATTCATTTTTAGGAATTTTTAAATGTAAGTCAGATGAAAGAAAAGACAATGGCAGCCAACATCTTTCACATAAATGAAATAAACAGATGAAACTTATTGTGGGGAGCCTCTACTTCTATCCTTATTGTCATTTGTCTTTAACATACAACCTAAAAAGTCACACACAATATTCTGTGGAACTACCTTGAGTTTTCATTATAAGATGCTGTTGTGGAGTTCTTGTATAGTCTTTCTCACTCAGTGTCACAATGAATGTTAGAACATTTATTTCCATCCACAGTTAATCCTGCATTAATTTCTTCCCAGATCTTGTACTGATGATGGGACAGTAGGGCTACTGTGTCAAGTCTACTGTGTTCAGGTCTGGAAGTATCTATATTATGAAAGCCAAGTGGCCTCTGTGTGTGTGTGTGTGTGTGTGTGTGTGTGTGTGTGTGTGTGTGTGTGTGTGTGTGTGTGT
>JAPQRP010000019.1:26639614-26649948 GCA_037367295.1 Apogon hyalosoma | reverse complement strand
TTTAAACAAATGATGCACTCTTGGTGCTGATGGTGCTCACTTTGCCAATGATATGAAACCGTTTACTTCCTGGCTTCTAAGTGGTCAGAAGTTTTGAGAGCAAAATAAGTGTATGAATAAAATCTGATTAAAAAGATCTGCACACAATAATATGGCATTGATTTGATATATTTACTTGTAACTAACAGTTTTTTATGAAAATTATCCCTGGTTTTATTCCATTTGGATGAGTTCATTGCTGAGGTACAAACAAGCCTCAAACAGTCAATTTGTTCTTAATTAATTCTTTGAGAATCTAATTTTGAGTATGTTTTTCTGAATGTTCAGATGATATTTGGTTTGGAGAAAATGTTTGCTTGGATGATTATGAGCTGCATATTTAAACGTAGGGTAGGAGATGTTTTCCTGGAGCATTTTTTTTTTTTTTTTTACAATTAATTAGGTTAGTCAATTAATTTAATTAAATGCTCTAACACACAAAAAAAATAAAAATAAAAAATAAAACTTTAGTCACCTGTGGAAAGGACAGGACTGAAAAAACACCATCCATTCATTTTAACCAGCCCATTGAAATGACTGAATGGTGATATGTTCATCAAACTCAACTGTCATTTGTCCCTCCCCCCTCTGCACGTACCCCTCTTTGTGCATGAATTGTGCGTTTCTCAGAGGCTTGAGCACTGGTACAGGAAACAAAACCAGAGCAGGAGCTTGGCTCGCTATATTAGCAGTATTAGGATGTAACGTTTGCTGCAAGCTGTTTTGTCAGTAACATAAATGACTAGGAAATGTAACGTTAGCCAGATAGGTATGATTTGGGGCTGTTCTGCTGACAAATATAATAGTGAAATGCATGGATTAAGGCGTTCAAGTCAAACTTTAGTGGGCTGCTAGTCTAACATCAGTCTGACTGCAGTCAGCTGTTCTTTGTGGCCAGAAATTACTTAGAACATGTATGAAAATAACAAGTGAAGTCCAACTTGTAATCTAATATACTGATGACCAGACCTCAGTTCAGAGGTACGCATGGATCCGTGGACTGGGGGGTTGATGCTGCACACCGCTAATGAACCCTGGGGAACAAGCATTGCATGTTCCGGTACTCTGAAGGCGTGGCTTCAGGGGGAAGTCTGAAGAAAGGGGGTTGTACTTTTGAATCGTGTCTTTTCAAAATGTAACTTGCTCGAACCGTTTTTCCCAGATCTCCTACCCTACCTTTAACCGAAGCCATTTAGTGCTTAACATGCCGTATATATCACTGTAATATGAAGTGAAAACAATTACATGTACTTTATAGAGTATGTTAAATGATGTCATGCCTCAGAAAAGGGGGGAGAAAAGGTGAATTATGACCCTTAAACCTAAGTGTTTTACTAAAGATGACTGATGGTATAATAAAACACATGCTACTTTGGGGTAGGTTGTTGGCTGATGATTTACCTCAGTATGTAGAGTAATACTGTCACACTGAAGCACAGGAAGACTTTCTAGCTTGTTCTCATTCACTTTGAGAATGTAATGTTGAGAATGTTTTTCAGAATGTTAAGAAGATATTTGGTCTGTGGAAAATGTTTACTTGGATGACTATGAGGCAAGAAAAAAAAATCATTGGAAATCTGTAAATCGACTGGGATGAGGGGCAGCACATGAAGATTAAAAGTACACATTTGTTGACAGTAAATGTGTTTTTTTAGCCCATAAAACCCCAAACATCCACGAAGACCAAAACCATCTACTGATTTAAACTGTTTAATACCTGTAGTTCAGCTACTCCTATCAATTCATGTAAATAATTGTGTAAAATGCAGTTTATCATCTTTACATGGTCATCAGATATGACCCATTTGTTTTTGTTTTTTTTTTTTGTTTGTTTTTTTTAAAGAAGTATAGATGGATATTGGAAAAGAAAAAAAAAAGACCCATTTGGATGGTCAGAGGCTCCGTAGTGAACGTGGAAACACCGTCACCAATAAAACCAATGGAGTTTGATAAATGACAGTGGATGGACACACTTGGTTTATGTTCAGTTAATTATATATTTTGCTGTTAAAGTCACTTTTTCTTCAGTTTTCTCTATTTTTATATAATAACCTTTGAATTTACTCTGTTTTCATGTGTGTCTTGATTAAATGTAGGAAATTAAATATAGGAAAATAAATTACACTGAAAAATGCAAAATACAAAGGATTATGTTACAATAAATAATGATAAATCAATTAACAAAGGTTAAATAGAGAGAAAAATTAATTTTGGAACTGCCAAAAATGTCACACTGGGTCTTTATGGGTTAATTTAACGTGAAAAAATCAGTTACTGTGATCACCAAGACAGAAATGTAAGCAAAAGCAAACTACGTGATGATTTCTTGCCCTTTTCTACAATGTAAAGTACAGATTTATGAATTCAGGGTTTAGAAAATTCAAATATCCTCGATCATCGGAGTGCGAAGAAGAAATGACTCTTTTTTCCCATTCATTACAGTCAGACGTATGTGTGCACCTGTCACGGTAAAGACAGAACAGCAGATTATGGTAGCGCTGGCGCTCCCACAGTGACAGTTCAATGCTTTTCTTAATCAGAATGGACAGCGGGTGTCATAAAGGACCGAAGCAGTGACCTTCCATTTGTAGGATTGCCACTTACAAGGCGAGCGCCGCCGTCTGCAACATTGATCTCTTAGTACTCATGCACTGAATTTAGAAAGATAACGCTTTGAATAGCAGACACATTTGTATGCAAAATCAATGTTAAGGGAAAAAAATCAGGGAGAACACAGGAAAAAATTCTGCCTTAACAAGGCCGTTTTCTCTTTTCTGAAACTACGTATTGGCTGATAGATGACAGATATGACTAGGTGGTTGTTGTAATCAATACATAGAATCAGATGTTACTCGCTTCTGCGCCATAATCCGGGCTGAGCATCTGTACAAAAGCCCAATTCAGATGTCAGAAGAAGGATATACTTACCTTCAAATGGTGACAAGGGGCATAAATCTAAGTGACAATCACATAGGCTGCACAATTCATTATGTAACCAGCTAATCTAACTGCTACAGTTCCCAGCCGACTAATTTAATTAATAGAGGTTATGTCTCGTGGGTTATCAGATCTGTGCTCTCTATTGTAGATGTTATGTTACTATCAGTGGTGTAGTGGGCACAATTCGTCACCGATATTCGATGCTTTCTAAATAAGTATTTTCTCTCTGTTGGCGGGTAGGTGAGGTTTGTGGAATGACTAAAGACCACCTGGAGGCCTCTTCACAAATCAATACCAACCTCATGGTCGACGTTATCTCCTAAGGACGGGAGTTAAGATTGATTGTCGTTAAGCACTTTACAGGATGGAAAGAGGATGAGGACGGATCATAAAACGCCCACGCACCACCTACCCATCCCTCTCAGCTGCAAGAGAGTGCAGCCAATCGATAGCAGCAGGATCAGCAAAAAAAATAAATAAAAAATAAGAGAAAAGAAAGAAATAAACAAACAGGGAAGCAGTAGTTAAAAATGCCTGCACAAAAAAAAAAAAAAAAAAAATCTACCCGGAGAATATAAGCAAATGTCAGTTCTTACAGCCGTAATGTTAATTTGAAGTGATTTGTGTTGATTTGGTATTCTAATGAGTTCTTGTAACCTGGGGAATCTGGGCTCAGCTAAAAGATTAATCCAGGATCTCATTGGAGTTGACCTCTGTTTATTTTCTTGTATGAAAAAGAAGAAAAAAAATAAAAAATGAAGGTGGATCTTTGAATGAAATAACTGCAGCGCACTCCAACTCCAAATTAATTACGGCATGAGGGGGAGTATTAGCTTGAGTCACTCAGGAGGAAACACAAATATGCACAATGGATGATTAGAAAGCAAGACTGGATTATGATATCACATCAAAGGTGGGAGGTGAAGAGAGAAGAGGAGCACATTAGCAGTGCACTTACTCCCATGTACTGACAGATTCGGTGTTTATATTACTGTGACATGACTTACATTTGCACATCAACAACAGGAAGCACATTAAGTTTTCATTGCTTTGGTTGCACGCTTTCATGCCTCAGTAATTATTATGCAAGTTGAAATGAATGAGGCATGACTAAACAACGGAGGAATTTATCGTTACTCAACACTATTTGGCGTTCCTCATTTATGCACCAGCAGAATACGCCTCAACTTAACCTCCAGTTCTGCAAAGCCACAAAGTTAACAGTAGAAAAGTGGTCAGAACAGATTAGTTTTTATAAAGTCACAGCAGTAAAAGTTTAGTTTTACTGACCACACACTTTATTTTTATACTGAATCTTTTTTTTTTTTTTGCATTCCACATTTTACATATTAAAGCTGTAATATGTGACATTTCTATAATAAAATATAAAAAAATGACTAGATATATCTTAAATATTTTTGACCTTTACTACAGATTAATGCTCTATCTGTCACACTAATACAGAACACAATCCAACACACTAATATATATTTTCAAAATTTTCTGCCACCATTTTGAAAAACAAATTCTGTTCTTTAATACTGGATAAACCATAAACTTGAGCTATATGTAGCCATGTGTAATATTCTATATTAAAAGAAAAAAAGAAAAAAATTATTAACTTTTTTAAATGATCTGTGTGACCACTAGAGGGAGTACTGAGTTAATCTGACAGTCATCACAGGACATTTGGCCTAAATGTCAGAAAGTGACCAGATGGGATGAGAACCATGAGGAAACAACATTTAGAGTCAAAGGTAGTGATGGAAGTTGTTGTTTTCTCCACTGGACTCAGCTCTAAATGAACAGAATGGAGTTTGATGCTGAAATAGCAGCATTTCTTCTACATGGGTGATTCTGAAGCTTATGTATGAAGGTATACATTTATTATGGGGTATTATTATCTGTGCTAAGTTGTCGTTTGTTGATCCCCAGTTCAGACTAAACTGTGATGGTTCTAACCTTCCAAACAGATGATTCCAAACAGATCTTTAGTGCAGTTATTGACAACACAAACCAGAAAACAGAGGTGATTTGTGGTTTTACTGTGGCTGTTTTCAGTCTAAAACAGAGCTAAGCTAACAAAGAAATAATGTAAACTATCAGCTGATGCAGCAAATGAAGATCATCAGACACTGTTATGTTCATCAACTATCAAAATAGGCATGAGTTTTAGTCTGAAGGAGAAAACTTGAAGATACCATGATACACATGTGAATGAGCGCTTATACTTTTTTCAGTGAGTGATACAGTCTGTGGCAATATAGCATTGATTTTTTTTTTTGTTTGTTTGTTTTTGGTGGCTTTGTTAGTTCTAAGTCTCTTCACATGTGTAACTTTCCCTTGCAATTGAGACCTTGGAACATAAATACAAAAAAAAAAAAGAAACCTTTAAAATGTTGGTTTGAGCTGTTGAAGTGTGTTCTTTTCATTTTGTGGATTTCACCACAAGACTAGGTACATGTGTCTCCTTTTCCCACCTGTACATTCATACATTTAATATTTTAGGTGCATTTTCATCACATAAAACAACAGATATGCATACACTGGGGCGTGGCATTGCCATTTTCTACCTTTACTCTGTAAAGCTTAGTTCTTGCAACATAAAACATCCATTACTGTGGATGGGAAGCGTAATCATAGATAAAAGTATCATAAATTAACACATTAAGACCCAGTGCTACTTTTGTGGCAGTTCCCAAATATATTTTTCTCTCTATTTTAGCTTTTCTTAAGCAATTTATCACCATTTGTTCTAATATTATCTTCTGTATTTTACTCTTTTCAGTCAGAATCAGGTGTTTTACGATATTTAATTTACCTGATCGTGTAGATGATCATAAAAAGCTCAAATTAAAGTTGAGGGTTATTTTATCAAAAACAGAGAAACTTTTAATTTCATTTTTTTTCCCAGTGTATTTATTTGAATGGGACAGTGAGCATAATTGAACATCCATGTTTTCGCATAAATGTAAACACTCAAATGTAAAAGCACAAACAACTATTAAATTCTATACAATAGCCATATATTTCGCCCATAGACATATTACTTATACTATACACAATACCTTTCACATTATTGCTCCAGAATTCATGCGTAGACCAGCCATCTCACATTATCTAAGACAAAATAAAGACATCTTAATCTGTACACACATCTGTCATTATCACAGCCACATTCAGTTATACACACGTCAGCACATCCTAACGTCACCCTGTACACTGAACACCCATCACACCAATGAGCTCATACACACAGCTGTGTGACATGTGGGTGCAGTTCTGAGTCAACCAAAGCCAATTTTTCATCTGAGTTGTATGTGGGATATTCTCTTAGAGTTGATGGTGAGCTGTTCCACAAGTTTCCACCTCAAACTGACAGAACAGTCTGACTAAATGTAGTGCGCCTATGAGGTATCAGGTCACCTCTGCTGGGGGCTCCGGTTGTCCTCTGTGGATTAATGTTACATTTGATAAAAAAAAAAAAAAAGAAAGAAAAACTTCAACGGAGGAGGAGCTAAAGAACATAGTACCTTATATATCAGACCAGCTGATTTTAGATTAATCATGTTTTGGCAGTTCAGTAACTTGTGCTTTTTTAGAACACGACAATGGTGGATAACGGTTTTCTGTCGAGTATTTTTAACGCTTTTTTATAAAGATCTTCCATAGTTTATTTAGTTATTTTAGTGATACAGTTAACAGGACATCGTGGACAGAAAAACAACAACAATAAATAAAAGAAAAATCAAGCAAATAAATAAACCGTAAACAACAACAACAACAACAACAAAATAATGACAAACAACAATGACAACATCATATGAAAAAGATAATAAACATAAAGAGCAACTAAACAATATAGATTGATAAGGGGTGATAAGGAAAAGGGGAGGCTACTGGTTGTATTTAAGCCTGTTTATAGTGAGTCTGTCAGCGCTAAATGTGTTAAATTCTTCTAGTTTAAGCTTCTGTTAACGTCAGTGTATTTGTGGTACTTTGTACATGTTTGGCTAAATCTACAAATTCAATCCACCTCAGAAAAAAATATTAGAACTCATTTCACATATGACCATTCAGGTAAAAACTATTGGGCTTTCATTGCATACATCACCCAACCAAATGTCAAACGCAGAGACTGTTCAGTGTAATGACCCATTTCATTTGGATACAGGTCAGTGGTGACATAATGTTTTAGTGACTGTTTCTTAAGAGTGAAATGACATAACTTGAATACTCATTATTTCTGTTAGAAAACAACTCTGCATTTTGAATCTTGCTTTGTCAGGCAGCAAAAAAAAAAAAAGAAAAAAATGAAAAGAAAGCAGAAAAAACAGAGTGCATGAAGTATAGATATACTAGGAGAAGTTAGCCTTCAGGGTTTTCTGACAGAGAAGTTCTAAGAAGTCAGGTGAGGCCATATAAACTGCAGAAAAAGTCTATCATTTTTCTGCAGTCAGTTGTGGATGAATAGGTTGTTATTGAAGAGACTGAGAGGTTCATGTTCTGTGGAAACATATGATAATTACGCTTTTATGTGTTTCATTTTTCAGTATTTTGCTTCCTTTTCCTTTGCAGGTTGGTAAGATTCGATCAAACGTACTGGGTTTGATTTCAGAAAAGACCATGTTTGGGTTTAAATACAGCCTTTTTCAGCAGCATAACAAAGGCCTTTCTGTCAGAAAGCCCTGAAGGCAAACATCTCCCATGTGCAAGTGGAAATATCCCAGTCCACATCAGGTCTTCCTCAGTGCTAGAAAGCAGCTTACCTTGTGAGTCATCCTATATGTGGGGTAATTTGGAGGTACACCCCTGATCCAGGGCTTGATTAGACTCACTGCCTGGCACATTGGACTGATGTCGTTCACATATTCTTACACATATAAACACTGGCTGCTGCACTGGGAGTGGGACCCACTGGTTTAGAAATACAATACATCAGAGCACAGGAGTCAAACATATGGCAAAACCCAGGATGAATTTGTGAAATGCAAAAATTACACTGAAGATATTAACAATCAAGGATGTTAAGATCATTTTAGTTCAGGTTCCACATACAGACCAGTACGATCTCAAGTGGGTCAGACCAGTAAAATCCTATCATAATAACCTATAAATAAGGACAACCTCAAATATTTCTCTGTTTCACTGTAAAAAAGTAAAATTCACTGAAAATGTTTACACTTTAAACTATGTTTTCACAAAAAAAATGTGAATAACCGGAACAAATATGAACAACCTACAGTGTCTTATGAGAAATAAATGCCTGTTACTAAATCGTGTGTATTTGTAGATCCGCTGTGATCTGCAACTTTTAATGGAAATGATAAACTGAAGCATATCTGTTAAAATTGCACTTAACTTTTCTAAAGACATTTCAGGTTGTTCATGTTATTCACATTTTTAAGGTAACTTTGTACGTGTAAACATTTTCATAATGGGATTTTCCTTTTCTTTATTGTTATTATTATACTAATCCATCCCACTTGAAGTCATATTGGGCTGAATTTGGCCCCTGAACTAAAATGAGTTTGACAAACCTGCATTAGAGACACAGTCTGTTCAACCTGATAATTTATTAAATAGAAACATGCAAAATACTGCTTCTTTTTGTCCTTTGTTGTCTCTGGGTATGGTATAGATCAGGTTAGTCAAACACACGGCCCATAGATCAAAACTGGCCCGCTACATGGTCCAATCCAGCCCTTCAGTGTAAAACATTACACTGAGGATATTAACAGTCAAGGGTATTAAAGCTGTTTCAGTTCAGGGGCCACATACTGCCTAAATAACAGCATAATAACCTATAAATAATGACAACCCCAATTTTTGTTCTTGATTTAATGTGAAAATAGTAAAAATACATTATGAAAATATTTAGAAACTGAAATTTCACAATAAAATGTGGATAACATGTATAAATATGAACAACCTGACTTGAAAAAACAAGTACAATTTTAATAATTTAATGCATAGAAATGTTTTGTGACTTTGTAGATCCACTGTGATCTACAAGCTGTGGTAATAATAAGCTGAGACATAATATTATGTATTCATAGGTTGTTATATTATAGCCTCTGAACGTCCAAATGGGTCATAGCTGATGACCATGAAGCAATGACAAACTGCATTTTACACCAGTTATTTACATGGATTAATAGGCTTAATGGATCAACATGTATTAAACAGTTTAGATCAGTAGATGATGTTGGTTGCCAGTGGCTATTTGGGTCCTTAAGGATTAAACATACAAAGCCAGTGATTTTGAACCTCCTCAGCCCAGGATCCCTGAACTTTATCCCAATTCACAACCACCTGCAAATGCAGGTGGTTTAACCAGAGTGGCCTTCTCTTTTCTTTGTTAGTCAGACAAGAAAAAGACACTTCATTAAGAATCTAATCATTCAATGAGTAGTGGTCTTACTGAACTACTTAAAATCCTATGATGACTGTAATAGAGTTCATTTCCGGGGTCTACGTCTATATTTGGACACAGAGGAGTGTGATGTTTGCAGATCCATGAGCTGGTGTGTTGTGTTTGTCGTCCTACTGTGTCTCTTCTGTCCATGGTGCATTGTACACTGGCAGCACAGCAGCATTTTGTCTGCTTATGGATGAATAAACCCACAGATCTGACAGCATTTTCATCATCGCAGCCTGTTTTGAGAGGCTTCTAATGGAAAATGTAGATCACTGCTATGTTGTTTTTCTAACAATAATCAAGTGAATATTCCAGCTTCACAGAGTGTACAAAAAATAAAGTGGTCAGAAGATGCACTGCTTTTGGAAAACTGTCCTCACTACACAACACAGTTGAAAGAATAAAATGTCACAAACACATATTAACCCTGTGGTTCCCACATTTTTTCAGCTTGAGAGAAGTAAGCCAAGGACACACATTTACAAACAGATCAGGTTCTCTATGATATTTTCCTCTTACTGCATCTTTCACTGTATTTTGTCTTTTTATGACTGAAGCCTCTCCACTGCATTTCATATTTTTCTTCTATCTTAAAATGAATCTGTACTGGTCATTGCTTACTACATTAACTGTGTTTTGTGCATTATTTACAATATGCAAGAGAGACACAAATTCAGTAAAAAAAAAATTATCATAAATGCACCACACCGGACCTTTTTATTACATGAATTATGTGCGGGGGCAGAACCTATGGGAGCAGCCATTGCTGGCCGTAAGTAACGTACCGGCGTTGATTCCAGGTGATCAGTGCAAGTAAACAAGCAGCAGTCAGTGACTGAGATTGAGTGGAAAACATGTGTTTGTGCAGCCTTAAGTTTTGCATTCCACCATTAACCTGGAGATGTGACCCAGCACTGGTTGATAATGTGTCATC
>JAPQRP010000019.1:26599207-26612353 GCA_037367295.1 Apogon hyalosoma | reverse complement strand
AGAATTTCCAAGGCATTAAATATACCATGGAACACAGTGAAGACAGTCATCATCAAGTGGAGAAAATATGGCACAACTGCGACATTACAGAGAACTGGACATCCCTCTAAAACTGATGTAAAGACGAGAAGAAAACTAGTCAGGGAGGCTGTCAAAAGGCTGACAGCAACACTGACGGAGATGCAGTCATTTCTAGAAAATACTTGCGATGTAGTACATGTGACAATGATCTCACATGTCTGGGCTATGGGGTAGGGTAGCATGACCAAAGCCTTATCTAGTGAAGAAAAGTACCCAAGTCCAGCTAAATGTTTTAAAAACACATTTTAAATATCCCAAATGCATGTGGGAAAATGTGTTATGGTCGGATGAAACCAAGGTTTTTGGCCATAATTCAGAAATGTATATTTGGCACAAACACAGCACTGCTCATCACCAAAAGAACACCACACCTACAATTAAGCATGGGGGTGGCAGCATCATGCTTCGGGGCTGTTTTTCTTCAGCTGGAACTGGGGACTTGACAAGATGGAGGGGATTCTGAACAGTTCCAAATACCAGCCAGTGTTGGCACAAAACCTGCAGGCTCCTGCTAGAGAGCTGAAGATGAAGAGGAACTTCATCTTTTAGCATGACAGTGATCCAAAGCCCACATCCAAATCAACAAAAGAATGTATTCACCAGAAGAAGATTAAGGTTTTGGAATGGCCTCGCCGGAGTCCAGACTTGAATCTGATCAAACATCTGTGGGGTGATCTGAAGAGGGCTGTGCACAGGAGATGACTTCACCGTCTGACAGATTTGGAGCATTTTTATAAAGAAGAGTGGGCAAATATGGCCACATCCAGATGTGCCACGCTGATAGACTCCTACCCAAAAAGACAGTAATAAAAGCCAAAGGTTCTGCAACAAAGTATCAGTTTAAGGGTGTGAATATTTATGTAACCAGGTTACTGTAAATTTTTTATTTTTTTCCTTAAAGGAGTGATGTTTTGCTATTTTAAATGGAATTATGCATTTTAAACATTTCCCTGTGGTCTACATAAACTGCAAATGCTGTGCTTGAGTCTGAATTCTGCATTAATTCAGCTCCACAGGTCCATCTTCAACCCTATTTCTGGGCAATGACACCAGAAAGGTGGTTTGGAGCGCTGGCCCTTTAAATGCACATGAGCCACTTCATGCCCCACCTCTCCAGGTTGTTAACCGTGCTGCTCTGTCCCATTCAGCCACTTGTGTTCGTTAATACAACCAACAACTGAACATTTTAGGTAATCAGCTCGAAGTTTGGACATATTCTCAGTTTTTACTACAACCACTGCTGCTGATATACAATTATGGTGTACTCTGAGAAATGTTTGACAGAAGTCTTGACCTTATATGTGCAAATGTCATGATGTCACTAGTTATAGATGTAACAAATTAAGAATGACTTGAAACAGGTTGTAGAAATCCACTTGATTTTTGCCAAAATTAATCTAAAGATAGCGTTGCCGCACCTGGAGGGTTCAAATTCAAACTGTATGAACTATTAGGATTCAAATACACAAATAAATGAACCAAAGACTAATAAAAGTGGGTTTAGCAAAAAAAATGACCCCTTTAAAAGATTTCAGTTTGTTTTTTGATTGACGTAGACAGTTTATAGGTCTCGTTAATGGAAAAATGGAAAAAGTTTTGAAATGATTTTTATTTTCTATCACGAAAACCTGGCATTTAAACAGGGCTGTGTAGACTTTATATCCACTGTGCTGAACAAATTATATGAACAATACAATCTCATTTTTATTCATCAATCAATTAACACACAAGTGCTAATAGCACATAATGACAGAATGTATAACCCATATGGTTCGCAACAAGATGAACTTAACACTCTGCTAGTTGTTGCCATGGTTACTGATAGATGCTCACTCAGCTATTATGTGATGTGCTGTTTTTCAGTAAATGCACAAAATCACAAAAGCATCAGGGATGT
This sequence comes from Apogon hyalosoma, assembly GCA_037367295.1. Classification (NCBI taxonomy): domain Eukaryota; kingdom Metazoa; phylum Chordata; class Actinopteri; order Kurtiformes; family Apogonidae; genus Apogon; species Apogon hyalosoma. Next base: position 26,610,375 of record JAPQRP010000019.1, on the reverse strand, counting down.
AATGTTCTGTTCCAGTCCTTCTGCTTGGACAGTCCCATTATGTATGACAATACAAAACCAAAACAAGTGTGGTGTTATGGCCGTGTCATTACTGAGCTGACACAGCATCTGATCACCTCTGGGTCTATCTTTGGTTTGGAATACAAACATGACTGAACAGTTCATGTGAAGACGTTTGATGATGCACAGCTCTGAAGGAGTGATGGCTCATGTTAAACAGTTTATACCAGGGGTGTCAAACTCACTTCTTCCAGGGGCCACGTTCAGCCACACTGGATCTCAAGTGGGCCGGACCAGCTTTGTCTTTTGTTGGACAAAGACAAAGATGAGTCGATTGTTTTCACTGAAGAATGTCTTTATTTCGGCACACAGGGCACTCAGACAGCGTGTCATCGTCTGAATACTAATGTGTCATTTTTGACAGTTCTTCTTATGCTCATTTCAGAATTGTTTACACAAATATGTTTATGTAAATATCAGGATAAGACTAGACCCAAGACAGACTTACTGACGCCACAGGCTCAAAAGGCCTTGACAAAGTACACAAAGAAGAGCTCACAGCTTTGATGAACTTTGTACACACTTATACTCTGTGTAAAGATCACATGCAGTGAAATATGGCTAAATAATGACAGTATAAAAAGACATATTAAGAGTATAGATCCACATCAGTAAAGTTATAGCATCATAAACTATAATTACTTTTTTCTCTTTGTTTTAGCACAATAAAAACATAAAATTATGAAAATACTTAAAATTACAAACCATCCTTTTACAAAAACATGTATATAACCTAAAAAAAAAGAAATTTGTACAAAAAAAGTATTTTTAACAATATTATGCCTCAACTTATCATTTGTACAAGTGCATTACACACAATGTTACACAAACATTTGGTAACAGGTATAATATTGCAAAAAGTTTAGAGTTTGGAATTAAAATAAGAACAATTTCTCATTCAGTTTCTCATTTGCCCAAGTCGTTCTTCTTAGTTCTTCGAGGTTCAGCTGGACTAGTTCTGCTTCAAAAGAGCAAAACTAGTCCAGTTGAACCTAGAACCTAGAAAAATGGAGTTGTCACCATTTATAGGTCATTATGCTATTATTTTATTATGGATCTGAATGTGGTACCTGAACTAAAAACGAGTTCAACATCCTCGATTGTTAATATCTTCAGTGTAATTTTTGCACTTAGCAAATTCATCCAAATTGGACCTTTTGGTGGACCGGTTATAGCCCCTGGACTGCATGTTTGAGACCCCTGGGCTATACTGTATAATCCTGCATATGGTTCTGCTGAGGCAACACATCTCAATCAATAAATCATGTATTTATAGAGCAACACATCATAACAAAAGTAATCTCATGACACTTTCCATTTAGCACTGGTGTAAAGCAGACTCTTAAGCCAATTCACAGACACCAACAGAATCCTCCAGCAGCAAACACTGGGTGACAGTGGAAGGAAAAACTTCCTTTAAACAGGAAGAAACCTGGAGCAGACCCTGACTCTGGAGGATGGACCACTGACATGACCAGCTGAGTTAAAGAGAGAGCGAGAGAGAGATTTGGAAGAGGGGGACAAGGGGAAGACACATGGATGCACAGCAAACAAAACACAAGTGTTCAAAACTACAACACCTGTTGATAGTATAACTACCAGTAACTAGAGGGAATACTCATAACTGTTAGTACTACTACTCCAGATACAAGTGTTAACCGTGGATACACTACTACTGCAGCTGTTAGTACCAATAACAGAAACCTCTGTAACTATTTAATAAACACTGTCACAACTATATGGATAAATGAGAGATGACGGTGGAAGCAGCAGAGTAGCAGGACCACAGCAGCAGATCCACAGATGATCCAGGGGAAACCTGTGAGGCAGCTGTGACCAACGCTGAGGGTAATTTCAGATCCTTTATGTTCATACACAGGAAATTTGAGTAAAATTTACTCAAATTGAAGAAAATGTTACTCTGCTCAGATAACATGTGGCCCCTCTATAAAAAGAGTAAAAGTTACTTTTTGGGTAGAGCTCTCCAAACTCAACCCAGAGCTAAATTTACTCTTTTTGAGAAAAATACTTTTGACTCTGAAAAAAAGTGCCTGTATTTTTTCCTGTATAATAAATGAACTTGAATGACATCAGAACCACTAATGGAAAATAATACTTCTTTAATGCTGATGCCAGTAGTTCCTTTAGATTAGGTGTAATAGAAGTAATGAATTACATTTAACCTGTTATTTTTAACACTAATTTTGCTCACTTATGTATATTTCTTTTCATTTTCATATTGACAATATTTGTCTTGTACATATTGTGCAAACTGCATGTCTTTATTCACTTGTACGAAGCATGTTATAGTTTTCAGTTTACTTGTCAAAGAAAGTTAAAAATGTGATTAAAAATGTAAATTCATACAGTTATAACAAATGATGGTATAATTATTAGGAGCATTTTAGAACTGAACAAGGTATGAAGAAATGACTGATGAGAAGAAGACTACACTCTTTCCTAATGTGAGCGACACAGGGCTGAACAGAAGAACAGCTTTAGGGATCACACTGTGTATGAGCATCTCCCATATAAAATCCACATCCCTAAGGTGAGCTGCAGTGGAACACAGACAGAGGAAGGGGGATGGAGGCACTGGAGTCTGAAATGGAGGGCAGCTGCTAAGTCTCAGCTGGTAAAAGTTAGCAAAAGTGACAAAACTTCCTGAAAACCTGCACTGGTACAACTTAGTCTTGGCTGAATGAAGGGTCTTCAGCTTTATGTATAACTTTAAAGTAGCAGTATGAACTCAGAAAAATGATTTTTCTATATCTCTGTGAAAATCTCACTGCACTTCAACTTCATGATGAATAAATACCACAGTAGTTAAGTTTTCAATACAGTGCTCGGCTGCAGCATCAAAAGAATGTAAAACACTTTCATAGAAAGGGAACTGTAATAGTGTGGAGCAGGTGGAAAAGTGGATGAACTGTGTATGCTGTAAGATTTTGTATCAAGTAAAATTCTGAGCAATGTCTTAGAGGTTCTAACAACTGACAGTGGATTTATGAAAAGAACTCAGATGTATACAGCCCTGTTAGTGTGTTTGCTCTCACACTGGTCAGAGAAACATCTCCCTCCTGTGACATGATTAAACACAGTTGAAAACAACTTATTTTCAACTGTGCTGCACTCTGCGTCTTTTCCATCTGATTTTTAAAAAAGTTATACTTTATGATTCAAGAAAATATTTCCAGATGTATGAGTGTCTTACCATTTTACATCATGCATAATTCCAGAAAAAAACAAAACTGCAAGATGTAGTTGAAGGTACATCCATACATCAGCATGGCTACATTTATCTTGTAGACCTGATGATGATTATGATGATGATGGTGGTGTGTAAGTCTGTGAGTTATGAAAATCAACATTTTTTGACTTTTGACAACATTTTTAATAAAAACTAATAAATTATGGATTTTTTTTTTTTTTTTACAGAAAATTAATCAGTAGTCTCTGCCTAGTATAGTAAGTGTACCATGCCTATGCTTGTACAATGTGATAATAAACATGAAGATATCCTCAATTTCCACACTTCCCCTTGTGTTGTCAGTGTTTTTTTTTACATTTATGATGAGTACTTAACAGTTGAAATACATGATTAAGATGCCTCCACAGGCATCAGTTAGCAACAACAAGGCACAAGGGCATAAAGGGGGCATAAAAAAAAAAACACCATGTTCCCATCCAAACAAGTACCTCTAACAGATCTATTTAAAGGCGGCAGTGGGGACTGCCAGAAAAAAGATGTAAGCCTTAGGCCATCTACATCCTGTGGGATCTAAACATGATGCCTCAGCTGCGCTAATATATCAATGTTTTGTTGTATTGCAAAACAATAGTGTGTTACATCCTGACTTACTTTGGAAAGCTTGCTTTTGGGTTCCTATTGGGTCAACTGTGCCAACTTGATGGCAGGGCCCATATAAGCAGGCCCCTTTGTTTTACTTTTACCTCTCTCTCTGATCCAGCTCTGCAGACCACCAGCCTCAGAGGCATACGTGGGTGCTTCCATCAAGCCAACTTTAATTTTGGTTTGATGGAACTGCAAATGGACGTCCATCAGTCCTGGTGCATCTACTGTCTGTCCGTCCATGGGAGTGGGTCTGTCCTTCACTGTGGTTCTCCCCGAGGTTCCTCTTTTCCCACTGGGTTTTTGGAGTTTTTCCTTGCCGAGAAGGAACGTCTAAGGACGGGGGATGCCTGGGACATTAATCCATTTCCCTCATCTGCTGTTTATTTGACTGTTGTTTGTTTATATCCAACTAACTGTAAAGCCCTGTGAGACAACCTTGTTGTGATATAGGGCTCTACAAATAAAACTGATTTGAAAAATTGCATTGAATTTAGTTTTCTATTATTTTCAATAAACCTTAGTTTATTTGTTATTTGTCAACTCGTGTCCATTATTATGTTCGGTTCATGAGCCAGCTGTAACAAATGAAACCGTCAAACCTAAAAGTACAGAAGTACATGTAAGTAGCAACTAGAACCATCTGTGGTCTCCAAAGCTTTAACTTCAGAAGCTTTCCATAAATAGTTTGAGATGTTGAATTGTTACATTACTGTGACCACTGCTCTTCTTTCACAACGAACATTTGCCATCAAGGCTCGAATGAACTGAAGCCATCCCATCACTCCACTGGAACAAGCATTTCCCATTACTCAGATGTAAGATAATCCCATACTCTTTTGAAAATAAAATATTAGAACAATGTATCATCCAATGTGCACTTGGCTTGCACTCAATTTAAGATATGGAAGAAACTAGATTAGAAAAGTCAGACATATCTCCTCTGAATGTATCTAATCACGTTATGTATGAAATACACAGTAGGAATGCAGAATATTTCAGCTCTGATAGCAGAGATGTGCGCCGGCAGCTGCATGGGCTGTCTCTGGATGCCTCTTGAAACGGGGCCGTGTGCCAAGAAGGAACTAAGTCCCTTGCAAATCCATTCACAAGGAATGGTTGTCATCCCTCCAATCCATTCAAATTTGATTTGGCAAAAAGTCATTTGCATGACAGAACCCTGAACTCCAATTGGGGGAGGTGATGAGGGGGAGGTGAATGACGCACATTCCCATTGAGTGAAATAATTCAAGGAGAGGATTCCCAATATACTAGGTTAATGTAATACCTCATTTTGAACCCACACTTTATGCAACTAGGATTTACAGTATAAGGCAGATACATGGGAGACCTCACAGCAACAAAGTCCCAGATGGTTTTTGAACTCACACACCAACCGATGCCTTTGTGAGTGATGTATTTGTATGTACTCTACATATCTGCTTCAGCTGTGAACTAGCAAACACTGGAGTCCCTTAAACTCCCAAGAAAAGGATGCCTGGGTGCAAGTACAGTACTCAAAAACAATCAGCTGTTATTTTGGTGCTCTTGACTGTTTTCTAATTAATATAATTGATTATTCAACAACATATGGCTTCATAAAATGTCATTTCAGCACCGTCATTATATAACACACCAAACTGGTCAAAATTAAGTTAGACTCTAAATCTACATTCCTTTTGTAATAAACCTAATGTAGCTTGTCATATATTTTACTGCAACTGTCAAATCCGTCCCTTGATTTTGTTGCAAGGAATTGTAACAATAAAGCATTCAATAAAACATTCATCAAAAAAGATATGCTAGTCTAAACTGTAACAAAGTGAAAAAGAAATAAGATAAACTGTTCAAGTTTTCATTTACATTCTGACACAACGTTTTTTGCTGCCTCAGAATAACGTTATGTAACAACAATTATTATGCGGAAATAATACCATGTATAGCATATTTACAGTTAAAATGAAATCATGTAATTGCATATGAAAGTTATTTATAGCTCACCTTCAGTAGACAAATGACAATGCCAGAATATAACATGCTGTGCACTTTTAATCCCCCTCGGCCAAATAGAGCGTACGGTAAGATTCTGTTGAAAGTTACTGCCCTGCAACTTAGATTGTCTTTGTGTAAAACTTATTACATGCATTTTTATATTTGAAAGTACTCAGATATTATAACTGCACAAGGCCATTTGACCTTGAAAAGTGAGTCAAGGTCACCTATTTTCAATAGTCTTCTGCTCCATGCCAACATGCATCCACAGTATAAATTTGGTGCAGATATGTCAATGCATTCTTCAGATAATACAATTTTGTCATTGAATGGACAGACAGACAGACGACAAAACAATTACAATACCCCTCGGCCAAGGGGTAAAAACTGCCCACGTAAAAAAAAAAGGAACGTTACAAGATGAAACGACACCAGACTGTTGATGATGTTGAATAATGATATAATGAGAAACCTTAAACTAACACCCTGTCCACACTGATGTGGAAATCTTGCAAGGCAGATATTTTTCTTTACATCTGGGCCTCTCCACACAGAAAACGTGTTTTAATTTACAAAAACTGAGATATATATATTTTTTAAAGCTGTCCAAAGTGCGTATCTGTGAACAGGGAAAACAGAGATGCTGGAAAATAATCCTGAAACATCAATATATGACCTGCAGGACAGTAGGGTCAGTTGGAGATGGTTGGGGTGAACAATACCCTCAGTACAAGTAAAAGTAGGAAAACACTGTGTTTAGCATCCTGGGACACAAACTTTGAAATACCATGTCAGTGGGAATCAGATCAGCACACACAAGCACAAACCAGTCTTTTTATACTTGTACACAGTCAGTCCCTCCAGAAAAACGTGATTATGCAATCGCATAATTCAATGTATAATTAAGCAGATAGCGCACATTATGCAGGGGTTCGCATTTTTTCAGAAAGGGTGCATATTCACTTCAATAATTGCATATTTCCACACAAAATACACAAAACATGTGGGGCTCACATGATTTCATGATGCCTGCATTTTTTTTGCATAAAGCAAAAATAATAATCTATGAACAAAAATACTAATAGCTTTGAAACAGATGACCTTTTCTACCTCAGTTTTGTGAAGCAGGAAGCAATTATTTTATTTTTGACACTTGTGACTCAGGAATGTTAAAGCCATGTGTGAGCCATGTTTAGAAAATAAAGAATTAAAACAGAACCAGCCCTTTCTGTGATGTAGAGAATGCTTTCTTCTTGTATGTTTACTTATCATAGGATGTAATTAGACATTTTTTTAGTAGTAGCCTAGTTAGAACAAATTGTGGGAGAAGAATCAGCGTTTTTTTTTGTTTTATTGAAATGCATGTTTTTCTAGTTCCTGCATATTTTTGCAACTTTGTGCATTTTTTGCAAATTCTCCCAATTTCATCACATAAAATCACATAAAAACCCTGCATATTCCATCACATAATCAAAGATTTTTACCTGCATAATCAAAGATTTTTGCTGGCATGTTTCTGGAGGGACTGTACAGTGAACCTCTCATCAACCAACGAAGCCTAAATCAAAACTAGGATGATCATCGTCCACAACCTGAAAATGACTCAACTGGATTCAGTGGACAGTTCTTTAGAAAAAGAAAAGCTATCAGTTATATGGAATTGCTTTGGCTCAGAAACTAGTGTTTCCCCTACAATTGTTTTAGGGGGGCACCCCAGCGGCACCTCCCACCCCTCCATGAATGCAGACTGGAAGTTGCAGGAGGCTGCCTTGTACAGGTGGGCGGCGGTGGGATGGGGGGCTTTGTAGTCATAACAGGGCTCAACATTGGCACTGGTCTGATGGCCTGATGCACTTTTTTTTTATTATTAACCCGCCACCACCGCCCTCTTTGGGGGACAACTTTATTTTTAATTACAGCTTGTGTAAAGTAATAATCTCAAACTTGCTTGTATACATACACATAGAGGGAGGGCTCATATAGACAAAAGTGTACGAGGACAGGACGAGACAAGACAGTGGGACAACCAGGTTAGTGGTTACTGTTGAAAACAACAAAACATGTGGAAGACATGACAACAAGTAAGACAAGACAAAGACAGATACTAATTACATATTTATCATTATACATTGGTATGTGTGTGTGTGAGAAAACTGGGCAGACACACAGAGAAGCTGCTCTGAGCCAGGTGTACAGGCTTACGTGAAGGGAAGGTCAGGAAGCAGATTTTGCCAAAGTTGTAATAAACATCACAACCCATGGCTCCAAATAATATTACAGGAAGTCCCAATAAATGAACACAATAAGTGAAAGCACTGTGAAGACAACGCTTAGTGACTAGTTTTGACCATGTAGCTCAGTTTCGAGTACCCCCCTCTGACTATCACTGTGAGACTGCTGGGTTGTCATAACGATGGGGAAATAGTCTGTGATAGTTGTAAGTGTGTGAGAGAGAGAGTAAAAACCTACCATCATTTCAGGTTGGTTATTGGAGCTGATAAGTTTAGCCTTTCTCCTCCTCTCTGTCTCACTACTACAAGACAGTCACTGTATTATAGCACTGATGAGCGTGCACAGTGCTCATTAATGGACATTTGTAAACAGGCCAGTGTTAGCCAAGCCTGCTAACTTACAACTGCAGTCAACTGGCATGGCAGCTGGGATAGTGAAGTGTGTGTGAAATTAGAAGCTGTAGAACTGAGAGCTGTGCAACTCATGATCCCAGAATATTTTACTTAACTTTTTGAAGTTTTGAGAGAGTCCAAGTGTTAGTAGAAAACGACATTGACAAGCAAATCTCTCCTAGCCCCCCCCCCAAGGATGACAATGAAACAATGAACTGTCTTAAAAATATTCAAATGTCCTACATGACTAAGGTGGATCTATAAAAACAACTATACACCCATGTGTTTTTGAGCTCCTGATGAACGCTTGATGTCAAAATGCCTTGCTGTACTAAAACTAAAAGATATCCTGTTTCATTTGATGAGGATGTGCGTATGGCCTGAGCTCACTGAGGTGTAGAATATATAGTAAACAATGTGTACACACTTGAAAACCCTCGGACTGACTTGTCAGGCGCACTACTGCCCCCGGTGCCCTGACTTAGTGCACGGCACAGTTTTTGGACAAACAACCTACTGATGACAATACCCTGCATCCAGTGTGGCCAAGGGTCAAAACATAATTCATCATATGTAGTTTGTTGCACGGTGCTGTTCAAAACAGTAACAGAATGACCTTGGAATTTACTGTTGTTTCCCGAATACGTATATATTATATACGTATTCGGGAAACAATGGACTGTCTTCTGCCATCTTCACCCATTGGCTGAGCACCAACAGGTAATAGAACTGTACAGACGCATTTTTGATTCCTTAAGGTCTCACGGTCTTGCTGGGTTTTTTGTTGTTTTTTTTTTTTTTTCATTTTAGCAATTAAATTATGGGTGAAAAGTGTGTTGTAACGCAAGCACTACTGAACATGTACCAAGTAAAATATTACTGAATATTGATTAGTAATGTCTTATACTACTGCGTTACAGCAAAATGCAGCCTGTTACTGTAATGTATTACTTTTGTAACACGTTACTCCCAACACTGTCTGCCACAGGAGAAGGGTTCAAAATATAAATATTCAAGCCCTTCGCTGAAAACACCTGTTTTTTTTTTTTTTGTTTTTTTTTTTCATACAGCATAGAAAAGGCATGGACTAGTAGGTTAATTAGTTAATCTAACTTGCCCATAGGTGTGAATGTGAGAGTGATTGGTTGGTCGTCTCTGTATGTCCAGGTCATTATTGAAAATGAGAATACATAAAATAAATAAATAAAAGATAAATAAGAAATATTGTCAGTTTTTTCCCCGATATCATGCAGCCTTACTACAAAGTGTTAGAACTTTGTTAGAGAAATAAACTTTGTTCTCTGTCCTGAGGGAAATATTTGCATCTTTAGCAGCTAAATGATCCATTCTGTTTACCAGCTGGTCACCTACTTTATCTTCTCTTTGGTGTTGATTAGGTAGAGTTCATAGGTTATCAGGCTTTATTGCTAAACATTCTGCCATGCTGCAGAAGAAACGACACTACAAACACACACATTAGCTCAGAGATGCTTTGAAATTCCTCAAAGTGAAGGAAACTCTACAGACGGGTGATGTTTCTGTGGGTTAATCACCACCAGTAACCTCTTTCAGATAAAGGTAGAATCACAAACCACAACTGATAAAAAAAAAATAAAAAATACTGATTGTACCCAGTTCAAATTATTTGCTCTGTCTGACCAAAATCCGAAAAAAATGTACTCGTCTGAGATACACAACAGAAAAGCAACATATTCTCACTTCTTTTTCCAGTTTTTTGTGGACCAGAACAGACATTTGTGTTGTCATAAATGTCACCTTTTGTATTTTCCCTTGCAATACATGAACATTTGAATGCAGCAAATGCCAAACTGGTCTGAATTAACAGCCTTTTCAGACAAACAAGAACCACAGAGACCGTTTTTGAGAGTGAATTTGAATAGAATGTGAGAATACAGGGAGAACATACAGTAATCTGTACTGACATATATGTATGCACGTATAGATACACTGAGGCAATGTTACATAAAAGACTGAACGCTTATATTGCACGTTCTTCTGAACGCCAGTCAATCATAATGAACCAAAGCCTAATCCCAGAGGCCTTTGTTTAAGTTCAGTAAGATAAGACACAACTAGAGCCTGATTACGACACAGAACTGTGTACATAAGCCTCTGTTACAAAGAAATGGGTGTGAAATATGTTGCATGTAATAAGAAAAAAGAGTATTTAAATGAGTTAGTGGTCATTGGATTCCAAAGGGGTTACTTCTGAATGGAGTCTTTCTGGTAAACAACTTATATGTAGATTGAAGGAAAAGGCAGGACTCTATTCTGACATCCTTCCTTCCCTTTGAGACCAAACAGACATATTCATGTGCGCTAGTGGTGTGCGATACTGTACATTTTGGTATCGATCTGATACCAAGTAAATACAGGGCCAGTTTCGCCAATACTGATATCGATACCGATATGTTTCAATAATTAAGGTGGATGTAAAATTGAATTGCTAAATCTCAGTTTTCATGACCTTTAAGTATATTGTGATATTTCCTTTTTTTTTTTTTTTTAATTATTATTAAGTAGTTAAAACCCAGGGCGACAGTGCAGTGGGTAGCACTCGTGCCTCACAGCAAGAAGGTCCTGGGTTCGATTCCAACACCAGTCGATGGGGGTGGGAC
>JAPQRP010000019.1:26513557-26523866 GCA_037367295.1 Apogon hyalosoma | reverse complement strand
CTTTGTGCAGTAATCTACACCTGGCTTTACTGCCTCTGTCCATAATAATATACATTATATAGACTAAATGTCATCTACAATTAACATTTATTTGCTACGTAGAATAGATAACTATTAGATGATCAAAAACAAATTAATTTTAGCAAAAAAAAAAAATCTCCATTTTGAATGTCTGGGGTCGTCAGAAATTTGTGATGTTAAATGTGATCATGAGCCAAGAAATTTTGGGAACCACTGGGTTAGAGTTATGTGAACCGGAGTTCCTGGCGTAAATTGACAAGTGATCAAATGGCATTAAGTAACACGTGAAAGGACGAAAATGCGTACTTAATAGCACGCCAAATGCCATAAGAACTGGTGTGACATACAACACAATTTCATGAGATCAGTCTCAAATGTAGATGAACCTGACATTGTTTCACACTGATAACAAAAACTTGAAGCCACTTTCTAAAGATTCACTGTTGAGATATCATGTAGAATAGCAGTGTCACACTCATTTTACCTCAGGTTCCACATTCAGCTTAATATGACCAGTGAAATAATGTCATTTTTTAAAAAGTACAATTCTGTTATGACATTTACATCAACAAAGTTTCCATAAAAATGTGAATAACATCAACAACCTGAAATGTCTTAAGAAAAACAATTGCAATTTTAACAATATTCTGCCTCAGTTTATCATCTCCACATGTGCATTACAGCTTCCAGATCACAGTGGATCTACAAGTACACAAAAACATCCAGTATGAGGCAGAATACTGGTGAAATAGGACTTACATCTCTTAAGACATTTCAGGTTGTTCACATTTGTTCAGGCTATTCACATTTTTTTGTGAAAGGATAGTTTGTACATGTAAACATTTTTTGGTAATTTTACTTTTTTTTTTTTTTTTTTACAGTAGAACAAAGACAAACATTTGCAGTTGTTCTTATTTACAGGTTTTTATGATAGCATTTAACTGGTCTGACCCACTTGACATCATATTGGTCTATATGTGGAACCTGAACTAAAATGATCTTGACACCTTGGATTGTTAATATCTTCAGTGTAATTTTTCCATTTCAAAAATTCATTCCACGGGCCAGATTGGAACATCTGTTGGGCCAGTTTTGGCCCACGGGCCGTATGTTTGACACCTGCGACGTTGAACAATAGAGTCACAACGTACACTGGATATATTTGAGATTAGACTGGGTGTCACGGGGTCGATTTTTTTTTACAGCCTGAAATCATAAGTTAGGAGTAGATACAGAAGTCTCATATCCACTTAGACTACTTGAATTACAATAAGATGAAAGTTAATTACAGAATTTTTGCCCAGAAAAACAAAACAAAACCTATCAAGCGCTGCATCTTTAATCTAAAAATCCAACATGTTCAAGTGTTCAGCTCAGAACATTCCCTGTTGTATTTGGCTGCTAAATCCATTTTCTTACTAGCATACCAAAGGTTATGGTAACAGAGAGTTCATTGAACTAGGACTTTTCTGTGTTTCCTTATGTGTGTTTCCTCATCATATCATGTAGACTTTGTTGAATTCCTGTTCAACTGCTTCAACCAAGTAGTGGTTTCGATCTGGAGTTGATCTTCTGTCATCATCCATCTGTGTCTTTGGATGGTTTTAATGCAGAGACTGAGAACAATAAAAGTGAACAAAGACAAAACTCACATATAACATAAAAGCACAAACCTCCTGGTGCTGTTAGTGTTCCAACACAACCCCCCCACCACCACCACCACCACGACTTAAACATTTATTTGGCAAGTGACTATTTTTGGTAATTTCGGCAAACATTAAATATGGGGCCAATCCTGTGCCTCAGTGAGGTCAAGAAGCATGTTGGTTTTAATAACACTATACAGAGATTCAGAGAGATTTTATAGACATTTTGTCAGTTTATCACTTTATAGCAGTCGTTTTATTGCATGTGTTTACGTTTTAGCAACTGCTGCTCAGATGTTTTATGGCAAGAGGAGGGAGACTGTTATCACACCAGCCGACGAAGAGATAGATGACGATGTCCAATAACTAAGGTGTCAACTGAGACTGAAATGTTGAATTTCAGAGTTTTTTCAATGGGCGGACTATAAAGGATTAAAGATGTCACCTGGTTCACGTTACCTCTTTGTGGTACAGAGTAATAATGTATTAAATGTTATTGGATTTTCATATATGGATTTATTATTACTATGATCCAAAGTGAATTCATTCTATTGCTATAATAATCTAAAGGGGACGGAGTTTAGACTTAATCCATTCAGATTTCATGAAGAGAAATATGAATTAAATTTTAGATGACCTTGGAGTATCATGTAACATATTTACAGAAGTAAAGAAATGATATGAGGAGAATAGGACGATAAGAAAATAAAAATGGGAGAATAATTATGCATCAACTTCCGTGGCTGGTTTCTGCTCATAAGTCAGTCTGGTAATAGAAATGAGAGCCGCAGAGCGCAGGTCGCCATGCTCGGTGCTTTGGGATTTTTGGAGATGGGGGCGACGGTGGCTGCCATGAAACATGAGATAACAGAAGGAGGGAGTCTATCACAACACAATGACTACTAATTTGCCTGCAGATACCCAGTGGACCTGCCCTTGAAAGATCCTGCGTTCATCTGTTTCCTGAGTGTTTACCCATTTATAAATGTTATTGTACATGTTAATTGAGAAAAGCCTGCCTGCCTTTAGAGTTGGAAATATTAGCAGTCTTAAATGAGCCCCCATGTGTGTGGCCGACAGTGGAGTTAAACTGCGCTTTGACTCAGGCCATTATTTTAAAATGCAAGGCAACTCGCTCCTCAGCATTTAAATGCACTTGTAGTTTTGAAGAAAAACTTCTTAACACCAGAGGCCAAATGTTCACAGCTCCACACCAGAGCTGGCTTTTTAAAAATGAAAAATATTCAACCAAAGTGAAATATCTCAAAATGTAAAGGAGTGGCCGAACCCAATGCAAATATCCAGTCATTATTGATTTAGCATCATCCTAGCTGGAAACCCACTGATGTTTGCAGATGGGATGATGAAACACGCGGCGAGTCTTTGAAGTTACATTTCAGCCTTTTACCCAAACAACTGACATTATTACTTTCCCACTAAAATTTTGACTAGAATCTTCATGAACTAAAACAATACATCATGTAAACTGACTGTTTACGGCGTGTAGACTTCAACTGTGACACTGTTTGTGCACCTTATATACATATATTTACACCATACTGATTCTCTCTGACACTCTATGCACCTTACATATCATACTGTTTATCATATATCATCTCTGACTGTTCATACTGTTTATCTGTCTTTCGTACATTAACATCTCACCTATCTCAGGCAGTTTTGCACATGCTGTATGCCATTTACCTCAGACAGTTTGCAAAATTACCAGATGTACGTTTATGTAAATATATTTTTCTCTTAGTAATAGAAGTTTGTATTTTTACTAGGGCTGTCAAAATTAATGCATTAATGCGGATTAATCCATCGTCATGATTAATCTAATTAAAAATTGTAATCCAATTAACACATCTGCAGCACAGAATGACTCTGAACGTCTCTACTAATGAATTTTGGGCAGTTTGTCCAAGAAGAGTCAGCGTCCATGAACAAATGGGCAGTTGATCTGGTAGTGACCGGCAGCAGAACCAACCCATAAAGATGGAAGACATTAAACAGCACGTTGACCCTCTGGATGGAAATATGAGGACAAAAAAAACCAAAACGGAACACTCGACCGACATAAAGTATCATTCACACTCTGCAGGAAGGAATTTTCTTTTCACTGAAGCACTTCCAGCTTAAAATACCACATTAAAATGAAGCAAATGTTAGTCCGACATTCTGCTAGCACGTTGGCTAACGCATCGTCCAGCTTGTGACAAACACATTAAGTGCATATATATTCCCTTCTTTCTTGAGTCTTTTGCTCATGCAAAATAAAATGTGATTAATATAGATTAAAAATTAATGATATTTAATTGTGATTAATCAAAATTAATCCACAACAACCCTGTGATTAATCTTAGTAAAAATTTTAATCGTTTGACAGCACTGATTTTTATATTTTTATGCTCTTTTTTCTCTTGCATGCCATTTTTAGATGTCACTTTGTTTTGGTTGTGTAACTCCTAGTTAAATTATTCTATTCCAGTTTTTTTTATACTTCTTCTTGTGGCACTCAAGTGTGGACAGCAAAGTAAGATTTTCATTGTACAGACTAAACCTGTTTCTTTACTGTACACATGACAATAAACACTTTGAATCTTAAATCATTATGTATGTATGTAAATGTGTGGCTAATTTCACACCAAAATCTGTTAGCTTAATCACAAATAAAAGATTGTTAATGGCATGAAATAGCATCATCCATTTTCTCTTTCCTACATATCTCCTCCTCTTTCTTCCACTTTGTGAGCACAATCTGAATCCTGAGTCACTGGCTAAAGCGTCTCACCAGTGAAGCTTACTGCATTCTTGTGAACGCAGGATTTTGGTGTGAGCCTGGAGGTAACTCATGCTATTTATCATAGCTGATAGAATGCAAAATTCCTCTCTTAACAGTATCGGATAGGAACCTTCTCTGGGTGTGGAGTACAAGACTGGACAAGATCTCACCCACACATCATGCTGACTAACTCATGACAAACGTCGCAAATTCATGCATGTGCCAGATAGCCCGAGGCAGCAGCTCAGCTGTGACGCACTAGTTTCCGTCAAATACCAATATATCACAGCAGCTGTTGTAGACATACAGTAAACAATGCCGGAAGGGAGGTGCTACTGACCTCTGTTTGGGCCAACTTCCTCCTGAAAAAGTCTAAAAATCAGAACACAAACAAAACTTGAGGGTGTTTTTCCCTGCATCAACTCCATGGAAAAGAATCAACATGAAATTATTAGGAACTCTGATGAGAAAGGGTGTGTTGATTCATTTCTCTCCAGAACTGCTCATAATTCATCCTATCACCGACAGAAATCTGGAACTTTCTCCCAAGACATTTTTGTGTGTGCCAGCCAACACATTTTAAACAGCTGTGTTTTATTCCACAACAGAATTTTAACCACGTTAATCATACTGCAATGGGTTTATCGCATGACAAATACTGTGTTGTATTTTTAGATTTATTTGTTAATTATGCAGGTATTAATTCAATTCTAAAGTTGTCATAAAAACTGACTATTGCATACAAAGTTACTGTTGATTAAAGACGCACTCTGTCTTTCTTTTCATTTTGTTTTAATAAAGGCCATAATGCATGACTACAGCAGTAACAACATAACATCCAAACCTGTTTACATTTCTGGCTTCAATAGTTATCCTTTGTATATATTACTAAGCCAAGGCAGTATTATCTTTGTGGCAGATGATGGACAGGACAGGGCATGCTGTGGACACATTATGGTTCTGACCAAATGTGCAGGACATAAACCTCTTGTCGTGTGTCCGAACTGGTCTAGACTTGGTTCAACTAAAACCAGTGTTGCCAGGCACAACAAACCCCGCTCCTCGCAAACGTTTTACATGATTTGCCACATCTCTTATCATTGCGAAAACACATTTTTGGTGACCTTGACCTGTGACTTACATTCACCAAAACTTAATGGGATCTATTCTGGACCACCTCGCACCTTTCCTGAAAATTTCATGGAAATTGGTCCAGTAGTTTTTGCGTAAAGTTGCTGACAAACAGATTGACAGACAAACAAAAAAAACGAACCAAAAACAATACCCTCGCCTCCTCTCCGGGGGGCGGGGTAACAAAGTTTAGGCTCTGCTCAGTCTGGCTGCACTCTGGTCTGACTGAGGCTCAGTTTAGGTGGTCACAACTACTACATTAGTTCGAAAATATGGGATGAAATTCAGATGCGTTGAATTCATTTCACTATAAATGCAACATACTGTAGGGGTGTGCTGTGTTATAAATGTAATGTCTGTATAAATACACATAACCCAAGACCCTGGTGCTAAGAGTACTGAAGTCACATTTTTGGACAATTCAAGTTGATCATATAAACATGTTGTATTTGTTTAGCTAAGTCCACCCAGGGTCTTCAATTGCACATATTAATAGACTGCACAAGAATTGCTATATGACCAACTTGATTATTTTAAATGTATACCTTTTTATGATTGTAATTTTATCTGTGTTCTTCTTTGTATTTTATTATCTTTTGTGAAGCACTTTGTGACTTCTCCTATCTGTGAAAGGTGCTATATAAATAAACTTTGCTTGCTTGCACATATTAACAGAAACATCCTGAGACATTAAGGGAAAATCTAAACAACCAATCATTATCATCAAAAATACATCACCGAAAAAATACAGCAAGTGGTGCCAGGCACAACAAACCCTGTCCCTTGCAAACTTTTTACCTGATTTGCCCTATCTCTTATCATTGCGAAAACACATTTTTGGTGACCTTGACCTACATTCATCAACATTTAATGGGATCTATTCTGGACCACCTCGCACCTTTCCTGAAAATTTCATGGAAATTTTTTTGTGTAGTGTTTGCTAAAAGTTGTTGACAAACAAACAAACATATAGACATGCAGACAAAATCAAACAAACAAGCACACAGATAAAAAAAAACAAAAAAAACCCCTCACCTCCCCTTTGGGGGGCAGGGTAAAAACTACCAACACAATACAATACCACTGAAAAATGAATTTACTAACCTGTTACACCATTCATTCAGAATATCCTGACATGCAAAAACTTCTAAACACACCTATTGTGTTTTGATAGGTAATTAACAAAAACAAAGTAAAAAAAAAAATTATTATTATTATTATTATTATTATTATTATTATTATTATTATTATTATTATTTCATTTCACAAAGTCATTCCACGGACTGAATTGGACCCTTTGGGGGCTGGTTTTGGCCCACGGGCCACATGTTTGACACCTGTGATCTACAACACTATGTGTGTTTGATCATGTCACATCAGCCAAAATTCCTTGTGATACTCATTTTTTCCTTCTTCCACTAAACTGAAAAAACACATTTACTTCCTGAACCACTGGTTATTTCCCTGTAATATTTTTTTTTATGTTATAGAAGGAGCAAAAGGAAGCGTGAGAAAATGTGTGAGGAAGGTGTGTTCACAGGCGTGCCAGCCCTCCGTCGTGTGTGTGCGTGTGTGTCACCAGTCATTGTTGAACTGATGTAACACCTACCTGGTGCTGTATAAAAGCAAAGGCATGATTCATCTGCAGCAGATAATCGGTTCAGTGGGCCAAATATTTCAGCTCCCTGGGAGAAAACCCTTCACAGCAAAATCAGCACTTTGTGATATGAAGATGAGGAATTTTCTACTTGGGGTTGTTCTTGGACTTCTTGCTGTTGTTCACTCAACACCTGTTGATAGTAAGTTTTGGATTTTTTTTTTAATCACTTTCTCTTAAACACATTTTTTCCTATTTCATAGGTTTGCATTCTGTATGATTTATTAAAATACTGCCATGATGTTTTTTTGTTGTTTTTTTTAATTTATTTTATTTTATTTCACAGCTAAGTTTAAATGAAGATACAAACCCCTTTTATAATCTTATGTTTAATCATTTAGTAGTAAAGAGTAATTTTACAAAGAGACTACAAATGATATTAGTCACTTTTAGGATGCTGTATACCTAAGTTCACAATCTGAATCAGAATTCCTTCAGAACTGATCAAATTTCCACGCTGTCCTTTTCTTACCCCATGAGTCAGCACTTCCCTCTGCTGCCACTTAAGGTCTGCTGAGCCCTGGTCCAGCTCCTTCTGTAAGAATTGCAGAGTAGTATTTCATTGTTGGTGCGCAGGTTTCACAGGCTCTCCAGATTACACACAGAGGTCTTTGTAAAATGTGCTGAGCTTCTCCAGGAGGTGCATTAATGCATATGTTTTTGATAAGGTGAAACCAAAGATCAGCAAAGAGCTTGTTACACAAGTTTGGGCGACCGGTAACTTTAGTGGAGCTGAACATGACTGGACAGAAATGGAGAACAGAGAGAGGAGTCATTTGATTCTGAGGCCTGTTTGATTGTTTCCTCTTTTTTTTTTTTTGTTTTGTTAAAGTATGTACAGCTGAAACTATGATTCTGCATTTAGATGAATTAAATGTACCTAGGTCGCCTGGTTTATGGTTAGGTTTGAGGTGTGACTGAGTTTGTTTTTTTTAGCTACATCCTGATAGTAGAAGAGGTTCCCTTTCAGATGAAGTGTAATATGTTTTGGACTTGGCGTGTGCCGTTGAGGCAAACCATACCACTAATTGAAACTTCAACAGAACTATGAAATCCATGGATGTTAAAAGGTTAACCCATAAAGACCCAAACATCCACCGTCGACCAAAAGCATCTAATGATCTAAAATGTTTAATACCTTCTGATCCACTAATCCTATCAAAACATGCAAATAATTGGTGTAAAATACAGTTTGTCATCTTTTCATGGTCATCGGATATAACCCATTTGGATGTTCAGAGGCTCCGTAGTTACCGTGGAAACACCGTCATCTTCTACAACATTGATTCACCAGTAAAACCCATGGAGTTTGATAAACGACAGCTTTTGGAGACACTCGTTCTTGTGTTTAGTTATTGATATATTTTGCTGAAAGAGTCCATTTTTATTCAGTTATTTCTGTTTTGGATATAATAACCTACAAAATGAATTTGAACTTTTATGAACATCTACATGATCATGAAATTAAATCTAAGAAAATACCTTATTTTCATAGAAAAAAATGCAAAATACAGAGGATAATATTGTAATGAATGGTGATAAATCACTTAAGAAAGGTTAAATAGGGAGAAAAATTCATTTGGTAAGTGCCATAAAAGCAGCATCAGGTCTTTATGGGTTTAATATGGAAAAAAACCGAACGCTTTGACTAATAATCTGAGAGTTTACTGATGACACAAGCCCCGACAGTGATTCCCTTCCAACTAAAACAGAAAAGAACACAGTCATAGTTTGATATACTGGGTGTGCCAATAGTGTGGCATTAAACATTCTTTGATGAGGCTGTCTTTTGTTAGCCCACTCACAGTCGATTAGTCACTGACGCTGGCTAATTATTACTCACCCCATTGCTCTTACCACACCTCATCAAAGCGCCACAACACAAGTTTATACAAGCACTTGGACCAAAACAAGCAAACCTTTTGTGGTCACTTTGTGTTAGTAAAAACTTGGTAACTTTCCTTTCCGCTCATGCCTGGGCCGGTAGGTAAACACTTGTGCTTTCTTTTGTTAAAGCTGTGACCCAGATCGTCCCAAAAACCGAGGATGACGTTTTTCGAGAGGCCGTGACCGATGGCTTCCTCGTCGATTACTCTTACTCTTCAGTCACCACCGAGTCACCAAAAACAAACACGTCTTTCCAGCCTTCACAGCAGCCAGGAAGTACCACCCAAGCATTCCGACATGGTCTGGACATCACTGAGGGCAGTGCCGCAGGGGAGATCAGCGAATGGTTCACTGTTGCAACAACAACTCAGAGCGTTTCAGCGGCTCCGAGCTCTAGCTCAGCATCTGATCAGAGCGTCGTCTCTCAAACCACCTCTAATATCCTGAGCACTCTGAGTGATTCAGGATCCGGAGATGAAGAGTTTGTCGACGAGTTCCTTACTACAACCTCCAGCACAACCTCACAAACAAGTCCTGTGTCGACTACCTCCATGGCTCCTCTTGTCAGAGTCATTGCTCCACGGATGTTTGGCGAAAGCCCAGAACCGACACCAGAATCATTTTCAGGATCAGGATCAGGATCAGGACTAGAAGAGGATGTAGTGTCTCAAAAAATTGCTCGAATAAACTTTGTACAGGGTAAGCTGGAATCTGGATAATGTCTGACTTAATAATATCAGGTCTTTACATTGATTACATTGATGATATTGATTCTTTGTTCCTTTAAGCTACCAAAGATGAACCGACAGCTGCACCTTTGCCAGCAGGGCACGTTACACCAGGTGAGTCTAAAACAAAAAAAGTTTTAAATATTCAAGATTCAAGAATGTTTATTGTCATTATGTGCACATAACATTTTTCTTAGAGGCAGTTCTTGGCTAGATAAAAAACAAAAAAAGAGAAAATATAAAAACACTCCAGAATATGTACATCAATATAAAAACACTAAAGAATGAGTGTATTAAGTTGATGTACAATGTATATACAGTCGCGGAAAAAAATATTAGACCACCCCTTGTTTACCTCAGTTTCCTGTTCATTTTAGTGCCTGGTACAACTAAAGGTACATTTGTTTGGACAAATATAATGATAACAACAGAAATAGCTCATAGTAGTTTAATT
>JAPQRP010000019.1:26497491-26510849 GCA_037367295.1 Apogon hyalosoma | reverse complement strand
TGCTGGGGATGCTTGATGATGAGCCATGTGGTTGAATCAGGTGTGTTGGAAGAGGGAAGCATCTAAAACATGCAGGACAGCGGCCCTCGAGGACCTGAATTTGACATCCCTGCTATAGACCAAGGCAGAGGCGGACCATCAGTTTCCTATGAGGTTAACCCTCTTCGTCAAGGGAGTCTGGTGGCTTTAAAGACAGTTTCAGACCTTCAGTTCTCCTCACAAAGACCAGCCTGAGAGCCAAGTCCATATACAACGTACTTATTGATTGGCTAAGTTAGTTTGGCATTCGACTGGATCCCCCTTCTGATAAGAGTTGGAATTGATTTTTGCTTCTTGATCTTACAAGTTAAACTTTTAAGACAAATCCTCTTGCTAACTCTACTTATGAACCCTTTAAACCATACGCCTAAAATGGTCCATCTGGACTTTTTTTTCTTATTTTGACCATAAAAAGGTGATAAAATATGTTGTGAGTAAGTCCTTTTGCCCATTTTTCCAGAGCCTTAGAACTTTCAAAATCTAGCAGTCATTTACAATTTACTGCATTAGTGCTACAATGGCTTCTTCTCCAGGTTCTAGTACAGGCGTGAGTGAAACTACCTTAATGACCCAATAAAACCTATAAAGCGCAATGTCTCACGCCTCAGAAACCGTTGGAATTTTTCCAATTGCACAAACAGTGAAAGAGTTACAGCCATCCAAACTGCATATGTGCAGGGTGTGTCAGTGATGACACGTTAGGTTTTAAAGACTTAACTGACTCCGCGTGTCCCTCCTCACCAGACTGGGTCATCATCCTTGGCTTCATTGTCGGTGTAGCAGCATTGGTGTTGCTCTGCGTTGCCATTGCCACCAGAGACAAGTAAGATTGAAACATCAGTAACAAAGTAACATCCTTGACTTTATAACCTTTGAATGGACTTCTAACTGTCTCTTATTGTGTAGGTGGAACGCTCCAAAGTATGCAGCCCAGCCAGCAGCCAATACTAACGCTTCAAACCAGCAGAGGGCGATAGAGATGGAGACATTCCTCAACAAAGAAATGCCCAAAGAAAATGGAAAGGCAGCAGAATACACAGTGATCCCCCTGGATGAGCTTCCAGAGAATTATTCATCACACTGAGGCTCAGGGACAGAAAAATAAAAAAAACAGACCCTGTGGAGCCTTGAGACTCACCACAGAACCAGCAGACTGTTAGAGGAACAACACTTGCTGAGCTGTTGAGCTAAATGTTTCTGGGGACTCTCGTACCTCTGAGCCTACTCTGAGTGGCTCATGGGCTTGTTTTCCTGCTGACAAAAAAAAAAAAAAACTCTTACAAACGGATTCGATGATGTATATATTGTCCTAGAATTTCTATTATTAATAATAAACTATCAGGTACTTAAGGAGCTAATTTCTGACCAAACCTCGATTACATTTTACAAATACCCTACAATTCACTAATAAACTAATAATATATGATTGGCAAATGAATGCATTTTCTATTACAAATACAAAATGTATCTATCAAACAAATATCAAATTTCAGGAACAAGCATGAAAAATGTCTTCAGAACATTTTTTTGTCATGATATATTCATTTCATATATTAGTGAAATGCAACGTATTTGTAAAACTTTTTTTTTTTTGTTTGTTACGTTTTGGCAGCAAACTAGCTCCACATACAGATGCTCACGTCGTATATTTCAATGAACTCTCCAGTGTTTCATTTTCGGTGTTTTTCTTTTTTTTTTTTTTTTTTTACAAATACACAGGTTCATCTGGGTTCAAATGTTTGTTTGAGTGTTACTCTAATGTTATTTTTCAATTCCTTTATTAATGTTAATATTATTGTAACTTATATTAAGCATCTAATTTCTCCATGTACATTCAATCTCCGAACACTAAACCGTGTTCAGCGCACTACCCTGATAACTGTCAGCCTACACAGTCCAACTGCAGCTGCTGTCACATGCACTTATTTAATGTCCTTCCACTGAACTTCATCCTTGCTCATCTGAGAAATAAACACAACAGCAGCTCATCAATAAACATTTATTTGTTTCCATTAATATGTACACACAAGTATTAAAACATTTACACACTTTCAGTCCGTTTGCCTGACAAATAATTTGTGCTCGGTTACAGTTTGTTCAGTAAAGAGTGCACTCTATTCTGCTTGCATTTAGCCAAAGTCCAATTTTGCATCACAATAAATGTCAGAC
Source organism: Apogon hyalosoma (assembly GCA_037367295.1). Lineage (NCBI taxonomy): Eukaryota > Metazoa > Chordata > Actinopteri > Kurtiformes > Apogonidae > Apogon > Apogon hyalosoma. Next base: position 26,508,641 of record JAPQRP010000019.1, on the reverse strand, counting down.
ACAAGGAAAATACTGGATACATTCTTAGACAAATATGTGCATACATTCAAAAAGAGAGATATAAAATATACATTTAGCCATCTACAGATTGTACAATTACACATGGTCATAGAAAAACGAATATGTGCTACGTTAGGTCAGTTGACTATGATACATTTTAATTAAATCAAATATATGAAATAGATGAAAAAGTGATGTGATGGATGAATGGGTTTCTGACATGAATCAGTATATCACAGAGGAAGACTCGCTTCCGTTTTGGAGGAAGGCGGTGCTTAGACGTGAACACTGGATGGCCTGCTGAGGTCTCTCACATGTAGACATACTGTAGCTGCCAACGCCAATATTCTCATGCACACAAAACAGCTGTAGTGTGTACATTTCACGTTGTGTATCACTGAACAATCAAAAAATAACGGGCTCTCTTCCCTCACAATAATTTGGAAAAACAAATACAGTGAAAGAAATGTTTCAAATAAATATACCTACATTCACAAGTTACTCAGAAGACTAGTTGCCCATAAGAGGTAAATCAACTTTGTTCTAACACTGATTGTGTTTCCATGGTAACCAGTATCCCAGTTATGAGGTTTATCCTGTTAACTTTTGACCAATTTGACTGTGGCTGTTGAGGATTAAATGACTTTAGTTTCCGTTGTGGATTTGATTTATCCATGTTATTTCCAGCAACGTAAAAAAAAAAAACAAAAAGGAAATATTAAAAACGTACCCAAGTGTTTTGCACATTCTTTATAATATACTTTTATAGGACAAAATGTAGGTATTGTTGCCTTTTAAACTGTGTACGATATTTAAGAAAAAAACTCTAAGTTGGATAGTGGAATGAAATCAAGGGGTAATAATGGTTTCAAATGAAATTCCAACGCATACATTGTAATTAAAAGTAGTACCACTGACGACAGCTAGAGGTCGGTTCCAAAATACAGGTCTGCATTCGACCTCACTCAAGTCAGTCTCTCTCTCTCTCTCTCTCTCTTTATTTATTTATTTTAGGTTGCATGGGCGATAGGGTTCCAATAATGAGTTGCAGTGACAAGGCTGTTAAATGATTCAGCCACACAAATGTTTCATGAAATGTGCCATGTGTTTTGTGTGACTTAGCATTAGCTCATCTGCACTCCAGCTCCACGCTCTTTTGCAAATACGGGAACTTCTGGCTGCAAAAAAATCAAGATTTATAACTGGGTTTCTCAAAACCAACAGAGCCTGTCCAACTCCCTGAAATTAGGATGAAATATTTACAGCCCCAACCCAAAGACTAGACAGGAAAAGCCAATCACAACCGGGATACTCAAATCCATGTAAACACCCCACTGTTGTAAAGATATAGAGTTTTAGAATCTTTTAGCATAGCAAAACAATTCTGAAAAATGACAGAAAATGTCAGATCCTATACATTTGATTGATACATTTGATCTAAAGTGAATATATATACACAAAGTGCAAGGAGGCACTTTAAATGTGAATATATAAGCAGTCGCTTATATTTTAAAAAAGATATATTTTATATATTTTTTATATATATATAACCTAGGTTTGAGCTATGCAGAGTGAAACTGAAAAATCACATACAGATCCAGCCAACATTCAATGACCTTGTTTTTACAGCTTCAGAATTTATGCAAACGCTGGAGGCAGAATTTATATTGTGCACTTGCTAATCAGATGCGACCATAGCCAATTAACCCTACATGCAATTACAAGCTACTGATATTTATAATTAAATCTATTGTGAAAATTTATCAAAGTGAGACTAAGTGAGGAAGGCCCAGCTGTCCTCACTTTAGAGTGCAGTGAAGGTGGAGGCTGGATGCATATTTCCTCATATATGAGTCTCAACAATATACTGAAAGGAGTGTACTTCATCCTGAACCAGCAATGTGTGAGTCATCATACTGACAGCACTCTGCAGTTGACATCTTCAAGGCAAGGTTGTCATAAAGCAAAAGAATAATAAACAGTTTGGAACAAAACATGGAACAAAGCACTGGCCTGCTGAGAGTTTGAGAGACGTCCCCTTTATCTGTTCGTCATGTTGAACCTCCAGCTTTCTTTTCCTGATAATCGTCTTCTCTTGCTCTCAGAGACACACATGATAACACGAACGCACACAGATGTATACACGCATTTCAGTCCACAGGCATACGTTACTTCTACAAAGACTCAGGGTTTCACTCACAAACAACATTTATACAAAAGTAAATAAATAACCGTCGGGGCACCCTTCACGTGCTCTGGCTTTGCTTTACAGCTCAGTCGCCAAAACATCTTGTACTCTGTGTTGCCATATTTAGAGGATACCACCTCTCCTCTTATGGCCCTAAGTCCTAATCTTTGCTTCTTAGGCTTGACCATGTGTGTGACATCAAGGTTTAATCCTTAAAGTCAAACAGTCAAATGTGATTCAGTGTTTTAAACAGCCTGCATTTACATTACACTGCCACAAGGTGCGCTGTTTCTGATGTTTGAAACTGGGGGTTTTAAAACCTGGTTGTTTATAGACTTTACAGTTAACCTTTTAACATCCTCAGATGAGCAGTTAATTTAGTTAAGTCAAACTAATGTAGTTTAGGTTGTGTTTTAGCCATATGTTAAATACAGAAACAAGTAGATCGTCTCTTTGAAATAAAGCCTAATACATGTATTTAGCTCCACAGCTCCTCTTTTATGAGCCCAACACTAAGCAATTATGTGCTTAGGGTCGGGTTCCATTAAAAGGTGGATGTTACAAGGTTAGTCAGTCTATAAATACACAAAACCAGAGCTACTGATTCAGTAATGCATAGAAACAAACTAATGAGCAGTCTGTGTCTGATATCTGTTCAGGTGTTGAGATGGTATTGAGCTTTGATATTTACAGCAACTTTATATGATCCCTTCATCCACACATCATCTCTCTGCCCTTTAAACTACAAAGAAAATAACTGAACACAAAAGGAATATGATGTTGCACAGGTAGTAGAATTCCGTGTTGATGGGACATGAAGCTTGCAGCAGCACCAAGTAAGGCCCTGAGTGTTGTCAATCATATGAAATACACCTGTTCATTACAGTTCGTTTCTATCCGATGCAACTGGCGTTACGAGCAGGTGAGTCAACTAAGATTTTGGTGCAGAAATAACAGAGGAAAGAGATGAGACAAAAAAATAAAGAAACACTGGTGAACTCTGCTTTTTTTTTTTTCTTCTTTTACATGTTTTTGTGTATTTTTGTAGTTTCATGAGCAGAAAGTGAAAGCTGGTGGAACTCAGGGTAAGGCGCAGCAGCATCTGGATCTGCTTTACTCGCATTTCCATGGTCCCTCTTCAACAAGAGAGAAGTCTGCTGTCTTGCCATTTTTGCCCATGGTGACCTGCAAGCAGTTATCAAGCACATCTAACTATGGGGCCAAGGCACCGTCAGTTATACACCATGAGTGGTTGGGAGCAGAGAAGCCAATGCTTCTGTACATTCAGGCCATTAACGAAGGGGTGAAGTTTACCGAGTGAATCCCCAACATGGAAATACATGTCATCTTGTACACTGATACAGTGGTACACAGTATCTACATGGAATTTTCAATGACAGAATGATAAGAAAACAAGTATTATTATAATTTTTTTTCACTATTGGCCATGTATTTTATGGATTCTCTGCCCAACCGAATTACAATCCTCATCAGTTATTAAAATGATCCGAAAACAACTTCAAAAGTTGCAAAAAATTTCATCATGCAGGCAATGTGATATCAACAAAAAAAATCTAAGAGGGAATTGTCTAAAAATAACAGAGTTGCTCTTTGTTTGGGGAGCTAGCTACAATGTGGATAACAAGGATCTGAGAAGAAACATGGTGAAACAGCAGTCTTTATGTGTACCACTGGCTTTAAAATTCTTAGCCGATGGCATAAATTGTAATTTGGTCAGGGCTGCCACAAATACATGTCCAATTAAGTAGACAAAAAAAAAAAAGAAAGAAAAAAAAAAAAGAACAGCGTCTCAAATAAAGTGAAGACACACCACCATAAAATACAGTATAATCTTGTACAAGACAGTGGAGATGATTTACTTTGAAAATAATGTATAAAGTAATAATTTAATAATATATTTATTCATAATAAAGTATAAAATAATTATTCTACTATTGTAATAATAACATAAATGTATCATTTTTGTAAAGTAAAACAGGTTCAGTGTTGAAGATGCGAACACGCTTGTGTGCTAATGTAACGTCTGTGTTTTGTTTGGTGCTTATTTGTTGCCGTAGTGAACTAGGTAGGTGATAGCCAGGTTCTTCAGTGTTTCTCCTGTGCTCCTCTACAGCAGCAACAGTGTGCATCACCAGCTGCCTTTAGCGTAGAAGGAGAGTGAGCTAACTTCAACAACTGACCGGCTCCCAGCTTGTACTTGGATCCTGTCATTTGTTAACTCCAGCCCGCTCATTTCTAAGCTAACAGCGGACGAGATGCATTCAAAAACACTGGAGTGACCATACGGATTTTTGAGTCTATCCTGGCCCGATTCCTCTGCGTAGAAATCAGAGGTTGTTGTCATAGACCTAAGGCCCATTTATGCTCTACGTTAAAGACACATGCGTATATGGGCGGAGCATTCTGTCCGTCCTCCTCGTTCATTACGTCTGCATTTCTGTCCGTCCAGAGAACGCAGAGCAGCACCACCCAGAACATACTTGAAGAGAATCATTTCCAGAAATGGCAGAACTTTTCAAAGAGCAACTGTATGAGTTTGCGAAAAACTACCAACATATTTATACTACCCTGTTCAATATCAAAATTTGTAAAACCTCCTCCGTTATCGCCGTGGTTGTTTTTATTGACTTTCTCCTTCTCTCAAAAACGTTACTCTTCTTCATGGTATTTGTCCAGTTTGTCCAGTATGTTAATACTAGTTAAAAAAGAACGGCGCCCTCTGGTGAACTGATTGACAAACACTCGTTCCAATGTAATAGATGCATTAGAAGTATAAAGACAGTGACACTTGACAGCATTTTACATATTTACTTGTGTAAAGTGAGCATAAATGGGCCTTTAGTCAACCTGCATGGTCGGTAGCATAGAACTACAGATTTCTAGAATCAACAAATGACCAACCCCAGTACAACACAGACAACAAACTTCACATAAGAACACAAGCATTTTTTACATCGAATCTTTAAGTGAAAAACCCTTTCTGAATAGTAGCAGTAATAATATAATATAATAAAAAAAAATGGTATCACAAAAACTGCTTTTTCGTGCGATTAACAGATGAATAAATAAATATTCAAATATTTATTTTGCATGTTCCCCACATGACATTTTCTTCCTTAAAAATCGGACATGTTCTATTCACATAGATACAGGGTCACCAGTATACGGCAGGAGGTCACATACAAAAGAAACAGACAGAAAAAGAAAGGGCAAACACATCACAGCTGGGGAGGAGTGGCTACATACAAGTCTCTATATCTGTTAATGTGAAATGTACCTTGCAGTCGTCTATCAAGATTGAGTTGTGGTGAGCATATACATTCTGGTTGCTGTTATTTTCAAAGTACGACTGTGTCTTTCCCATCTCGTACTCATCCATGCGGGACTGTTGAGCATCGAAGGAGTCGAGCTCGTCCTTGGTGAGGTGGTATACGATACCCGCTCCGTACGAGTCTCCGACCACGTTGACGGAGGTGCGGAATCGGTCCCTGCAAAGAGAAAAACATCGACATGAAAACGTATAATTGGTAAAATCACACAGGAACAAGGAAAAGTTTGTTTGTTTTACATTTGTTGGTACTTTTTTTTAATCAATTTAATAACCACTACTCTTGCCAACAGCACATTCCATAATTTGCTGCAAAAATATTCATGAGGAAAACATGAAAGATATATTTTGGCTGTATTTTGATCATGGCTAATGTATTTTTGGTGCAGTGAGGGGTGGAACAGTGCTGCAAAACTACTTGCACTTATATGGCAATTATTCTAGCTAAAGCTATCAAGCATATTTTTAGTTAGATGTAGTTGCCATTAAAACATCTCCACATTAAATTTTTACAGATTCATTCGTGATAAGTATTGCTTTGGCTTGATTAGACAGTCAGCTTTGACAGTTGAGCTTGTTGAATTCCATTAGCATCAGCCACTTTGCTAAAGCAGCCATTTAGCATTACTTAAGCTTAGAACATTGCATTTGTAAGTGCACACACAACTTTTTTTGCAATGTATTTCACCGCATCTTAATTAAATTTAGTAGTGAGCCCACATTTTGGAATATTTTATCCTGCCAGCCATGAAAGGACAGCACAGAATGTAAACAAGCAGTTAACAACATCAAATTCCCAGCCTGACACCTCATTAGTGAATGGAATTTGTGTGAAAACATTTACAAATGGTTATGTATTTTTAAATGCCAGCTTAGAATGAATTAACATAAATATGGATTCAATACAGAAACCAGATGCAGCTGTTGTTCGACACCCATCCCTAGCTGTAACTAATAGAAAAGACAACAGGCACCAGTCTAAAGCAGAATGTGCCTGAAAAGATCAGAAATCCCTATTGTAGTGGAAAAAGCAGCTGGTTAAAACACAGAAATGGCCATGCAAATGTTGTTCACATGAATTTAATGTATACATATATGAACAACCTGCTTCGATTGTTCATATATGTAAATTCTCATTTGTCTCAATGTAACTATGATACCCAGAGTGTGCAGGTTTTCAATGAGATCATGTAGTTACATTTGTCATGTTTTCTCGGTCAATACAGTCGACACTGAGTGGGTGCATGCAAATGTAAAACGATTTATCGTCACAGGAGCTCTTAAAGTGATTACATCCTTACATAAAGTCTTTTCTACACCTTCAGAACACAAGGTATGGACCGACTGCTCACTATGGGGTGAAACAAACTAAGACATCTGTTTGATGCTTGTTGAGATTTTATAATGGGTTACCACCATGTTTTCTTCACATATACTAAACGTGTTTTGAACAGCATGAAAAAAACGCAACAGCTGTAAGACCACATATAAAAAATACATACCATAATTATATCTGCGCGTATGTTGAGATTTTATGGAAGAAACATTTTCAGTGTTATTTACAGGCAGGGAAGCAAAATGAAAACCTCATAGTTGATGAAAGTTGAACATTTAGCCAATTTGGTCATGGAATTAAAACATTACGAAAATTTTGTAAACATACATATAAAATCAAAATACAAAATATTTTAGGGTGTATTCACTCCTGGAAAGTCCTTTGGTGCGTTTATTTGGGTCGGATTGCATTCTCATTGCGCTTTTTACTAGTGGATCAAAATGTGTAAACAGAAGCACGCTGGCATTGGACAGAAAAGGGGCGGGGCTAATCAGAGACAGCGGGTGTTGATGAAAACAAACATGGAGGTCCTTGCGTGACCATTGACCAAATGTCAATGAGACATTCAATCTCCTCATTGCTCCATGTCTGTCCACGGCTCATGGCTGCTGTTATTAGCGCTGGCGACCCATGCGGCTCGGTTACTTCCTGTTTCATTAATTATCCACAATACCAAGCGGCTACGGTGGCTCGTCAAGCACAAAAAGGCGGATGGTTTTTTGGTTTGTTTTGACTCGAGGGCGGTTATATTCACACCAGAAGTAAACCGGCCCAGAGTTCATTTGTTTTGTTTGAATCAGAGTTTGCATGTTTGTATTCACTCCTAAAAAAAAGCTGTGACTTTCTGGGGAAACGAACTCTGGTGCGTTTTAAACTGATCAGACAAAGCAGGTCTGAAGTACACCCTTAGATTATGTCAGTGACTGTGTTTACATGCACATCAATATGGATGCAAGGGGTAATTAAATCATCCTCTCTATGTGTTTTGAACTTACTTTGTACTTAAAATTTATGTTGGAATCTGTGGAATCTATGCACATCAGTATCCTGGATTTTTTTTTTTTATGTATCTTGATTTCAGTGCCCTAGATAAGACCTTACCCTTTTTCTGAGGAACCTGGACACTCTGACAGTAATGGGGTACTGTTTTATGTATACTCCTTATCCCGGTTTGTGACAGTTTTAGATTACAGCACAGACAGAACAGAATATCACTTCTGAAATAATGGAGACAGAAATTTGTCTTTCAGTGATGAAAAAAAAAAAAAAAATCAGCAGATCAACTAGATGGAAAAGCACTAAGTCTGTAGTAAAACATCAACCATGATGTTAGTTTCCCCAACTGAACTGAACAGTGCAACCAGTCAGATCACAATGAAAAACTCTACAGAAATACGACTATGTGGATTAAGATGAAACCCAACCCCTGAACTCCATTAAGACGACCCTCAGCCATCAGTCAGATGCAGATGGTCATGTTCTATCAAGCATTAATACCAATTTGAATTTAGGAGGTTGTCCGTTTCTGTCTCTATGTTAGAAACCTGTGGTCTTAATGCTGGAGATCAATCTAACAACTGAAGTGGGTGGTACTTTCACTGGAGGAGAACTCAACACATTAAATCAAAGTCCATATATGACTTCCTATCAGTGCTCAGTAGTAACTATATTCATATCTGTAACCATTTCCATGTCATAAGAAAATAAATATGGACCATTATAAGTAAAGGCACATTTGTAATATTCCCCCCAAAAAAAGTCAAAAATTCATCAATCAAAATATTTCAAAACTGTGAACAGTCTTTATAGATATTGTCCCAAAAAAAGTTACATATAAAATTTGAAATGGATCCAACCACTAGATTTGACAGAAGATGTTTGAAGGAATTGCTAATGAAGACAATGCTGGACCTTCATAGTAGCTCAAAGCCTATTGGACGGTGAGATAACAACATCTAGGGGACATGTTTACATGTTGACCTCGGCTCCTATTAGTGACAGTAGAGGAATACCAGTAAAAAAGTAATCCACAATCCAGTGCTTAGACCGCTATAGATCATAGGTTTTCTATAATCTGTTTTCTATGAGTAAATAGATTTGAATGTGAACCAGGTAAAAGCCACGGGCCTGATATGACCAGGACACTAGTGTGTATGTAAACACAGTCAATGAACAACTGTTTTTACTCGATCAGGATGGCCTTAAAGCTTCAAACAGGGGCTCAGGGTACAGTTCTGTTCCTCTGTGCTTATCATGATCAGTGTGATATGTTCGTACTAGAACAGAGACGTCAAACTCATTTTAGTTCAGGGGCCACATTCAGCCCAATATGTGGTTCAAGTGGCCCAGACCAGTAAAATAATAAGCATAATAACCTCTAAATAATAATCCCATTTTTTTCCTCTTTGTTTTAGTGTGAACGTTAAATGACTTTATGAAAATGTGAATAACCTGAAAAACCATGTACATCCTGAAATATATTAAAACAACAAAAATAAATAAATAAGTGCAATTTCACCAATATAATGTCGCAGCTTATTATTAACACAACTTACAGATCACGGTCAATCTACAAATGCAGAAAACATTTGTAATAGACAGAACATTGTCAAGATTGTAAATCATTTTCTTGTTTCTCATATTTGTTCAGGTTAGTTACATTTTATTGTGACAAGATTTGTTTAAGTAAATATTTAAATAATGTTATTTTACTTTTTTTTTTCACATTAGACCAAGGAGAAAATTTGGAGTTATCATTATTTCTAGGTTATTATGCTATTATTTTACTTGCTATCACAGTGAGCTGTATGTGGCCCCTGACGTACAACACTTCTGAAATTCATCCCACAGGCTGCATAAGACCATTTGGCATGCAAGCCTTATGTTTGACACCCCATTTGTTGATAAGCGCTAACACCGTTTCTAAACTATAGGTGCAAAATTCTGCTGCTGTAGAGGTGTAGAGGAACAGCTTTAAAGAACCAAGTGTAAAGAAAAAAAGAGTATTAGGTTTTTGTGTTTTTTTGTTGTTGTTGTGGAAAACCTGTCCTCTACATAGAAATCAGAATTCAAGCTGTTATCAAGTATGCGGGCAACTGAGAGGGTCATTAGCTTAGAAATAATTCCAGCACAGAGCAGTCAGATGTTTTTTTGACACAAGCACACTTCACATTAAATTGTAAAGTTACGTAACGAAAGCAAGAGAGTGAAAATTGCGAAGCCTGTGATAATTAGAAAAAAGCCATACAGCAAAGGTGGAGATTGAATGAAGTGAAATGTGACAATACAATAAAAAAACAGAGACTTTACCCAAATGAAAGCACTTGCTGTTCGCACACGTACTCATTAACAGCATTCACAAGGAGGAGAGAAACCTGTAAATGTGGTGGTTGGTTGGATTGAACTGATATTGGATGTAACTCACAGCAGCCAGTCGACAGCGACCAAGAGGCTGATGTCCTGAGTGGGCAGTCCCACGGCTGTGAGGATCAGGAGCATGGTCACCAGTCCTGCACTGGGGATACTGGCTGCTCCGACACTGGCCAGGGTGGCAGTCATACTAAACCGGAATACAGAAACACAATATTTCACACTTAAATCTGAACAGACTCCTGTTTATTCATTTGTATTTGCTATGTATTTATATGGGTGTTTTAAGTGCCATATAATTGAAGTTGACGCAATGTAAGTTTCTCAAGTACACCAGCACAACAATAAATAAATAGAAAAATGTGAATTTGTGTAAATGGAAAATGAAGAACCCATATGATTTGTGTAAATTAGGTTACTATGTGTAGTTAAGCGCCAAAGTCGTAACATTGCGATAAAGCAACATAACTGAATGAAACAGACCATAGCTTCAGACAGAGTTTTAGTTTTGATAAATAAGGACAGATTTGGCTACTCATCTACTAAAACTTATTGCATTTTACTTTCTACTTACGTTTAAGTTCATGTATTTTAAAAAATAAGATTACAAACAAAATACAAAAACACGAAGAAAAGTTCCATGTAAATACGTTCAAAGTTCAATTTTACTAAAAGTTACACAATCCAGTATGGCTGCTGTCCTGTGACATCACAATATGCAAATTACATGAGTAAATTTACATCCATCATAAACTTTGGATCATACCCAATATTTTTGTCCTTCAACCCTTTATCGGGCAAGTGAATATTCTTGGTAATTTCCACACACAATACAAGACAGTGACAGCAACAGTTCCAGTGAGGACAGTGAGTCAACAATCTCAGGTCCAATGTGGTCTCCAGGGTCT
>JAPQRP010000019.1:26469301-26497409 GCA_037367295.1 Apogon hyalosoma | reverse complement strand
AACCAAATACGGTAACTTCATTGACCTGGATTTTCTACACGACAACACAATTTTTATTTTTTATTATCATTATATGTCATTTTTTAATTTATTTAATTAACCCTAACCCTTGTCTTGCAACAACACACTAAAGCAGACATTTTGAATTTCAGAGCATTTCTATGAGTGCCCTATAAAGGGATAAAGTATGCCTTTATCTCTAACCACTTTCAAAACATAACATTTGGAAATCTTGATATGAAAATTAAATATTTTTGGGAAAAAAAAACAACTTGTGCCTAAGGGTTTAATAATAAAGAAAAAGTACATTGAAAATATAACATTTTATGACACTATCATATATATGCATCCGTATTGTGTTGTCCTTTGTTGCATTGCATTGGTGAATATCTATTGTGATCAGTCAGTAGTGGCATTTACTTTTACTTTAACTGAAATGTTTGACAAAAACAAACACATTTCTTGTTTCAGGCTCATATATATTTTACAAGTGTCAGTAAATCGTAATAATCACTATTTTCTGGATTTATTGCCAATAGTTTACTCCACAGATGTGTTGCGACAGCTCTCTGCCGTCCCACTCTCACCTGACAGTAACAATCTGGCCCCAGTCGAGCTCAATCCCATTCATTTGAGCGATGAAGATGGCAGCTACGGCCTCATAAAGCGCCGTGCCGTCCATGTTGATGGTGGCGCCCACAGGGAGGACAAAACGCGTAACTCTCTTGTCAATGCCCAGGTTCTCCTCTAAGCACCGGAACGTGACTGGCAAGGTACCAGCGCTGTGGCAAAGAAAAACAGGGAGTAATACTTCATTATGACAGTCACGCACAGCTCGCAATGAAGTTCAGTTTGGAAACTTTTCTAAAAACTTGAAGAAATAAAGTCCTTTTGAAATTATAGATGACATAGTCTGTTGAGAACTAATTTGACTGGGTCACACTTGATGTTGCAGCACTTTTGAAACTTAATTACATTATTCTTCTCTTCATACTAAAATAAATTCACCCAGAGCAGAGTTAATTCAGTCATTGTTAATTTGTTACATGAAATGGGCAAATGTAAGCTAACACTTTCATGAGTTAATAGAGAATAAAAAACTGAGTTGGACTTAGTCTGAGTGGAGAAAAAGTGCGGTTGTTTCTCAGTGGTTGTTTTGTTTTGTTTGTTTTGTCTCATAATTAATCGGTATTTCCCAAAGATGGAGGAAAAGAACCAAGAAGATCTCAGGAGGAGAAAGACCGGATAGCATCTAATTAATAAAACATTAAAGTAAAGACAAAATATCCCATAAGGAGGCGAAAAGAGAAGCTAGTCATCATCACCACATATCCACCCGTATCAAAGAAGAATCTGCTTTCACTAAAACACACAAGAGAGGAAAAGGTGAAACATGTTGTACCTTGATGCGGTTCCGAGTGCAGTGACCCAAGCCTGGAATATGCCCATGAAGAACGTGAACGGGTTTTGTCTGACTATTACGAAGTATATCAGTGGGAGAAAGATGCCTCCGTGGATAATGAGGCCCACGATCACAGTGATCATGTACATGCCCAATTGCCGTGCAACCACCTCCAGGTCAGCAATGGAGATGATTTTTCCACAGATGAGGCAGGCGATACCAAGCGGAGAGTACCTGGAGATAAACACAGACATGTGTTAGCGGTAAACCTGCAAATATCATATGTACGGACAGGGTGTCCCAAAAAAAAAAAAAAAAAAAACATCATTTGAGATGTCTATATCGGGGTGGGAGAAATGATACTTAATAGGATTCATTTTCTACAAATTTCAAATGAAAGATTCTGGGGGATGGTACTGTTATAATGTCCCAAAGTTATTCCAAATGTTACGCATTCACATTTGACTGAGTTTGCGCGTGCTTCAATGCACAAAACGTCTTTTCTGTTGCAGTAAACGGCATGTCTATTCCTGAAAGCAGAACAATAAAAATTATTACACTTTTTTGACCAAAAAGAGCAAACACATTTGAAACAAATTATTAGGTGATGAAATTACATTAAAAAAAAAAAAAAAAAATGGGGACACCCTGTACATGTGCATTTGTAGTGGCAGATGTTCCACTGTGTAGACTCACTGTATATATGTTTCTTCATCAGGGTCAGGGCCGTTTAAAGTGGGGTGCAAAATATTTTCCTGGAGCATGTTTTACTACATTGCTTAAAATCCCCTTCACTCCCCGATTACAACCAATTAATTCAATTTTGTAACACAAAAATAAAAAAATATAGTCACCTGTGGAACGAACAGGACTGAAAAAACACCATCCAGTCATTTTAAGCGCCCACTCGAAATGACTGAACGGTGATATGTCTATCAGACTCAACTGCCATTTGTCCCTCCCCCCTCTGCTCGTACCCCTCCTGCATGAATCCTCCGTTCTCAGAGGCTTTGAACACTGGTACAGGAAACAAAACCAGAGCTTGGCTAGCTATATAAGCAATATTAGGATGTAAAGTTCACCGGAAAACTGTTTTGTCACAAACATAAATCAATAGGAAGTGTAACATTGGTCAGATAGGTATGAACTGGGGCTGTTCTGGAAGAGCGGGGCTGTTGGAGGAGACTGAAGGAGGTATGCATGGATCAGAGCCATAGCCATGGTAGGAGCCCAAGCCAGAGCCAGGCTAATTGTTGCTGTGCAGCGCTTGTGAACCCACGGGAACAAACATTGCTTGTGCCAGTATTCTGGAGGCGTGGCCTCGGGGGGGATGTGTGAAGAAAGGGGTTTGGACTTTTGAATTGTGTGTTTTCAAAATGTAGCTTGCTCGAACCGTTTTTCTAAGATCTCGTACCGCACCTTTAAGGCATGGGCCTGATGGGTACTTCCCCATGGGCCCCATGAGCATAAGGACCCCATGCTAATCTGTGTATATTAACCCTTCAATGCACCTTGTACCATATATGATACATACTGATCAAAAGTATATAGTTACTTTATTAGTTGGTGGTGTACATTCTTTTATGCTTTTCACAACTATTTTTTAATGTTTTTTTTATTATTATTATTTTGTACTTGAATTCTTCCAATATTTTTAGATAGAGTTGTTTTATTTTGTACTAATATTTCTCAATCATTTTATGTAGATCTTATTATTTTGTACTGGAATTTTTCAGTCATTTTATAAAGCTTTTATTACTTTGTACTGAAAATTTTCAATAATTGTTTACAGATTTTTTTTGGATTATTATTTTGTACTAGAATTTGTACAGAAAAGTAATTTCTGACAATTTGAAATCTGTATTCCCGAATGATGAACTTGAACTCAGAGTGTTCATGTGTATGATGGTGACCAACTGTACCGAAGAACATTCTTTTTCAAGACTGAAACATAAAAAATCAGCTTTGTAACAGCGGGGCAGCGTCCTTTTAACTGGCTTTGACTTATGTGCATGGACCATGACATCCTGACGACCACTGACTTTCTAGCCAATAATAATTCCTGTGAGTAGTTGTCGTCGGGGCCCCAGTACACTGCTTTGCCCGGGGGCCCATAATGCTAAGACGGCCCTGATTGGTGTCATTGAATATGTTTACATGCCCAATAATATTCCACTGTTTCCAATATTCTGAATTTGACAGGTGTATAAACAACATATTGTATCTAAATTTGGCCTTTTTCCAAATGAAACATGCTGATATTATTCGAGTTTTATGAGGATTCACATATCTACTTTTAAACATTTCGAAAGAGAATAGCAGTGGCTTTTTGGATAGAACTAAACATCAGACAGCTGGCTTTTTAAAGGAGGCGTTGGAGGGAATGAAACCAAAAGAGGTCACATAGAGGAACATCCGCCAACACTGAAAAGTGGAAAAACAGGCTATTTTTTTCTTTTTTTTACCCAGTTATGTTAATGGAATATTCATTTTCACGGGCCATCCAGCTCACTTAGTAGGAATTTAGTTTAGTCTTTTTCAGAAATAGTGCCGAAAACACAATATTTTATCAGTTGTCAATGCCCTGGATACACTGCGGCCTCATTTGTCCTTGTGTGAGGTTGTAAGACAATACCAGTCAGCGCTGACAAATGAAAATATGAGGCAGCTGATGAAGTTGGTAATTGTAATAACAAATTAAGGATGCATTTGGGGACTGTTATAATGGAACACCAAAGTTACCAACACCAAGGGGTTTGTATTTTCTCTATGTCTCTATGTTTCTTTGCCTGTGTATTTTTATACAGAAATCTAACAAAACCATCTTTATATACACATAGTAACCACTTTCTTTTTTATGCATATGATATCTAAAGACCTGGCTGTTCATTTTAAAAAAATATTTTCTTTAAAAATGCCAGTTTTATTACACTTACACCTGGGCATCTGTAATCTTCCTACATTTTAGGATTCCTAAAACTGAGATTTCTAATGACGTTGCTAATCACTGTCACTAAACGTCGCTGCCTGACTGAGTCTATCCGCTCAATAGACATCCTCCCCTGATTTGTTGCACCCCTATCTTATAACCTTTTCCTGGTCTATCGGTCAGTTCAACATGGATACTGGATTACAGGGGTTTCCTCTCTGGACTGGATGGTATTTTCATTTGAGTATGCATATGCTTAGTTTTATATGAGTGGTCATCCCATAAGCATATTCAACATGTTACAAAAGAAAAAAAAAAAAAGATCATTGAAACTTTGCTGAAACACTCATCTGAATGGAGATTATTTAGTTTTAGTCATTGGTGTCGTTAAGACTTGAAAACATCTGGGTCTAAGATGTTGTGTGTGTGTGTGTGTGTGTGTATGGGGGGGAGGGGTTTCTCAGTAAGGAAGTACCGGACATAGACACATTCGCCAATGATAAACAACTCATATGGGTGCTTCTATAAAACTGGGTTTATTTTAGTATCTGGCACTTTTCCAGCTTTTTAGACCCAATAATAAAAGAGAAATGTAGACATATTTCCCCCCAGGATGTAACTAATGATGACCTCAAATAAATGCAAAAAAAATTATACTCTTGCTCTGAGCCATCCCAAAATTAATGAATTTGTGCTAAAATATTGTGGCCAAAAATAGGACCAAAATTGGGACATGGAAAGCTACCTAGGTGTCAGTGCATTTGATCTAGAAAAAATGGCTTGAAATGGTCTTATATACTGCTATTAATAGAGACACTGTGTTAAATTTGACGATCTTAGTAGTTTTTCTAATCCAGACATGCAGGTTTTACATGAATCTCAGTCACATTCCAGGTTTTGTATGCAACCCATCGTGTCCACTTGTGTTACATGCAGAACCTGCCCATTTAAACGCATATAAATAGCAAATGATTTTGCTACAGCGGTCATTTTTGTGAAACACTCTGCCTCGCATAATTAGTTCAATTCCCAAAATGTACCTGTGAGAGAATAAAGAGATATTCAAAAAATAGTAGCACATAATTTTCGTGTCCTTTTGACCATGTTACGTGCAGATTTTTGTATTAAATATAATGTTAAATAATATAAAAATGTGTTTTATCTGAAAAATAGTTTCTGTTTTATCTCAGTAAGTATTTCTTTTTAAAACAGACTTAAAGTGCTTCCAAACTTGCTTCATAACATTAGTCTACATCTGGTTTGAATTTTTATCCCCCATGTTCTGTTTTTAGGGACCAGTTTCATAGAAGCACCCATATGCTTATTTAAAACAAAACAAAAAATCGGCAGGCTCAGAGATCCAGTGCTATTGCCAAAACATCCGAATGCCCAGCTCTATCGACGCCCATGGTTTTAGTTATTATAGTCACGTGGCTGTAGCTAAAACTGTGACCCTGAATCTACGGCTATCTGAACACTGTTAAACTGGCCTCATGACTTCCATAAGTGAATGTTATGAAATTTCCTGCAACTACATTCTGGTCAGACACAGATACTGAGGTTAAGATAGTGCAAATGTCCATATACTAAACAGTCTCGGGTCACAGTCTGAATCGCAACACTGCTGAAATTTTGAGGTTATCTTTGATTAAATCCTAAGCTTAGACATGTCAGATCAATGGTACAATCCTCCTTTCATCATCTCAGAAATGTTTTTGGGATGGCTCCATGACTAGTCAGTTAAATTACTGTAATTTCCTGCTCACTGACATCATTTAAAGAGCACAGGCATAGACTTTGTAATGAACTGTCAGAGGAGATCAGAACTGAAAACTATTATATCTGAAATAAACTTTTAAAACCTACTTTTCATGGTTTGGATTTAAGTTATTATTATTATTATTATTATTATTATTATTATCATTATTGTTGTTGTTGTTATTGTTACATTTGCAGGAACAACTGCGATGTGAACATGTTTGTGATCATTTGGATAAAACTATTTCCTAAAAATGCAGATGAGCTGGAGGTATCATTTTAGGGAGAATAACAACACCTGGTCTATGTTGGCACTTTGACTGAATTTGAAGCGATGCGTGTACTGGACTGTACTTACCACATAATTGCACTAACAAGCCTCATAACAATCTCATTCAGAACATTGAAAAACTCCAACATCAGCTTGGCCTTCTCTCCCATTTTGCCCATGATGACTCCAAAAGCAACAAAGAATCCAATCAGACCTGTAAAACACAGAGTACAGTGTGTTGCAGCCACCAGGAATACTTACTGCCAATACAACAGCAATCCGTCATGTAGAAAATGGAGTTTAATCACTCATTTGAAACAATGCAGACATTTCAGAATATATGGAAAAGCTAGAGAAAAACATTAGTCAACTAAGGCCATTATGTTTCAGGCCCTATGTTCAATTGATTTCAATGAAATTTGGTGAAAAAAGTGGGATCTATGATGATTAAACCTTTTTCATACATGACATGCATTACTTTCTTGTGCCAATGTGTATGTTTGAGCTTTTTTCGCCTTTTTCCTGAACGCTACATTCTCCTTGTCAATCGTTGAAGACTTTTTGAGTAATATATTCAGCTGATTCTGCAGTGTTGTTGCTTCTATTTCCGTTTATATAACAGCAAATGTAATAGAAACATATTTTTGTCTTTTAGTTTCATTTGTGCAGTGGGTGTGTTTTCTCAGATTTCACCTACCCAGGACATTCATCCCACTTTTGAACTGAAGTGACCTCTTGACTGTGAACTGTGGAGGTGCTTTGGTTCTGTTAGTGGGCACTGGTACTTTAGTGGTTACTGTCTGGATCTGCAAAAAGAGGAAAATGAAAACATGGATGTACTGTCAAATGAATCAGACCTTATGGTGGGTTTGAAAAGCTTCTGTGAGACTCCTACCTGCTGGAAACACGCCTGCACCAAGTTTTCTGGAAACAGATTTCTGATGAGATCGAAGAAAGCGTCCACGCTGGACACGTCATCGTTTTTCTTCCCCTGTCCGAGACCAGCCCTCAGCTTGGGGTTTCCAGGATGGATGAGCAGCACCAGGACCACCCCCAGGATGGCTGCGATCACCGTGGTCGACATGTAGTACACCATGGCTCTGGTGCCCAAACGCCCGCTAGATTTAGCATCTAAACCAGCCAGGCCTAATGAAATGGGACAAATGAGAGAAAATGGAATTATTAAAGCTGTCTCATAAGATCTGATTGGAAGAACCTAATGTTAGTAGTAGTAATAGTAATATATTCATCCATTTAACAGAACATAATATATACATACGTATTGGTGGATGGATTTATCCTTTTATTTATTTCATGAAATATTCTTACATTGTTTTTTTTGCACCTATTTTATGTACAGCACTTTGTAATTTTATCTGTGAAAACCACTTTATAAATAAATTGTAGTTTTTACTTACTATAGTTTGGATTTCTATTTTAAATGTTTAATGTGAATACTATACTGTTAATATAAATACTGTTAATACTGTGTCTATTCATATTTTATGTATATTCTACTTTTAGTTCCATTCTAGTTGGCTTTTTGTAAAATATTATATTCTATTTTCTTATCTTTTCAGTTTTTGTAATTGTATATCCACTCCATTCTTATTTTCTGAACTACTGTTTTATTATTAATATTTTTGCACTGACTGGAGTAGCACTCCTAATTTCAATGTACACACAATGACAATAAAAGGCTATTCTATTCTATTCTATTCTATTCTATTCTATTCTATTCTATTCTATTCTATTCTATTCTATTCTATTCTATGTTCTTGGCTGATTAAAACAGTTTATTTTTATAATTCAGTCTTTACAGGATGTTCTGATATAATATCACAATAATCTGAAGAGCTTCTCTCCAGTCAGATCACAATGCAGCTTCTTATTCACTCTGGATAATTATTACAGCACCAGTTCCACGACACTCCCCAACCAGTACAATGTGACTCTGGCACAGAAACGACAGGTACATTTGACATCTAAATCAGCTGGTCACGATGACATGGGATGTAAATTGACCGACGAACCAATCAATCAACATGTCTAATATTTTTGAGGCAAATGTCCCATTGATAAAATCAGATATTCTTTTGTTAGTTTTATTTTATTTTGTCAGATGTATCTGTATGGATTATTCTTTCCTGGAGCTTATGATTAATATCACAATAACCTGAAGACGTACATTCAGCATCGGTTTCATTCATCTCCTCGATCAGAACCTTTTTAAAGAATTTGTCCGATAAAATATAATTGGAAGTGTAAAGTGCAGAGATTTACAGCTGCAGGCTAAAATATGGGCATGTCTTTGCCACAATTGCATTTTTATTTTATGAGGTAAAAAGTAACTTTTCATTTAAAAAAATCCTTCCTTTTCACGTGTAAATCATTCACTTATGGTCTATATAAAGCAGAACTGCAATGCTTTGGTCTGAATTCCTCGTTATAGTAGCTCCACAGACCCCCGTTAACCCCTGTTCTGAGGCCCGTCTTTAGAGCAACTCGTTTTGGTGCGGTCTCTTTAAATGTGAATGAGACATTTCACGCCCCGCCCCCCATCCAGGTCGCAGAGTGTTCCACTCCACCCCATTCGGCCATTTTTGTAGTTTGATAGCAGTGATACGATTGTCTACCAGCAGAGAAACTTTTTATTGTCAAGTTTATTAAAGATGTCAACAACGGAAGACTCGTCCGTCCAGCCTTACATGTTGGAGCGAGTCTGACCCAGAGCAGGAGGATAAAGACGACGAACCTGCAGAACCACGCCTTCAAATGAATGCATCACAATGGTGTGTTCTTACTGTATTTACATTCTCTCCATCCATACCAACTACCTACAATATGAGCGGAGTTTAACTGTAGTGTCCATACATTAGAAAGTATTTAACACCCACAAAATGATACTATACACAGTTAAAGATGTGCAATAATTTGATTAAGTATATCTTATTTTGTGTTGGTCTCTTGATTGAAATGTGCAAAAAGCTCATAAAATTTTAATTGATCATTTTGAGTTTCCATTATCAAATAGCCTGTTTTCCATATTTCAAGTCATAACTGTAATCCCTCTTGGTACTGGCGGAGGCTGCTGAAGCACTCGTCCTTGAAGTGTTTCACGCAAACAAGGTGTCGGTACATTTCTGAGAAAAATTAAATGTAACCAGGCACGTCGAAGAGGCTCTGATGCTGGGGGCGATGTAAGGAACTGTGGGGGTTAATACACCCAACAACCGAACATTTTGACTCGTCAACTTGCAACTTCGGCTTAACTGAACTTGGACTACAAAATTACTGCGAGAAAAAAAACATGGCAGATTCACAAAATTGGTTACCCGGAAGTCCATGACCTTATTTAGCAGACCCACAGCAAATACTGTGACGTAATAGACAAGAAAACGTAATAGAGAATACTAAACAGACTGAAAAATATGACCCAAAAAAGAATCTAAAGATATATACGCAGCACCAGGAGAGAATAAATGAAAACGTTCTGCACTCCTAAACACTCAAAGGACACAAAAGCATGTATTTAAGGGCTAAAAAAAAAGGGGATTTTGCATGATATGTCTCCTTTGAGTCATTTTTTCGTCCATTGAGAGTACTACACTGTAAAAAAAGGATTTGGGGGGGGTTGATAAATACAAACTATGGACATCAGTTACATTTTAATCAACAATAATAGTTGGCAGTAAAATCTATTATGACTGGTTAAATTCTACATACACTACCTATTTATTAACAGTAACAATTGCAACTTAACATGAAATAATAAAATCTACCCCATAATATTGCGATGTGTTGGAGGAGCAGCTGGGAGGAGTTTCCCAGCATGCATTGGGATAAACTACTTGGGACAGTTTTAATGTGTTTTACAGTGTTCTGAGTTGATAAGAAGTGTTCATTTTACATAGCAGAGTTATGGTGTGTTTTACCCCTTTTTTTTTTTTTTTGTTGAATGAATATTTCTTTTGAGTTGCGTATTCTTGCACCATGAGCGAAGTTGCTCCTTTGTTTCATGACGCTCTGTAATGGTGATCCACAGAGATGATTAAAAATAGTATCTAAGCTTCGAGTGATTATTTCTGATCCATCACATGCTATGAAGGGTTAGAGCTTGAGTAAGGAATATCTCCTGTTGTCTGATAAGTCTGCTTTTCAAGCAAAATGAGTCTTCCCAGAATAAGTAATGGATAATTTGTCATTCTGATTAGTTGTTAATACTGATCAAAGACATGAACATATACCTAGTAACAATTAAGAGTTAATATTACTCACTTTTTATGAGTGTTTTGTTGTATAATCTGTTGGGATATGTCAGGTGGAGTCTACCTAATTTCTTTTACTGTGTTATAGCTGTTAAATTTAATTACATTTTACTCAAAATACAGGTTAAAATCTACTTAACCAAAATAAGTGCAAATTGTTACCTCACTTTTATTGAGTAGATTCTAAAGTTGTTGTTTTTTTTTAATAGTGCAGGTATTCTTTCAAACAGTGGTTCCTATCAAAGCTCTGTCGTATGACTTATGTTTTGTGGACATTTTCAGCATTTGAAAAACATCCATGCATTTGGAAGCAATACATACAAAATAAATAAATAAATGAATTAATGAATAGATACAATGTTCTGCCAGGAATGGAGCATACATCAATCTTCCTTTGTTGGAGACTTGTGTTGTGATGTTTTCATTGGAAAATGTGACATATGTATACCTGTCCAAACTCCAGCAAACAACAGACAATGTATGCCTCCGATCTATATTCAAACACATGCTGGATGTGTTTTCAGTTTGCCCTCACAACACCCTCCCACTCACTCCTTCCTCCTGTTGCACCACATCTCCCAGGCAGCAACAAGTACGATAACACCATGCAACCTCGTTCCGGGCCAGCTGACAGTGAATTGAGCAGAATGTTTGAAGCAGCTACTGTACCTCACCCACCTGTGACCAGACTGGAAACAACAAGAGGCAGAATAAGCATCTTCAGCATCCTCATTAGGATCTCCCCCGGGAAGGCGATGATCATAATAACATCGGGAGGGAGAGGGGATATGTGCCTGAGCAGCATTCCAGCAATGGAGCCCAGAAATACACCTGAGCCGGGAGGAAGCACAATAACAACGAAAGCTTTTATTCAAATGAAAAGTCCTCAACGCACTTGTGAAATTTGACTGAACCTGAAATATCTGAATTCCAGATCATGTGATACCTTCAAAACAACTGATTTCATGAGGTCACATGCTTAACCTTTAGCATCATGTACAACAACCACAAAGAGAAAATATAGATGACTATAAATTATGGCTGTCAAAATTAACACATTTACGTTTTAATTAATCCATCGCCATGATTATTGACTCATTCATTCATTCATTCATTCATTTTCTGAGCCCACTTTAGCCTCACTAGAGTCACGGTTGTCGCTGGAGCCTATCCCAGCTACTCATGGGTGAAGGCGGGGTACACCCTGGACATGTCGCCAGTTCATCGCAGGGCCGACATTATCATCATCATGATTAATCTGATTAAAAACGCAATTAATCCATCTACAGCACACTCTGAACGTCTCTGGGAATGCATTTGGGGCAGTTTGTAAAAGTAGAGTTAGCGTCACGCGTGAACAAAAGGGCAGGTGATCCGGAAGTGACAGGCAGCAGAACCAACCCATAAAGATGGAAGACACTAAACAGCTCGTTGTCCCTCTGAACAAAAAACCAAAACAGAACAGTTGTTTCCAGTTGATTTGTTGAAACTGTTGAAGGTGTTTAATAAACACGTTAAGTGCAGATATATTCCCTTCTTTCTTGAGTCTGTTTGCTCATGCAAATTGAAGTGTGATTAATATAGATTTAAAATGAACGATATTTAATCGTGATTAATTGAAATTAATTCCCAGCAACCCTGTGATTAATCTGATAAAAAATTGTACTCGTTTAACGCCGCTAGTATTAACGTAACCTCTGTCCGCCTGAAAGCATCATGTTAAAGAAAATAAATATAAGATGAAAATGTAACACTAAAGGCAGTGCCATTTCCTTCTTTACTTTTTTGTGTTGCTAATTATAATAATCAAATGCGTCATAAAAATGTTCTTCTTTCCACAAAGACCCAACGCTGCTTTTGTGTGAGTTCCCAAATTAATTTTTGTCTCTATTTATTCTTTCTTAAGACATTTATCACCATTTATTGTAATATTGTCCTTTCTGTTCAATTTTTTTTTTCAGTGTAAATCATGTATTTTCCTGTATTTAATTAACTGATCATGAAGATGTTCATTACATTTCAGAGCAAATTCAGAGGTTATTAAAACAAAACAGAGAAAACTGGAGAAAAGATGACCTTCTCAGCAAAGACATCATTAACTGAAGATAAAACCCAGTGTGTCCATCCACTGTCATTGATCCAACTCCATGGGTTTTACTGGTGAATCAATGCTGTAGAAGATGACGGTGTTTCTGTGGTAACTACGGAGCCTCTGAACGTCCAAATGGGTCATATCTGATGACCATGAAAAAAATGATAAACTTTATTTTACACCAATTATTTACATGTACTAATAGGATTAATGGATCAACAGGTATTAAACAGTTTAGATCAGTAGATGGTACAGGTTGTTGACAGCTGTTTGGGTTTTTATGGGTTAATATTTGTCTTTGTTCATTATTTTTAGCAGTTTATTTCCATGTAGATCCCCTGAAGTCACAAAGCATCATATTTCGTACATAGTGTGAACAAATTATGACCTGTTGTTAACAAATTATTTTAATCTGCCCACGTGTTAAGGAAGTGTTTGTACAAGTAAAGAACATTTTAACACATGATAAATAAATTGATCCTAGATGAAAAACTTGTCGACACAAGATAATTATCTGATTTGTGACATTTTCCGATAAGATGATCATTTATTCACATAAGACAAAATGTGTTTGCATGATAATAGTAACATCTAATTCTTTCTTCGCATAAGAAAATAACTGTAATTGGTAAATTGTGTAACAACTCTATCTCTCTATCTATCTATCTATCTATCTATCTATCTATCTATCTATCTATCTATCTATCTATCTATCTATCTATCTATCTACACAAGCATCTAGGTTAGATCTTTGAGTTTGATTAAGATTTTGCAAGTGAAGTTGGTAGAGCGGATCGTCCATTGATCGAAGGGTCGGCGGTTCGAATCCAGGCTCTGACTGTCCACATGTCAAAGTGTCCTTGGGCAAGACACCGAACCTTAAATTGCTCCCCGTACGGTCTGGCAGCGCCTCGCATGGCAGCAGCCGTTTACTGTTGAATGAGTGCGCGTGTGAATGGGTGAATGTGAGGCTTTGTAAAGCGCTTTAGGCACCATGAAGGAGTATAAAATGCATTATATAAGTTCAGACCATTTACCATAATGTTTTTACGCATCATTCTTCAGAAGAGGTGGTTTTGGCGGAAGACTAAACTTTGTGGACTTTAACCCATAAAAACTGGCACTGGCAACCAAATCATCTACTGATCTAAAATGTTTAATACCTTCTGAACCATTAAACCTGTCAATATGTTGAAATAATTGGTGTAAAATGCAATTTGTCATCTTTTCATGGTCATCAGATATGACCCATTTGGATGTTCAGAGGCTCTGTAGTTACCGTGGAAACACGCTATTATACAACATTGATTTACCAGTAAAACCCATGGAGTTGGATCAGTGACAGTGGATGGACACACTGGGTTTGTGTTCAGTTTTTTGATATTTTTGCTAAAAAAAACAAAACAAAAAAAAAAAAAACACTTCAGTTTTCTCAGTTTCCGACCTAATAACGTTTGAAATTAGTCTGAGGTTTAATCAACATCTGCATGATTTGTAAATTAAACCTAGGAAAATACACGATTTACACTGAAAAATGCAAAATACAGAACATGTTGTAATACATTGTGATGACTCTCTTGAGAAAGGTTTAATAGAGAGAAAAATGTACTTAGGAGCTGACATAAAAGTAGCTCTGGGTCTTTATGGTTCAACACAGGAAACGAGGCCCCTGTCCTGTTTGATACTATGTTTACTAGTATGTTTTCTCTTTATCTTTCTCATTTAAACCCCTCCTCCAATCATTTTTCTAACCCTAACCAAGATTATTCTATGACTTAATTATAAACGTCGGACTTCCTGTGATATCTGTGAATTATATTCTAAAGGTATCCTCTGTTAAACCGTGATAACATCTTGAGTGTCAAGATGCGATGAGTTACGAGTGAAACAATCAGAAGATCACCCTGTAGGGTCCCCATATTTCCATTATTGATTCCACTGAGATTCAATTTATTTTTTTACTTCAAAGAGTGGCTCAGTGAATATGTTTACATGCACACTCGGATTCCACTAATGTCCACAATTTGACAATATTCTGCATTTTACAGGCGTCTGCTTACATTTTCTATATCAGACATGTAAGATACACTGATATTCTACTATGATGAGGGTTTTTTGGACACGTATACAGAACATTCAGAAATGGAATCTGCTCTGGTTGAGATAGATACTCAAGGAGAAAATATCAAAAATCTGACTTTGTCCAGAAGGTATTTGAAGTACCTTAAAGGAAGTTCACACGACGGAACATCTGCTTATTGTGTAAATCACTGAAAAGCATTAAAAATTAGAACATGTAGAGGAATATTCATTTTCACTGGCCATGTAAACAGCTTTTTTCAGAATCGGTTTAACCCATAAAGACCCAGTGGTACTTCTGTGGCAGCTCCTAAATTCATTTCTCTCTCTTATTTAACCTTTCTTAAGCAATTTATCACTATCTCATATTATAAAAGGGAAGTGGACTCTATGTGTGTGTGTGTGTGTGTGTGTGTGTGTGTGTGTGTGTGTCGGGCATCACACAAAATCTGAAAGAGCTGACTGCTGCTGTTTGGCATTTGATGTATTTATGGTCAAAGAAGAGACTAGCAAAAACAATAAGTTGATAGAACCATTATTTTGGGAGATATTAGTCATTTTGGAATACAATAGCCTTACAATCACGTTACTACACCCATGACGGTTGAAGGGAAGTGCAGTACCATGCTGCATGATGGGAAGTGAGGCATTAATATATTAATTGTCATTAAAATTTTAAAGAATGATTTACCAAGCAATTTCAATGTCCGTACTTTTCCCAAAAGTCAGCTCTCCCCGGCATAAAAACTACCACATGTAGAACCCATCATTCCCCATGGGTCAACACGCTAGTTTATTATAATATCATCTTTTTTCCTGTGAAAATCAGGTATTTTCCTATATTTAATTCACTGAGCATGTAGATGTTCATTAAAGATCACATTAAAGCTGTTTATTATAATATCAAAAACACAGAAACTTTTTCAGCAAAGCTATCGTTAGCTGAACATAAACCCAGTGTCTCCATCCACTGTCACTGATCCAACTCCATGGGTTTTACAGGTGAGGCAATGTTGTAGAAGATGATGGTGTTTCCACGGTAACTACAAAGCCTCTTAACATTCAAATGGGTCATAGCTGATGACCATGAAAAGATGGAAAACTATTTTACACCAATTATTTCAACATATTGACAGGTTTAATGGTTCAGAAGGTATTAAACAGTTTAGATCAGTAGATGATTTGGTTGCCTATGGCTGTTTGGGTCTTTATGGGTTAAGACGACATAACTGAATAAACTTGCCTTTAAATGTGATTTTATTCTTAATCATGTACAGAATGAATCAAAACAGAAAACAGATGGAATGTTTTCAAAGGCGTAAGAGTGGATTTAGACTTTACCGAGGATTGTGAGAGTGAGGACCATGTTCTTCATGATTTTATCACACAGAGAGCTGCATGCGCTCTCATTACTGTCCACGATGGGCTCCAAATGGCTCTCGTCCATCCTGACCTCGACTTGCTTTTGCATCTTGTTGGCACTGAAAGGAAAAACAGAAGATGACTGTTAGGTAGCTATTAACCGGCACAAAAATTAAACATGTATTCATTGCTGTATCATAATATTTTTCAGCCACAGATTTTTATTAGTGATCCAAATAAAGGCAGAGGACTCTGGGTGCCCTATGGGTGTGAAGTATCTGAAGTGCCTTCGATGTTCATGGTTTAATGAGCTCTTCCATTTGTTACACATATCTGTCCTGAGTTCAGGAGTTCAGGTCAACAATGTTGGGGGTTGTTTAAAGTTGTGAAGGATCAATATTCTTTATGGGGATACCAGATGTTTAGGGTAAACAACAGACCTATATAAGGGTATGTCACAGTGTAGATCGGGGAACTTCATATTGGCTGATAGTTCACCAGGCAGACCACGGTGCCTGTATGATGCCGGACTTTTTATAAATAAAATATTTTTTTTATAAAATTAAGACAGTGTCAGCGAAGCCTTCTTCATCATCCTTTCATCATCTCTCTTCTGATAAACGACAGGTGTCCTGTTGTTGTGGAGTACGAAGCAGATGGAGCTGAAGGCCCGCGCCAACCACAGGTCAACAGTGGAGTTAATGATGACAAGCGCTGCAGTGAGGGTTGAACGGGTTGTGCACTATCACCGAGCAAAAGCCATGATCTTACCCGACAAGTAAAAATAATGAACTGATTTTTGGAGTTGTTTTGACAACATGACTCCAACTTAACAAAGGCAATGGAACTCACAGTTACACACTTTACGGTCGTTTTTTCAATGTGTCATTTGGTAATTAATGGAGGTACATGCACACACAATTAAATGCAATTAAATCCAAAGAATCTACATTCTGAGTGCATGCAAAGTTGTGGAAAGTTCACAGATGGCTGTCCGTATTTAGTGAAACAATTAGCATAGAATCAATAACGAGCGTGTTTATGATCTGCATTTTACACAAATTACTCCAGTTTTACTCGGTGAATTTGAATAAACAGAACACCAGCTGTTGCTCATATCCTCCTCTCTGCTTCTGCTGCTTCTGTTAGACGACTGTGTTAAATGATTAAATGATAATTTATAATAATCTCCCTACTTGATTTCTGGGTTGAATCAGTGAGTAATGCATGTACAATCTTACAATGAGGGTAAATGAGGTGTGGTTTTCTGCAGGTTGTGTTTGTCATGTCGTGAGGTTGGTGATTATGTTTTCTGACAGCTTCTAGATTTCTAATTCCGCTATTTTTTTACCTTTTGATGTAAGAAAATTATTTAAAATAAGTCTTTCCAATCATCAGAGGTGGGAAGTAACAAACTAAGCAATCAGACATCTGTATTCATTTTACTCCCTACATTTTAACACAAATATCTGTCATATCTACAAAGTTTATACTTCAGTTTGGCTGGAGAATCCTTGGTTAGTTTTACATCTTCAATATGAAGACCAATTTCAACCTAAATTGACAGAGTAATAACTCTTAAAAAAAAAAAAAGACTATTAAGACATCCTCTAAGTGTATCTGTCAGTACGCATCACATACCACAAATGGATCAGGATGGAAACACATTAAAAGATGTAAAAATGGACCAAAAAATCCCATTAAGACACAAGAAAAGACAAGATTCAAACCACATAATAAGACACGCCAAGTTGGAAACTGATATAACAAGACAAAAATAAAATGTTCATATATGTATATATGTATACGTGTATATATTTTTTCAAGAAAGAGGCATCCTTAGTTTAAAGAAGCTAAATACATATAATAGCCCATATATTTAGTTATATATTATTTATATACATATATAAACACAAGCATACATACATATACTTTAATAATCTTCATATTACATTAATGACACATGAGATTCCATAAACTTTGCCTCGAAAAAGTAGAAATGTACTTCAAAACGTGCGTTTTATTTCTACATATTTGTTTCTTTTTTTCCTTAAAATCCCCTTCACAGACTATTCCTCCTGGGGTCCATGCAAGACATTTAGACTTTATTGAAAATACATGAAAAACATCTATACATTCATTTCAGAAGCTGTATTTTTCACTTTCACTTTCACATAGAGTCAATGCTTGTACTTTACTTCAGGGTAAGTGATGTTGTAATGTTGTTGTAGTCTGGCGTAAAGCCTCTTTGACTTAAGATCAGCCCCTTTGCAGCCTTCAAATCCCCCGTAGAGTACAGACGTGCACAGTTACATAACAGCGAATGCCCCTTTGACTCCTCTCAACCTTCAAGACTTCAACACCTGGAATATTCATCCTTGCAAACATGCATGATCGGCAAATGCAGAATTATCTCGCAGGATGTGGAGGAAGAGGAATGTTTTGTTGTTTTTGTTGTTGTTTTCTAGAATAAGTTTTGTTTGTGTCAGAGGACACTTCCCAGCTCAGAGGGAAACTCTCCAGGAGGTTACACTGCACAAAATGAAACTTGTCCTGTGTCACCAACAAACGATAACTGATAATTCAACTGTTTGCATTGTCCCAAACATGAAAGAGGGAAGAAGAGGGAACATGTAAGGTGAGAGAAAATACCTGCCAAGTCAACCATGTCTGTCTGCAGGACTGTGCTGTAGCATTAATGAGACTTAAGCCTTTAAAGAGGATAAAATTAGCACCTCCAGCACACAAGTGATTGAGTTATGTAACAGAAAAGGGGCTTCCCAGGAAAAGTCAAGGTGTCACCACCTGCCTGATCACTGTTATCCATGAGATTACTCATTTGAATCTGACATTTCAGTGTTAAAGTAAGAAAGAAAGAAAGAAAGAAAGAAAGAAAGAAAGAAAGAAAGAAAGAAAGAAAGAAAGAGGCAGCTTTCATTTAGTTAAAGAAAGTAGTTAAATGAAAAAACAATCTGCAAGAAAGTTAGCAGGATAGAAAGAGAAATAACAAAAATGTGGAAGATATATTGTTTCGAGATGTAATTTCCAACATTATCATTAAAAGCATCAAAAGACGTCGTCACTATCTGTAAGAGGCTGATGCCAAGGGTTCAGTTTGTGTAATACATTAGCTTTATAACAAAACCTACAAAGAGCGACACATTTGATCTGGAAAAGCATCTCCTATGTGATAGTACAGATGAAGTTTTTTAACATGGCCTTCATTTTGGGCACAGGAGAGTAGTTCTACTTCTGCATCAGTGAGGCTAGATGATCATCAGCATCCAAAACAAAAGCTGCAGAGAATTAGCTCGACATTATGCCGTTAAATACCACATTGCTACACACTACTGAGTATTTCTACTTCTAATGCTTACCAGCTGTTTTTTACGTTGCTTGGGACTGAAACTATATGAGTGGAGAGCGACTACACAGCCATCGGCACCAGTGAAAAATGTAACAAAGTCATGGCTCATGCATTACTAAATCCAATTCTGAACCTTGGGAAATCTGTTTTTGGAAAGCGCTCCTCAGTCAATCCTAAAGAAAAAAAAAAATAAAAACAACAAAGAAAAAAAGTACAGATGACTTCTTCCTCAGCATTCAGAGTATATCCACAATCCCAGATGGCTGCTCATTCAGCTGAAGGGAGGTGCATAAAGGTAAAGTGACTGGACTTGGAGGTCTGACAGGAGCCTCCCAGACCTGAAGGGTGGAGTCATGCAGCTAAGATTAGCGTGGAGGTAAAATCCGTGTTGCTGTTTCTCCCTTCGCTCTATTTTGTTTGTTTACTTACACAGCAAAAGATAAGATTTCAAATAGGTTTGGAGGACCAACATGATAAAGAGGTCTTCAAGGATCCTGGAGGCAGTTTTACTTATCGTTGTGTGAAATTTTCTTTCATTTCTTGGATTTGGCTGCGGTTTTAGTGAGTTTTAAGAGTGTACCAGTAGTTTTTTTTTTGTAGAGTTTTATTTTGTTTGAGTTTTTTCAGGTGTTACGAGGATAGCCTTGGTTCACAGAAGCTCGAAACAGTGTGAAACATAATTCAGAAAACTATTTATCACAAGGCTCCATAATGCATGAAGTAATGTTGTTCTTGCACACCATGAAGCATTAACACTGGGGGAAAGCAAAATGATTTTAGTTTTAGTCAACTATAGTAAACCTATAATAAACCCAAAAACAGAATGCATGATACTTTATGTATGAATGTATGTATTTATTTGTTTAATTTAATTTCTTTGTCTGTTTGTTTGATTAGGTCAGTGCATATTGATGTACACTCAAATATATTATAAGACGTTGTATAAATATGTTGGGTTTATCTAGAAGCTCATTTCCATCTGCTTTTATACCATTAATCAGAAAAATTAAACCGAAACAGAAGTGATTCCATTCATCACGTGTGGGTTAAACCAGTTGTACAACCCAAATGTACCCTGATTTGACCTTAGTTTCTGATGTTAAATGTTCAGCTTTACGTCAGCTGATCCATGTCCAACGCAGACATGACACCTCTCACATGCCCAGAGGGTATAAAATCCACTGTAACACAGCAGGCGGCATACATCCAATTGAAAGGTGGATTAACTCGGAAGATAAAGACGAGAAAGTTCAGTTGCTCGGCTTATACTGTAACACAGTGCTGCTCTACTATATGTCTTCCATTCTCTTATTTTTCTTGGGCTATGGTTATCCCTTATTTATCCTAAAGATAGGAGAGGTACAACATCTCTTGTAGCATAGCTAATAGTTACACATAAAACAAGGATTAACGATAGTACCACAATAATGAAAGAGAGGTAAATAAAGACCTAACTCACACTTTCTATGTGAGATATACCTAAATCCCTATAAAAGTACAAAAAAAAAAAAAAACATTACATGAGCTTAGCTTTACACTGTGCAAAAAGAATAGATACAAAAAAGAGAAGGTAAATACAGTATGTTCCCTTAAGGTGTTACAGCTCATCTCACTAGGACCAAGTCTTGATGGTCTTTCAGTCTTCAGACAGGAATCTAAACACCAATTTATTTATTTTCTTTTTTTTAACCCATAAAGGCCCAGTGCTACTTTTGTGGCAATTCGCAAATGAATTTTTCTCTATATTACCCCTTTTCTAAGTGATTTTTCACTGTTTATTCTAATATTATCCTCTTTATTTTGTGTTTCTTCAGTGAATATCAAGTATTTTTTTCTGTTTAATTTACTGATCATATAGATGTTCATCAAAGCTCAGGCTAAAGTTGAGAGTTCTTATCCCTATAACACCAAATGTATCATATTTGATACATGAGTTTTGAAGCCCTCTACATGATCAGTGTGTTTTTTTTTCTTGAAAAACCTGATGTATACAATTAGATACATGCACTACATGGATAATTCACCAGGGGTGAGGAATTCATTCACCAGAGGCCTTTCCAGTGACACTACAAGACTGTTATAATGAGGAAGGAGGCAGAACTATGACAAATTTGAAAAGGAATTACCACTTTTTTAGACATGCTTATGTTATGTTTTTGTTTGTTCAAAAATAATAATATTTGAGCATTGAGACCTGATGTATCAAACATGATACAAAATTGAAAGTCATACATAGAAACTGCTATTTGTAAAAAACATTTTTTGGTTGTTCAGAAGGACCAATAAAAGAACTGGAATTTTCTGTCAGTGCTTTAATAGTTCAGGCTTTACAGGGTTATATCAAAAACAGAGAAAACTGAAGAAAAAGTGACCTTTTCAGTAAAATATATCATTAACTGAACATAAACCAAGTGTGTCCATCCACTGTCATTGATCCGACTCCATGGGTTTTACTGGTGAATTAATGTTGTAGAAGATGACGGTGTTTCCACGTTCAACGTCCAAACCAAGAAATGATGACAAATTGCATTTTACACCAAATGTTTACATGCATTGATTGGATTAGTGGATCAACAGGTATTAAACAGTTAACATTAGCAGATGGTTTTGTTGCCAGTAGCTGTTTGGGTCTTTATGGGTTATTCACATGCGTGCATTTCTTCATTTGTCTTTATTCAAGTCCTGTCAAAAGCACTGATGACCTTGTGATGATTGTTTACACAGGTCTCCACAAATTCTAAGTTTAATTGCACCCGCAGTGCTTGATTGTATTTTAGAATTTCACCTTTCTGCATATAAAAATGAAAGCGGTCTGAGAAGACATGAGACTTCTGCATCTACTCTATGACGCCCCAGTTTTGTTTATCCACAGGTGTTTTGAGACAGATAGGAGGGTTAAATATAGAACTGACAGCTGTCATAACTAATCACAAATCCAGTGACTCTAACGCTGCACCGGTTCTCAACAGAGAAGCTTGAAAAAGTGGCTGTACGTTTCCATAATGCCATGAAATTACATCAGGTTCATCTATATTTATATTAGATTTTTTGATGACTTTCAGTGAGAGGATAGAGCTGCAGAAGGGAAGGTGTATTTTCATATTCTCGTGTTTATTTCCTTCAGGTTTCAGCTCCCACTGCTTTAACAGTTGATGATTCATACACTTTTTCACTGCATGCTACTTTTATTTGTTCTAAACTTCCAATTTCCTCTGACAGACGCAGTCAGATTGCCCTTTTTAGCCTCTTCTATTCTATATGAGCAAAGTCGTCAAAGATGAGGAAAGAGTAGAGACACGATAATAATAAACACTGCGTGAACCCATAAAGACCCAAACATCCACCGGCGACCAAAAGCATCTACTGTTTAATCCTTATTGATCCACTAATCCTATCAATACATGTCAGATAATCAGTGTAAAATGCACTTTGTCGTCATTTCATGGTGATCAGATATGACCTGTCTGGATGCTCAGAGGCTCCGTGGTTACCGTGGAAACACCGTCATCTTGTACAACATTGATTCACCGGTAAAAGTCATGGAGTTGGATCAATGACAGTGGATGGAAACGTGTTTCTGCTTTCAGTTATTGATATATTTGCTGAAAAAGTTACTTTTTTCTCAGTTTTCTTTGTTTTTGATATTATAAAAATCTACTTTAATCTGAGCTTTAACCAAGATCTACATGATTAGTAAATTAAATATAAGGAAATGGTTGATTTTCACTGAATAAATGCTAAATTACAGATGATAATACTATAATAAATGGTGAAAAGGTGAAACAAAGAGAACATTTCATTTAGGCGCTGCCACAGAAGTACTACTGGGTCTTTATGAGTTAAGACTACTTCACTTTAAAGGTAGCGAAAGAATGATTTTCCTGTTGAATCTCTTTGCCTAGTTTTAATATTTAGTATTACCTGAATATCCTCTGCTAGTTTGTAGTTTTGCATAGCAGTAACTATTCTGCATCTATTATTCAGTGTGGACTTTACTACCTACTTAACTTAAGTATAGCCGGTGCATGAGGCCACAGGGAAAATACATGTTTTCTTAACCACAAATGGAGCTACATTATGTACAGATGCTAATTAAGGGTTTGCAAAGCTTCTATTTTGTGTGGCCATTAATGAGATGCCAGGATTTTTTAAAACACCCCGAGTCTACATTCACAGCTACGTGGGTTGAGTTCAGCGTTTGCAGCCAAAAACACATTTCTAATAATGGGTGTCGTGATGAGATAAGTGAGGTGCCAATAAAGACCTGCAAGAATATCCAGGCCTTTACATCTGACTGGTAAATTTACAGTTTTCCTTGAATAATATACATTTAACGCATATGATTTTACTTCTATTCATCTGCGCATTCAAATTAAACTACTCCTGATTCTACTCATGTGAAACTTTTGTAGACAACATGAAACAGACCACACTTTATTTCCATTCCTCATCAGTATGTGAACCAGTTAAAGGCATAAATTGAGAGACTAATGTCAGTCAGCTTCCCAATTAGCACTAAGCATGAAGTTCACAGTAAACAATAACTTCCAAATTAAGCAGCAAAAAAGGCTTCAAGGAGAACTCATTAAACAAATAAAAAGTTGATTGAGAGCAAAATGGAAAAAGTGATTGCAGCTGCTTCCTCACCACATTCTCAATTGCTTAATCAAACATCTATTATAGCTTTTACACAGGATTTCTGATTTGTGCCTCGTTTTAGGGCGTGTGCGGGGTCTTTCCATTCCTCAGCTTAATCCAACATTGTGGCGCTTGAGGAGATATTTGGATGCAAGCAAATAAAAAATCAATTAAAACAAACATAAACTTTTAGTAATTTTTAAAACTGCATCTTTGTGGTGCCCTAAAATTATGATCCTGAGTGTTTTTTTGTGCTGCTGCCAAATGCATCAGCAGGAATTTAGAGTCACAATAGCAGTAAAACAAGCCTTGATATGAAGCAGAGGTGCTGCTGCTTAGCTCTCCTTATTAAGTGGTTTAGTCTTTTCTAATAGGTAGCCATGGCAAGGCTTTAGCATGTGGGAGCATATTGATGGTGTTGCCATGGCACCAACATTAACCTGTGTGTGATGTCACAGGAGGGGTCTTTTTTTTTATGGATGACGTCCAATTCATGTTTATGCTTTTCAGTGTATTAAATGTTATCAGTAACCGTCTGTATGGTTGAC
The DNA here is from genome assembly GCA_037367295.1 of Apogon hyalosoma. NCBI lineage: Eukaryota > Metazoa > Chordata > Actinopteri > Kurtiformes > Apogonidae > Apogon > Apogon hyalosoma. The sequence goes on along the minus strand of JAPQRP010000019.1, from coordinate 26,472,695 downwards.
TCCTTAAATTGGGGTTAATTTTTTTTTTTTATCAAATCAGGTGGAAATCATGCAAATGAGGAGACGGAATGGTAGCTGTGTGACTGCAGAATAATATTAACCCATGAAGACCCAAACATCCACCAGTGACCAAAAGCATCTACTGATGTAAAATGTTTAATACCCGTTGATCCTCTAATCCTATCAATACATGTAAATAATTGGTGTAAAATGCAGTTTGTCATTTTTTTGTGGTCATCAGATATGACCTAGTTGCATGTTCAGAGGCTCTGTAGTTACCATGGAAACACTTTCATCTTAATGATAATAATAATAATAATAAAGGATTAGATTTCTATAGCGCTTTTACATTATTGATCCATTATTCATTCGCTCTCACAGTCTCCCTCTGGTGGTGGTAAACTACATATGTAGGCACAGCTGCCCTGGGGCAGGCTGACGGTAGCGTGGCTGCCAGTTTGTGCCAAACAGTTCCTCCGATCATCACTGAACATTCATACATCAGTGAGAGCGACACTGGAGGGTGACGTGTCTTACCCTAGGACACAACAGACTGACTAGGACAGAGTGGGATTTGAACCGCCAACCGTTCAGTTACTGGACGACCTCTACCTCCTGAGCCATGGCCGCCCCTTCACCTGCAACATTGATTCACTAGTAAAACCCATGGAGTTATGATCAGTTATTGGTATTTTTGCTGAAAAAGTCACTTTTTCTTGTATTTTCTTTGTTTTTGATATTATAAAAATCAACTTAATCTGAGCTTTAATGAACATCTACATGATCAGTGAATTAGATATAAGAAAATACCTGATTTACACTGAAAAAATGCAAAATGCAGAGGAAAACGTTATGGTAAATGATAGTTTGTGTTCAATTAATGATATAATCTACTGAAAAAACACCTTTTTTCAGTTTTGACAGGACAAACTGAGTTTTCTTCAACATCTAAATTAAATATGGGAAATTTGATATAAGAAAATACACGGGTTACGGTGAAAAATGCAAAATACAGAGGATATCATTGTAATAAATTGTGATAAATTGCTTAAGAAAGGTTAAATAGAGAGAAAATTCATTTGGGAACGGCCACAAAAGTAGCACTGGGTCTTCATGGGTTAAAAGACATTACCACAGCAGCAGCAAATCGGTCCATTATAGCCCCAGTTTGACAGTAAGTGTGGTGAAGAGGTGACAACACATCTTAGTGAAGCGTGTGTGTGTGTGTGTGCGTGTGTGTGCGTGTGCGTGAGGGTGTCATTACTGAGCTGCATGGACAGACAGCGACACAGCCTCTTAGAAAGAGCACATGGCAAACCATTTCCATGGCTGGCTCCGCCCTCCTCTACCCTCTGCAACAGCCCGACCTCATGCTGCAACACCTGACAACGCACACCACGCTTAGACAGCAGGTGTCTATAATTAACTAATCTGTCCTGAGCCATGCTAATCCAGCACACATACAGTTTACACAGAGATGGATCAGGCGCACTCAGAGAACAGGCCTACAGCTGTGAAATATTTCTAAGAATCACAACACAAGATAATATGGTTATATGGTCATAACAAAATCAGGATATCTACATATGAATTTAGTGGAAACTGATGTTCCATAAGCAACAACAACAACAACAACAACAACAACAACAACAACTATACTAACAAGAATATCCTCCTGAGACCCAGGAAAGTGAAAGTTTTAGCTTTTTTACATTAAGTAATTAAATAATTAAATCATTGGAACCTGCATAATGCAACAGCTTTTTCAGATTCATTTTTTAAATTATTTTTATTTATTTATATATTTATTTTGTAATGGAATGTCTTTTGCCACGGACAGTACTTTTCAAATAAAACTGTCAAACTTTTATCCCCTACAGAGGACAAAAAATACATTATTGGGTCTCAGGAGGATATGAATGACTACACCAAGTGAATAAAATGAATATGATGAAACACAGAAAATGAAAGAAAAAAAGACAGTATTTTACAAACAAATTACAATTTACGAGAACAAAGTTTCAACATTCTGAGGAAAAAGTTAGAATTTAATGGGGGAAAAAAAGAGATCTTTTCTCTTTTGAAAATAAAAAAAAAAAGTCATTTCATTACCAGAGAAAAAGCTATATTCACTATGAGGAAAAAAAACATCAATATTACAAGATTTGTCAAGTCCAGCAACTGCTGTTTGTATTTGACAAATAGAGCTTTGTATCTTTTTATTTTTTTTGTTTGCTTATTAGTTTTTTTGTTGTTATTTTTGTGTGTTTTTTAATAAATAAATACAGGTTTTTAGTTGGACACTGTGATTTGAACTTTTTTAATATTATGTTTTTATGACTATTACAAAAATATAATTTTAATGCACTAAATACAATGTAAATTTACATTTTTTTTATACGTTGTTTTAAAATAATTACTTTGTCTTTCCAAAAATAGAACTCTGCTCACGATATAAAAACTTCATTCTCATAACACTCTGGTTTCAAACTCAAAACTGTCAGATATTTTTTTTCCTTGGGTCTAGCCCTGTCACATGTAGATGTTAATAATTATATCTCTAAAATAATCCAAGTTATTGTTGCAGCTGTAGAAGAACAAAGGCTTTGAAGGAATTAGACGTGAGCATGGGGATTGTCTTAGGAGCACTGTGCCACTACCCAGTTGGCTAACATCAGTAAATGAACTGCTCTCTGCATAACACATACTTCAACACAAACTAAAACATGTACCATTGAAAGTGTTTTAGTTCAAATCCATGTGCTGAGGTTGAACTCAGTAAGATAAAGTCTACCCTCTGTAAAGGTGACTAGTGAGGACAGCTGAGTGTTCAGACATCTGAATATCACTGGAAAGTAAGAGAATGTTTCTTGCAAAAATGTGAATCTGTTCAAGATAAACGTGCGGACTAGCATCAGTGAGAACATTTTTCATGAATGAATGCAAGTCATCGCACTGCCAGAGGGGGCAGCAGTGAGAGGGATGCTTGCTTTGGTAGTCACTGAAAAAAATCAAACCAATAGATCTTAAAGCTGGAACCCCCCTGAAGGCTGTTGGGATTGGCTCTGATTGGCCTCAAAATGACCTGGTTCTCATAGAATTTCACTGGGCTTCGTTTCCAGGACTCGTCTGCTTTAAACAGATGGACTTGACTGACTCTGTTGTGATCCCGGCTGTTGTTACACTCAATGTGAGCACCATCTAACTGGTGATCTGGTCCATCTTTAACCCATAAAGACCCGAACAGCCGCTGGTGATTGAAAGAATCTACTGAACTGAACTAACTAAAATGTTACATAACTGTTGATCCACTTATTCTATCAATACATGTAAATAATTGGTGTAAAATACAGTTTGTCATCTTTTCATGGTCATTAGATATGACCCATTTGGA
>JAPQRP010000019.1:26454471-26469201 GCA_037367295.1 Apogon hyalosoma | reverse complement strand
TGATTCACCAGTAAAACCCATGGAGTTGGATCAATGACAGTGGATGGACACACTTATTTTTACATTCAGTTATTGATTAATTTGCTGAAAAAGTCACTTTTTCTTCAGTTTTCTTTGATTCTAATATAATAACTTTCAACTTAAAGGTGCTGTATGTAGGATTGTGGCCAAAACTGGTACTGCAATTGCATCCAAAATACTGTAGAGCGTGTTATCCCCTCTGCCTCCCCCCAGACTAGAGCATGAGCATCTATTACAAGGAGGTACCATGGCAAGCAACGACTCCTACACCTGTATTTATACTGGGGGGGGCATCTCTTCACCTGATCCCGGACCATGAGAAGAGATCACCCGGTCCCGAACCGGTTCTCTCCTTACCTAGGCCCAGTCAGACCTCAGGCCGCGTGAGACCATAGAAGAGCCGGAGTCGGTTTTCAAATTCTTCTCCGCTTTCAGCCGTCTCCATGTTCCAAAAGCATCTCCTATACATGTCCTTGTTTTGTTTCTCACTTTGTCACGGCATATTTGTGAATAATAAGAGGCCTTTTAGATTTAGTAACGTCGTAGGTTTAGAAGTTTCACTTCAGTCAAAAACACCAGCAGACTGAAACAGAGCTGTTCTCTATGGGACTGTCTGAACTGTTCAGTGGACTGTCTGGTTCCGAAACTTTTTTTTTTTTTTTTTTTGGCATGGGTGTGGATGCTAGAATAATGCTGACACTGTGATTTGTTTAACCAATATACAAGGAAAATAAACCAGAATTTTGGAAAAGTCAGTAAACACCAACATTAGTCAGGCAACAACCACCGCCTAGCCATGACAGCACCACAGTTAGCTGGACAACAATCACGGCTGTGGATACCACCACAGTTGGGTGAGGTGCAAGCATGGGGAACTATGGAGAACGTGCTGCTGCTGCTGAGACAAAGTGCTGCTTTTGGTGTGTCTGCCACCGAAGAATAGAGCCGAAGCTAAACCTGAGGATGAGTATGTGTCACTTGCACAGGTAACCGAATTGCTTCAAAGGGAAATGTTTGAACAACTGTTAGCACAACAGAAGATATGTTTCAGAGATTTATCAATACAGTTATGGATAAAACAAACACTACAATGGATAAACGTCCGACATTATTTGTGATCAGAAATGTTCCAGATGCAGCTCAGTGGAACTGGCAACCCGGATGAAGAAAGGCTACTGACTCTGTGATTGGTAGATAGGTGATGGGCGGAGCATCAACCAAAACGCAAAATGACAACATAAACATTGTTTAGGGGCTGACACTGAGCTTTTCAAATGTGAATATTCTGTCTGGACTACTACTGTCGGTGATATCAGTATTTGAAATGAACAGGATTCCTTAATGTCTTGTGACAGTCAGGGCCATTTTATGATTACTGGGAACAGAATTCCTACATACAGCATCTTTAACTCAAATTTTTTTTATTATTATTATTTTGATTTGAGTTAGTGATGTATGCCAAACATACAATTAAATTTAACATATGTGAACAAGTAGAACATAAATAATAATACAAAAATCAACAATCAGGACAATCTTAGACAGAAGAAAAGCACAATAGTTTCATTCACATGCCTGAAAAGGGGTGGAACTCATTTAATCCCACCCCTTCTCCATAAAATATTAATAATATATACAGTCAGTTATTGATATATTTGCTGAAAAAGTCACTTTTTCTTCTGTTTTCTTTGTTTTTGATATAATAACCTTGAACTTTAATCTGCATTTTTATAAACATCTACATGATCAGTGAATTGAAAATGGGAAGATACATCATTTTCACTTAAAAAATGCAAAATGCAGAGGATAATATCCTAATAAATGATTATAAAACACTTAAGAAAGGTTAAGTAGAGAGAAAATTTCATTTTTGTAATTGTCACAAAAGTAGCATTGGGTCTTCATGGGTTAAATTCCTCAATTAATCACATTTAAAGCAAACAGATGTGTTCTCCTGTAGTTTCAGCTATTTTGTCTAAGTATAGTCACTTCAGGTTTCAAAAAGCCAAAAACCAATGGATAAGATCTTGGTTCCTCCATTTACATATTGTATAGAGTCCGTGTTTGTAATATGATAGTTATAGTCAACAATTGTACTTATGTTTGAAAAGTGGTGCTAGCTCAAGTATTACTATGGATTTCAGTATAAACTACAGAGACCTTGATTATCATATGCGATTTGAATACTCTCATGGACTCACTAAATGATAATACTGACAAAATAAACAAAACCATTGATAGTCACTGCTCATTCTCAGGTTCATATATTTACTTTGTGCAATATATGCAGACATTGCATTAGAATTAACCAGCACTGCAAATCCCATCAAGACTTTTTTGACCATGTACCAGGCCTGATTAATGACCTGATTAATGATGAAAAGGCAAAAAAAAAAAAAGTAAGAGCGGCCCCTTATAAGATCTCCAGGCCTGATTGTACAACCAGTATTATGTTCCACTGCTGACATAACCTACGTCCACAGGGGAAGATAAAAAAAAAAAAAGAAAAGAAAAAAAGCACTGATTTCATCCATCCTTTTGGTCCTATTATGTGACATCTCTATCCATCCTCATCCATTTTCAGTAGGAGACACTTTTTATTCAATTGCACTGTTGGCCACTGTTATAATGCTAATTAAATACACCTACAATCCAAAGTTGTACAGATGTGAACATGGTACAGTAAAACACTTAAAGCACTTATAATGTAACCATGAAGTAGGCCAACGGGAGCTCCACTTTCAGCCAAATTCCATTATTTGTTGAATATTCAAGTATTGACTGTTTTGGGAGATAACACAGAGTTCACAATGAAATCTTTTATTCGTAGTTTGATTAAATGCCTGCTTTGGACAAATGTGCCTTTTGGTGTCCAGCCTCCCTGTATTTTCACAGCATTTAAGACATCATTTCATAGTGATTAATAGAATATGGGCTCCAATGTAAAGTAAAAACCAACATATTTTTAAAGAACTTTTCAGTCATATTTAACCCATAAAGACCCAAACAGCCACTGTCAACCAAAACATCTACTGATCTAAACTGTTTAATACCTGTTGATCCACTATATCTATCAATACATGTAAATATCTGGTCGAAAATGCAGTTTGTCATCTTTTCATGGTCATCAGATATGACCCATTTGGACGTGACTGTGGAAACACTGTCATCCTCTACACTGATTCACCAGTAAAACCCATGGAGTTGGATCAATGACAGTGGATGGAGACACGGTTTATGTTCAGTTAATGATAGATTTGACTGTAAGTCACTTTTTCTTCAGTTTTCTATGTTTTGATAAAATAACATTTGATTTTACTCTGAGTTTTAATGAACATCTGCATGATCATTAAATTAAATATGGGAAAATACAGGATTTTCACAGAAGAACATGCAAAATGCAGAGGATAATATTATAATAAATGATAAATCACCTAGGAAAGATTAAATAGAGAGAAAAATTAATTTGGGAACTGACACAAAAGTTACACTGGGTCTTTATGGGTCAGCCTATAATGCCAAATGTATCATATTTGATAAATGAGTTTTGAAGCCCTCTACATGATCAGTGTGAGATTTTTTTTTTTCTTGAAAAACCTGATGTATACAATTAGATACATGCAATACACTGATAATCCACCAGGGGGGAGGAATTCATTCACCAGAGGCCTTTCCGGTGACACTACAAGACTGTCATTAATGAGGAAGGAGGCAGAACTTTGCCAATTTTGAAAAGGAATTACCCTAGACATGTTTGTGTTATGTTTTGTTTGTTCAAAAATAATAATATTTGAGCATTGAGACTCGATGTATCAAATATGATGCAAAATTGAAATTCATACATAGAAAATGATATTTGAAAAAATACATGTTTTGGTTGTTCAGAAGGACCAATAAAGGCTTCAGTTTCAAAGAACTGGAATTTTCTGTCAATGATTTAATGGTTCAGGCTTTACAGGGTTAAGACAACATAATCAATATGGCGCCAACATGGTTTCATCAGCAGTACCTTAATGCAGTTTCATAACCAGACGATGACTCTAATTTGACAATAGTTAAAGAACCTACATATTCTCATTCCCAAATTTCACATACTGATGTTTGTCCAGGGTGTGCTCACTCCAACAGATGCCTACACAATGCCATGACTACAGTTGAAGTAGGTTTACATAGAAAACAAAGAAACTGTTTGATTAGGGCTCTTAAAGGTGTATATGATCTGACAGTTATAAGGTACAATGACAAGGAAAGAAAAACAATGGTCTCCTGTACATCTGCAAAAGTAACTCTATTGTCAGTGTCCAATGTCAAAAGGCTTGAGCCCAATCCCATTTCACCCCTTGGCGATCCCCCTCCATTTTGCACATTCACATGGAAGGGTAGGGGTGTCCCGATTCTCGATGAGTCGGAGGGAAAGGGCTAAGGGGGAGGGTTGTGTGGTGCTTGTAACAGAGATTTTTCAGGATCACACTACAAACAGAGGGGTATGAAAAGTTACCCATAATTCTGTTTGAATCATTGGCAAGATGGAGGTAAACACAGCAAAAAAGTGCAGCAGTGCGATGAAAGAAACACACAAATGTACGTATTTTCTTCGTAAATACCTTAATCATTTGACTGTCCATTTCAATGTATTACAGACCACTTGTTTATAACAAAGATAGCAAAAAGTTGAACGTGTCTTCTCTTTCGAGCGTTTCTGTGGTTTGCGGTTGATAGCAAAAAGCAAACAGATGCCCAAAGCCCATGCAGCAGAGACAGTTACAGCTGCTGACGACACGGTGAATGTTTTCGCAAAAAAAGTCGTCGCATCTTTTTATAGTGCCATCGACGACTGCTGATAACGGAACAGGTCTTGAAGGGTTGTTTAATTTCTTAAAGGAATATTTCAACCCCTACCCCTTGCAGCTCTATGTCAAGGGGTAGTGCCAAGTGCAAGGGGTAGGGGTAGGGGTAACCGGGAGGGCCTTACACTTACTTCCATCTGGTATCCTATACACTGAAAACTGCTGTTAATGGATGCCCCAGGCATTGAAAACAGATGCCAAAGGGTCATGACCAACAGTAAGACTGTAAGAACAAACTCACAGAACACAAACAACCTTAATACACCATGATATCGAGACAATCTATGAACAGGTTCACCGGCTAAATAATGAATATAAACTTAAGACTAAGACGGTACATCAAGACCACATTTAGATCAAAACTAATGGGAGTAAAGGGAAAAAAATCCTGAATTTATTAAAACATAAAATTGAACACAAACATGAACAAATTCACGAATCTCAGTTTATATATCAGTATTACAACCTCAGCTGATACAGTGAATTATAATAACTTACTTTGCTGCTTTACTTGTTTATTTTGCCTCTGGTTGCATTTTCATTTGTTTACTTATGTGTAATCTATACATATTACCATACATGGGATTTAGCAAAAAAGCTATTCTTCATCTGTTGTCCTTGGACAGATGTTATATATGTTATATAAGTCACCATAAAAACAGAATATATCATTGCAACAACAAAATCACTGGGATCGCAACAATATCAAAGAGAAAAGAGAATATTAAACCATGATCCCATTAGTCAGGACATCCTCCTAAAGCTCCAGACATGACACTTGTAGAATTAAGTATTTCTTATACAAATATATACATCACAGTTTGACTCAAGTGATGCTGGAATAATGTTGATGGACTAACACTACACTGCATTTTTAGGCAATAACAGAAACATGTAAAGCAAAATAAAAGTGCATAAAAAGCAGGCATGGTATTCATAATAAAAGCAAAACCACGATAAGACATGTACGGAGGAACATGAGGGTAAAGTGGGAAAACTAGCAAAGTGACGGCCGACAACGTTAACACGGTACCACTGTTGTCTGGTTCATTTGTATTGTAATATTTTAGCAACTGTTTCCCTTGCAGATGCTGCTTAAATGGAACACATCTAAAAAAAATGTTACACAAAAAAGATGGAAATTTACCATTTCAAAGTTTATTTTTTGAGCGTCACGGGAAAAATTACATCAAATCTTGCCTTTTCTTTATATGGTACTATTACGATTATATATTAATACCATATAATAACACCCTGGGGCACGGTTAAGGGGGGCTAAACATGGAAAAATTTCATGGGGCCCAGCATTTTTGGGGGGCCCATAGAGCAGTAGAGGGTGCCCAGAGGATACCGGTTAGAAGTTGTGAAAATTTCACGTAAGGTTCGCTGTATAATAGAGGCACAGAAGTCAGGAGTCGGACACTGACAGCATGTAAAGATTCACTTTCATTTTACACCAGTTAAGTAAGTTACGTTAGTTATGGATCGCACCCCCTCGTATATTACCCCCACACACTAAATTTTACGAAGGGTCCACAACATTTACCTTTCATGGGGCACAGAATTGGTAGCAGCGCCCCAGATGACGCCTACAAAAACGTTTTCGTGGACTGCAGTTTTGAATCTTCCAGTTTAGCATATGTAAGTGACCATATTTGGACATGAAGTCAACCTCAACATACTGATCACACTGACCACACCGATAACACAGTTGAACTTACTATTTGCTACATGTTAATGCATATGGATGTAATGTCATTTATTCATTAGATAAAGTGGTTAAAATATCATGCGCTTTGGCTAATGTAGCTACTTTATGCTAACAGGTTGGATACTGTAATTAAGTACTGGAAAAAACAAAACACTCATTCATATAGTGTATGTTGCTGTGTCTCTAACTTCATTTGTCAGCGTTTCAAGTAAATGTTTTCTTTCTGACAGTGACTGATGTTCTGATATTCCAGGAAACTGCATTTAATGCCCAGTCTTTACAGATTTCTGTAAATCTGACACCAACAATTGATTCTCTGGATGTTGAGCTGAAAAAGTTTTGGAACTTCTGATCTACAGTTAAAGAAACGCAATAATCAAAACTAGTCCTACTGACATGATAAGCAAAACAAGATTTTCATCAAAATGTTGATAATGAAAGTGACTTTCCTTCATTAAAGTGTTATTCAGTGCATAAAGGATTATACAGTGTGTTTCAGATCACAGGTTCAGCAGCTGTTTATTGACTCTGGAGTGTTAAATGGTACAACCCATATGCAATCAAAGGGCCGTCTTAGTTTCAGTCTGCACTAAAGTCCTGATTAAAAACCTAATTAGAAAAAAAAAAAAGAACCAAAAAAAAAAAAAAACAGTTCTGTCAAAGATCCAGCAAATTGCAAACACACTCGAATAGGAAAAACAAACAATCATTAAAACTATTCTTTTGTAAGAACATGAGCACAAGCTGCAGAAGAGCTGAAACTCCTCAACTGTCTGAGGTCGCTGATGTCTTTAGTGTGTGTTAAATCAATTCAAGTGCAGTTATTCTGCCATTCTGCACACTCCTTCCCATAAAAACCTATTCAAAGTTGAATTCTAGGCCTGAGGCAGAGAGGGTTTTTTTATTTATTTATTTATTTTTTACATTTTACTCAAAAAAAAAAAAAAAAAAAAAGGTTCTTGAAAACCTGAGCATGAGACAAAATAAGTCATTTGGACAGATGGTGTGGATGGTGTTTGAAGTGAGACACAATGACGGCTGTGGTTTGTAATTTATTGGCTTTAATACAGTAAACTATGACACAGGAATACTGAATCAAGTCACAGTATTTCCTGAGATCAAGCAGGGGCGATCATTTATGCTTTCATTTTCCTTCAAAGTACTGTGTCATGTGGCAACGATAGCGGAGCCTATTTTAAGATGGATTACACAGAACCCAGGTGACGAAAAATACTTCAATTACGTTCTACAGGATGCGAGATATATTTTTAAAGTCGCAGAAAGGCGGGCACTGGAGTCGACCATGAACACAACAACAGAGGTCAGAGGTCAAAATCCAAGATGATCGTCAACAAGTCACAACAAAATATCTCAGATCAGTCATACGTTACTGATCTCAAATTAGAACAGAAATCACAGGATGAACACTGCAGAGAATGCAGACGACGGCGTTAACACTGCTCTGTTTTGTTCCCATCATTCCCAGCTGATGATTCCTGTCTGACTCGGATGTGAGCCAGAGCTCAGTGACAGTGATGCGTCTGACTGTGTTGCCCTTTCTCGCATATACAACAGATGTACGATTAAAAAACCTAACATGGAGCTCTCTACTCACTCTACTCTGTTGTCACGTCGGCCACACAGGAATGAACTTTAACCCTTAAAGGCCCAGTGGTACTTTTATCCCACATGAACCAAAATCAAGCATTTTCTATTATTTAATTCACTGATCACGTAGACGTTCATAAAAGCTCAGATTAAAGTTGAGGGTTATTACGTCAAAAACAGAGAAAACTCAAGATAAAAGCTGATATTTTTCAGTAAAATCTATCATTAACTGAACGTAAACCCAGCGTGTCCATCCACTGTCATTGATCCAACTATTGAATCAATGCTGTAGGAGATGACGGTGTTTCCACGGTAACTACAGAACCTCTGAACATCCAAATGAGTCATATCTGATGACCATGAAAAGATGACAAACTGTATTTTGCACCAATTATTTACATGTATCGATAGGATTAGTGGATCAACAGGTATTAAACCTTTAAGATGGCTGTTTGGGTCTTTATGGGTTCAACAAAATGGCTGTTTCTGAGTAAGAGAATAAACAGAGTTCCACAAGCCAAACTAAATTGAATCCTCTTTGTATCTTTACATTCAATATCTGCATGAAAAGTATATAATGTTAAAAACCTACCAAGCTTTTGGTCTCGTACTCTTGTACTAAGCTGACATCATTTTACGATTCCATGTTTCATGTAAATGAGACAGTGAAGGATCGTACTGAGAGAATTAATCATATGTTATAAGTATACTAGTGTCAGCCTCCAAAGATGCTATTATCTTGTGATAACGAGCTAATTATTTTCTTATATCGAGATATTCCAGCTTGTTTTTCTTGATAACATGTTAATCAGTGTGTGCCAGAGCTTACCAATACTACACAGTGTTACAACAACACGGCGTCTCCTTCTTATTACTTCTATTAATTCTGACGTTGATCGGAGATGGCAACTGAACAACTGTAACGACTGACTGGATGGAAATGAAATAGTCACATCAACCATTTTTTGATCAGTGTGTACCAGACTGCACTTCAGTCAAGGTCTAATACAACACCCCACTTTGATACTGAAAAAAAAAACAGCTGTTTGTTTTCTTGAAATAATGAAATTAATGAAGCCATTAATCATCACATGAAAACAAGCTGTATTGAGATAATATGCAATGATTAACTTAAGATACTGGCAAAAACACTGCCCGACTTCACCAGGACCACGACATGCGACACGACAGCTGTTATTTATGTACAAGTTTAATAAATAAAATAAAAAATGAGAGTTCGGTGACAATCCTAACCTAAACCGTCCACGTAGACTGAGAATGGTACGACAGAATACTGAAGCTAAATGCAGCATCCTTATTTTAGCCATATCTGTGATCTTTTCCTAAGCCTTTGTTTGTTTGTTTGTTTGTTTGTTTGTTTGTTTGTTGTATTAGCCTAAATACATTAGTTATGTAGTAGTTTATGTGCTTTGTGTCTGTAAATTCCATGCATAGATGTACCTCAGAGGTGCGTGATATTTTATGTCTGGGCAAAGTAAAGGGAAGGTTAACACCTTGTCAAAAAAATGTCATTTCAATAATCTACACCAAACCTATATTGTTGGGTAGGTAATTACTTATATTTTCAGGAAAATGTATTTTGAAATGAGAAAATTTTTTTGGAAAAATTTTTTTTGAGGAGTTTTATGAGTGTGAATGTTTGGAAAGTGACAAAGTTTTCTACCATCATTTTGGGTTCATTTTATAAACTGTCATAAATAAACTACATTTATTCCAAATACATTGATATTTGACTATTATATTATTTATGTCATATTCTAAACACACAGTATTTAAATTAATAAATATGTATATCTATGCAAAATACATTTGAATATAATGTTAATATTATGTGCATGTTGTAAATTTTGTAAAAAAAAAAATTGTATACAATATTGATAATTGAAATAAACGTGTTTAATTTGTTATTTACTTTTGTTGTCCATCTGTGATATTTTTGGCTTTGTCCATCTGTGACGCTGCCATTTTTCAAAACTCTTACTATTTAGGAATGACCAAATATTTTTTTCCTCTACCTGATTATTAGTTTGTAAAACAGAGGGTTTAAGGTATACGCTGAATACATTTCAGGATGAAATATGTCATAGAAACTTCACTTTGGAGAACCTTGTAATTCTTGCAAAAAATAGATGTTAATTTTTTTGTCCATCCGTGACGCAGTCGTTTTTGACATTTTTCATTTAGAAATATTTTAAAGTAAATTTTGCCCTTTGAGTATGTTTCAGATGGCATTTAAACCTTTACAATTATGTGTAATATTCATCTTAAACTTGTCTGGTTCAAAAGATATGAATCAAAAAGTAGTGGGCTGTCCGTCTGTGACGCCCTTGACCTCACCCCTCTGTTATTTAGGTATGAGAATATGTTGAGATTAACAAAAAAAATGTACTAGAACTCTGATCTCAGTGCTAAAAATTCTGAAGTTTAATATTAAGATCATTTAAACTGTTACAAATGATGTTTTTTTTTTAATTAAGAAAAAATTAACTATATTAGAATAAAAACCCATTGAAACAAATGAAAGGCAATATTAAATTACTAAAAGCATGAACACTGTTGAGCCGAATGTAATGTTCTAGTAATGACTCACATCCTGAAGCCCTTAAAGCAGTTTTCATTGACTGTAGCCTTTGTATTAAAATCCTTAAAAAAAGACACTACACTTGTTGTCTGCATTAGGAAATTATACGGTAGTGCATGTCACAGTGCCTTTCAGTCTCTTTTAGCCTTTTATTCCATCCTTTTCCTACTGAGAGTAATTGCACATTTAGAGGTTAATAATTTGCCTCCTGCCTAAGGCTGTGCAAAGGCAAATGGACACGGTGGAATTTAAAGTAACTAAAAAAGTATTTTTAATTGTGGTAAGACAACTCTGATTTAATAGTGTGGTATAATGAGGCATTAAGCTCTCGCATGAATTAGTCGAATTAATGCCACTTTTTAACAGTTCAAAACACTTTGTTGTTACTCTTTTTTTGTTGTAATATGTTGCGTGATTTGAAATGTAATGCACGTCTGCTTGAAAATATGGTTCCACGTGTGATTCGGCATCACGGCGGTTCCAACGAGTGAACAAACCGGAACTGTTTGAAATGTGAGAACAGGGTAATGAGGTTCATAAGTTCTCTAAATTACCCATGTGTCAGTGGTTTGGTGTCATTTCACAGTCATACATGGAGCCTGGTGAAGTCTGCTGTGAAGAGGAATGTATGACAGCAGCACTTAACGCTAGATATGCATAATAATACACGAGAATGTACATTTAAAGACATGTATGAATATGGAACAGTTTCACATGAAAACATCTACAAACCGCTTGGTCTATTCATATATTCTGTTGTAATATACATATCATGGGTGGTGAGGCAACTGCCATGAACCTGGGTTATTTATCCGTGGAAAGGAAAAGAAAAGAAAAGAAAAAAAGAAAAGAGAAAAAAAGAAAAAAGAAAATAAAATAAAAACTTCTGATATTGCAGTGGAAAACCATGAAAACATATGGAAATCATATCATTATATGCACCCCTGCTGTTTGAGAGTCATTCTTTTGTATGATATGTATTGTACTCCAATAAGTCACAATAAACAGATAAATAGAAGAAGTCATTAAAAAAAATGAAATAAAAATAAAACGCTCCAGGTAAATAAACAGCACCTCTTTGTAACTTATTGGTCAATTTCACATTAATTTTAAAATTTTGGGATGCAAAATATCAATGTTTACTTTAAAAAATATCCCCTTTGCGGTGCCAACGTTACCGCTGGCATTATAGGTTTAGGTCCACAAATAGAGATCATGGTTTAGGCTAAAACGAGACAGTTACATAACGAACGTTCCAAACACACGCATGTCTGCAGTTTGATATTCTGTCAAATCCATCCCAAAACGAAAACCACACAGTAAAGTTTAACCCTGTTAAACATCGCCAGAGATGCCTTTAGTGTCCGTGCACTCATTACTACATTCATAAGCCTGTAAATATCAGTCTTTTAAACCCCTGACCATGATAGTGTTTTTTTTCCGGTGCATGTGTGCTACAGTAAACATGGCTAACGGAAAAAAAGGCATCTAAGTGAACGGAAAATTCTCTTAACTGAAGGGAGTGTGTTTATTCAGTGAGTAAAAACTACACTTACACAACCACCCAAATGGTGCACGTCTTCTTTGTACTGTTTCATAGGTTGCATTACACTTTTTAGCTGATTCACAGTTGAAACATCACAAAGATGTGGTTATTTTATACGTTTTTGTCTGTATGTTTTCCTCATAAGGAGTACAACAATGCTGTCTGATGCGCAGCCCATCTGGTGAATTTGCTTCAGAATTTACATTTTATTCCTTTGGGCATTTCTTTTGAACTTCATCCTCTTAAATTTCAGTTTTGTTTTGTTTTTTTGTTGAGTGGAGCTCACAATCCTCAGTATCTGTAATGATGCACATGTGGCCCAAAGCCAGCAGTTTAGCATTGCTTTGAGAAACTGTCACTTCCATTAGATGTGAGAGTTATTCCCCAGAAAACAAACCGAATCCTTTAATCCACAAGCTCGAAGTTAGCTCACAGGTTTCTGGTGTTTCAGGTGCTCGTTGCAAGACTAATGATTTTTTCTGATAGGCATTTTGCCAGTATCCTGAACTGACCTACAATCAGCCTTTCACTCAGGAGTCGGAGTGGGAATAGATTCAAGTACAGCAGCATGCACTGTGCTCAGGTGTGGATAGAACTGGGTCACAGCATTAACAACACTTACCGATCCATCCTGACAACGGCACATTACATACAGCACTACCCTAGCGGCCGTCTGCGCTTTCACAGGATTGTTCTTCACATTCCACCTTAAATTATTACATTATTAACCCATAAAGACCCAAACAGCCACTGGCAGGCAAAGGCATCTGCTGATCTGAAATGTTTAATAACCTCTGAACCACTAAACCTATCGATACTTTGAAAAAAAAATGGTGTAAAATACCGTTCGTTTTTTTCACGGTCATCAGATATGACCCGTTTGGATGTTCAGAGGCTCCGTAGTGAACGAGGAAACATTCTGTAGCATTGATTCACCAGTAAAACGCACGGAGCTGGATCAATGACAGCGGATGGAGACACTTGTTTTTACATTCAGTTATTGATGGGTTCAGTTTTCTCTGTTTCTGATATAATAACCCTCGACTTTAATCTGAGCTTTTATGAACATCTACATAATCAGGGAATTAAATACAGAAAAAAACACCAGATTTTCACAGAAAAAAAATGCAAAATACAGAGGATAAATGGTGATAAATCACTTAAGAAAAGTTAAAAAGAGAGAAAAATTCACTTGGGAACTGCCAGAAAAGTAGCACTTTGATTAAATGAATCCACTATTCGCGTTCACAGAAAAGTGCTCATCCTCGTTTTCTTAAAGTTTGGAGTTTGATAAATGACAGTGAACGGAGGCAGTTGTTTTTACATTCTGTTATTGGTATCTTTGCTTTCTCCATGTGACCACAATTATACTGTCCAATTTTTAACCTGCCTTTTGCTTTTTACTCTGTTTTATACTTTCCTGTTTGCTGTACGGTGTCTTTCAGTGCCAAGAAAGGCGCCTATAACTAAAATGTATTATTATTATTATTATTATTATTATTATTATTATCAGTCTCTTTTTCTTGAGTTTTCTCTGTTTTGATATAATTACCCTCAAATGTAAAAATTATGAACATCCACATGATCAGTACATTAAATACAGGAAAATACCTCATTTTCACTGAAGAAATGCAAAATACAGATGATAACATTGCAGTAAATGATGATAAATAACTAAATAAAAGTTAAACAGAGAGAAAAAAAATCACTTGGGAGCTGCCAGAAACGTAGCAGTGGGTCTGTATGGGTTAAATATTCCACTGATTTTGACTAAGTAAATCCACTATTATCATTCACAGAAAAGTGCTCACCTCTGGATACCTTGTCTTCTTAAAGTTTATGGCCTTTTGGAGCCAACGTCAGTCCCTTTCAGAATACGAAATCAAAGCAGCATTAATAATACACACTGACTTTTTGGAGGGAATTCATTCAGCTGTTGCAGTCGTCGTCTGCTGCTCTAACGTATAGAAATCCTCACACCTCCCCCCTCCCACATGCACACACACACACACACAAACACACAACACTGCGCCCTGTGTACTAGCACATGCAAAGTGTGATGCACAG
This sequence comes from Apogon hyalosoma, assembly GCA_037367295.1. Taxonomy (NCBI): domain Eukaryota; kingdom Metazoa; phylum Chordata; class Actinopteri; order Kurtiformes; family Apogonidae; genus Apogon; species Apogon hyalosoma. The sequence continues at coordinate 26,454,799 of JAPQRP010000019.1, read as the reverse complement.
ACAGACTGAGAAGGATTTGAGATGAGAGGTCAGTACCTCCTCCTCTGTCCCTCAGGTGTGGGTTGGGTGTTCTGGCAGTTAAAGAGTACTAGATTAGCAGACTTTCGACACATTTTTAGCATCATGACATCATACGGAGAGGAGTCCTCTAAGACAAAACATTAAGACCCAAGCCCACTAAGTCTCTTGTCATGCACTCAAGAGCTTGGAATGCATCAGTTCATAGAGTAAGTGCAAATGTTTGCTCATGATTGTGTTCTTAAACTTATACAGTTTCAAGTCATGATTTATAAGTTTGCAAAGAAATGCTGCTTATAGAAAATTAAAA
>JAPQRP010000019.1:26322117-26343003 GCA_037367295.1 Apogon hyalosoma | reverse complement strand
ATGTATGTATGTATGTATGTATGTATAGGCATGCCCATACTGAGAGTATCCCTATGCTTTTCTTTTCTAGATTCCAAGCTTTCCTCTGGTAACTAATTCCTGCAGTAAAAATCTGTAGATATCCAGACTCACGAAAAAAATATGTATTGAGAGTTCCAAATGTCTGCAAAAGAGCCTCTGTGCACTTGACAATTTGACAGTAGCTGAGCTCATAGTGAGAGTATGTGGCTGCTGATACTGGGATTGAGACCCTGGAGTAGAAGAGAGTGTAGACAGGAGAAGCAGTGAGGGAGCTGTACAGAGGAAAAGACCCACTTTGGCTTCATATGGGAAGGGAATCAATACATAAAACAGAATTATTTTAAACAAGCTAAGATCCATATGATTCGAAGCAGTTATAGAGCTGGATTATTAGAAAAATCCATAGAATAGATGACAATATGTGATGCAGAAATACCAATATATGAGGCAGCCAGCTGATGACATGTAGTGGCGGTCTGAAATAATGCATAATACATCTATATTTCAAGGCGGTCACATTCTTAAATGGGTTTTATTGCGTTTATTTATTTTGAATTTGCATTAGGGGAGCTAAATGGTTGACATTTCCATATAATGACGTTCCTTTAAATGGTGAAAGGTTGTTTTTCATTAGTGTTTCCCTGCAGTACCCTGAGGGGTTTTTTACCTCCGTAACCAGTCCGCTGCAGTGAAATGTGTTTAAGCAGTTTCACCCTCATTTCACTGGTGGCTCCTGGTCTGTTGGGATCCTCTTCAACCAGCACAAAGTGAGAGTGGTGGCTGTCCAGGGAATACACTGACCCGTGAGGGAGATCCTGCGGCTTGTACATAGCAGGTTCATCTCCCTAGAAAAGAATGACGAACAGAAAGGATACAGACGTTAATCAGAATCAGAATGTTTTATTAATCCATAAAGACCCAAATATACACCAGTGACCAAAAGCATCTACTGATCTAAAATGTTTAATACCTGTTGATCCACTATTCCTATCAATACATGTCAGTAATTGGTGTTAAATGCAGTTTGTTATATTTTCATGGTCATCAGATATGATCCATTTGGACGTTCAGAGGCTTTGTAGTTACCTTGGAACCTCCGTCATCTTCTACAACACTGATTCACCAGTAAAACCCGTGAAGTTGGATCAATGACACTGGATGGATACACTAGGTTTATATTCAATTAATGGTATATTTTGCAAAAACAACTAACTTTTTCTTCAGTTTTCACTATTTTTGATATAATAACCCTCAACTTTAACTTGAGATTTTATGAACATTTACATTGTCAGTGCATTAGATATCGGAAAATACCTGATTTACATGGCAAAATGCAAAATTGAAAGGATAATATTATAGTAAATAGTGTTAAATCACTTAAGAAAGGTTAAATAGAGAATACAATTAACCCATAAGGACCTTGTGTGACTTTAGTGTCAGTTCCCAAATGAATTTTTCTCTCTGTTTAACCTTTCCTAAGTGATGTATCACCATTTATTAAAATATTATCCTCAGAATTTTGCATTTTTCCAGTGAAATCATTTATTATCTTATATTTAATTCTCTGATTGTGTAGGTGTTCATAAAAGCTCAGAGCAAAATCCAAGGTTATTCTATAAAAACAGAAAAAAATAACGAAAAAGTGACTTTTTCAGTAAAATCTATCATTAACTGAAGATAAACCAAGTGTCTCCATCCACTGTCACTGATCCAACCTCATGGGTTTTACTGGTGAATCAATGTTGTAGAAGATGATGGTGTTTCCATGGTAACTGTGGAGCCTCTGAACATCCAAATGGGTCATATCTGATGACCGTAAAAAAATGACAAACTGTATTTTACACCAATTATTTACATGTATTGATAGGATTAGTGGATGAACGGTTTAGATTCGTAGATGCTTTTGGTCGACAGCGCATGTTTGGGTTTTTATGGGTTAATTTGGGAACTGACACAAAAGTAGCCCTGGGTCTTTATGAGTTCATCCCAGGGGGAAATTTGGGGTGTTACAGTCACTCCAATCAAGTAAAATAAAAAGTAGCAGGAAAGAAATGCTCAAAACAACAGAAAAAGAAAAATATATAAATACATATACATATATAAAACTCTAAATATGGAAACACATATATAGCTCTGAATACATATATCCACAGTATGTATATCTATCTATCTATCTATCTATCTATAGAGATACCAAATACACATATTAAAGCCCTTTATTAAGACACAAAATTAGAACAGCAATTTGTACAATCTATACTAGACAATACATAATGTGTATATAATATGATAATTAAAGAAACATACAAGACACAAAGACTTAGTGGCCCGTTTCTTGATTGTATATGTTTTTACCTTGGCATGGAGTAAAGCCTCCCTGTTGTGGATCATGCTCCAGGGTGCGATGCCAATAGCCACTACACGGACTTTAGAGGACGTACTGGCCAAGGAGTGATCCCGAACTGCTTGGCCCAAGTGTTTAGTGATGCCAAAGCGCAAACCATTAGTCAAAATCCATGCCCCTGCGGAACACAGACACTTTTATCTACTGTGTGTGTTTCTATGTGGTGTTAGCATGTTTTTGTGCATCTTTTGGCAGGTTCATAGAACAAGAAATAAATCTGCACAAGATAGTCTGTCCATGAAGACACAGCAAACAGCTGGTTTAACAGCTAACTGCTACGTCTTGTGTTTTGGAAATTACTGTCCTACAAGCAAAAAGAGTGTTAAAAACATTTAAAGCGTGAATATTTGCATGCGTTTCAAATTTGTGTTGGAGTTTGTTTTGTACCAGGAGCTAATTATTTATTGATGTTAGCCCCATTACTGAGCTAACTTCTGTTACCATGGCCTACATCGACGTTAACAGCCTCATACACTGCTTTTTGTGTAGAAGATTTGGGTCATTTGATCCTTGACACTCTTTACACTTAATCCCCTTGTATTCAAAGTTTCTCAGCTCCAGAACAATACACCCCGACAGAATTCACTCCAAATACACAAGCACATGTGGATTTTCTGTACTGTACCTTTAAAGATGCTTTGATTTCAAATATTTCTGTAGAAAAAACATATTTATATGGATGACTTATGAAGTTATATTAAAGGTTCAAGATTTGTTTTACATTTAATAGTATTTTCTGACTCGAACATTGTTGGAAACATTTGGATTAAAAGTTAGTTTGTGAGATTTGTGTGTGCTGTGCCACTTGTTTTCTTACATAACTCTATTTCTAAGATAAATAATGTCTCAGTTGTGTACATCTATACACCTGTACACTTTTTTTTTCATGAAAATCCTTATGCTCGCTCTTGAGTTTCCTCACTGAATTTCTTTGTTCCACAGCAGAGATAAAACTGCACAAACCTATTTATTGTTTGTTTACAGATGGACTTGGATGCTCCCAATACAAGATAGAAGCAAACTTCCCATAAGCACACAAACACATTAAGCTTTCAAACTAAAACATTACATCAGATGTTTCCAGCAGTGGTTGTAGGATGGCTAAGGTTTCTACAGAATCAGTCTGTGACCCTCCGACCCTAACTTTAAGACTTCAAAAAGACTGGTAAAAGACAAATAAGTGTGACCCTCTCACATCTAAAGACAATGTGGCAGAAGTCACAGAGTTTTCACACACAGAGGCAGATGTTTTGGAAAGGCTGGGAATCCTACAGGGCTATTAATTACTTGACTGCTGTTAGATTCGTTTGGTTTTGCTTTTTTTTTTTTTTTTTTCTAAGTGAGTTCATCTCTGCAGGATTTACTGAATAGTACTCAGAGTTAGTTCCATGTCCATTTGAGGTTTGGGCTCTTAAGTACAGAGAAGAAATGACAAAAATAAATCCTAGAGATGTAATGAGATATTTAAATATTGATGGTTCTACCTGTGGATGGTGCAAAAACTACTTTAGTGATTTAACCACAGAGGAAGCAGAGCAACAGAGAGTAGCATAACCTCATACTTCCATAAGTAATCTACCATCTGTTTATTATCATCATTATCCGCAGCACTAACATCACTTCTGTACTAAACAGAACATACAATAAACTGGATTGTATTGCTCCTTTGCTGTTTAAACACCTGCCCTCATGTTTGCCTCCTGTTTTGTGTTGAAGAGAACAGACCTACTAGCTGTTCACGATGATCATTTGATTTACTGTATGATCCAACGATTAAAATTAATAATATCAAACAGGTTTGGTTTTGTTTGAAGATCAGCATGAAAAAAAAAAAAAAAAAGAGTCTCAAGACAGACTCAGACCAAACTGTATGCTCACCTAAATCAGGGGTGTCAATCATAAGGTATGAAGTGCAAAAATTACACTGAAAATATTAGCAGTCAAGGGTGTTTTAGATCAGGGGCCACGAGCAAAAGCCAAAAAAGACCAACCACACAACAAACAATAGCCATGAAGGAAAAACAAATAAAACAAACAAACAAAAAAAACCTGATAGATGAAAATAGACAAAATATACACACATTTGAATATAACAGACAGAAAACAAAAAGACTAGACAGACAAAAATAATAATAATAATAAAAAAAGGGACAATAGACAAAAAAACCACATTAAAAATATGGCAGACAAAATCAAACAACAAAAGTACCTTGGAGTCCTAAAATACCCTCATGTCATTTTACATAACAATTATTTTACTTATTTTATTATCATTTATAATTTATGATGCCCATTATTTTACTGGTCCAGCCCACTTGAACCACACACTGGGCTTAATGTGGACCCTGAATCTCTGACCTAAACAGTAAAGATGACAGAAGCATGTCTCAACTCCATCAAAACTGTCGTCATTTTCATACTGACAATGGACGGTTTTTCTGTGACACTGAAATCCCTTGAAAAATCCCCTCGTATATGAGCAGATTTACACATTTAGATAAGAGGCAGACGTCAGCTTTAGTGACCTTTTGCTGGTAATTTCATCTCCACGGGTTCTGTTCCCACCTGAGTCGACCCACTGTTTCCCTTTGAAAAGCCAAGGTCACTTTTCTGTCTCTAACCTGTACTCTGTGCTGCCTTCACCAGTCCTTTTCTCAGAGTGTCCCTGAGCCAAGGCTTCATCTGAGCCACTTCATCCCCGCCCACCAGCGCCACCACCAGGTGTGGAGGAGCAAGACCCCACTCCTCTGTTAGCATCTGGTAGATCAGGACCGGATCTGTGTTGCTTTTCACTCTTACAAACTACAAAGAAGGGGACCAGATGATACGGCATATCATTAAAATGACAGCTCTTCTGTTTGTTATGCTTTTATGTGACCTATAATATTGGAGATGTCGTATGTTCATACCTTTCCTCTCATTTTCGTAGAGCCAATGAAGTCTATGTCGCCCACTCTCCCAGCTGCCCAGTGGTTTTTCTCCTTTGTCATTCTGCTGGCCAAGCCTCTGGTTACATTCTCCAGGGTCTCATCTACTGTGGAGCAGCATGAACAGCCCAGCAGGACGCTGAAAGGTTAATGTATTGGAATAATTTGTACATATCATTCCACGTTATAATTAAAACTCTAAATCAAGAACTCTAATAACTAGAGTCACCTGGAACATCTATTTCACCATGCACCTCATAAATATGGATCAGGACTTTGTCTTTTTACACTCCCGTATGGGTCAGTTTGTCCATTAAAGAGTGGGATATTTAAAGTTCTATAAATTATTATTATTATTATTATTATTATTACTACTTCATCTTAGAGAATAATGAGGTGAAATCATAAACTGTATGTAATTATAGGATGGAACTGTGACATCAGTTTCTTAACGGCAATTTCAAAGTCAGTGGTTTGACTGTGATCATATTTGGACAAACGGCACAAAACTAAGAGAACCCGAGGGGTCAGAGGTCAGCTAATGCTCTAGCGTACAAAATATGTTTCATTAAATGAACCAAAACTCTGAAAGTCTGACTTGACATGTGCATGACTCAAACCCAACAGAGCTTCTCTTTGACCTGGATATAATTAACAGAGAAAAACATTTAGAGGTGTATTCACCAGATATTTTATAATAGGATCTAAACCAAATGGGTGATGGTGGAAGGAGTTCTGAGAAAAAAAAAAAAAAAAACACTGACAGCCTTTTTTATAGAGAAGTTAATTCCAACTCTATGAGACCAAGACCTTTTTGAAGCCAATCCTAGTGGCCACCAGTGGTATTACAACTTTATGATACTTTGGCCTCATTTGTAATATCACTGTAAAAATACAAGAGTTAGTGATGATACAAAAAATATTGTGAAATTAATGATAAAAAAATAAATAAATACAGTCCAAGCATAGATAATCTGTGGTGACTGTTGAATATTAATTGATAATAATAATACTAATAATACTAATAATAATAATAATAATAATAATAATAATAACAGATCAAATTGAATCTAGTGTTCATTGCTTGGTTGTTGTTAATTTAGTGTTATTATTATTATTATTACTATTTTAATATTCATTATATTTGTAGTACTTTCCAATATGCAATTGCCTGTTTTTCACTACTGTTTTTTTATAGTTATTACTGTTTTCTTTCCTTTATGTCTTGTCTTGTGAATATTTCTTATATGTACAGTTTCAGTGTTGTGCGTAATGTAATCTAAAAGCAAAAAAAAAAAAAAAGTGTGATGTCTTGGAGACCAATTGCTGTCTTGTTCCTGTGCTTTTCAGTATTTTCTACTAAAAGCAAAAATAATAACCAGCTCTAAGTGATCATTTAAAGTCATACTTGACATGATTGACGATGGATGCACTTATCAAAACCATCATCTGTTTTTCTACCCACTTTTTGACAGGTAGTTTTTGTGATTGTTGGTAAATATCTTTTTCCTGTTGATCTTACAGACCTCTCATTTCAGTTAAGTGCCTCTGTTCGCTGTCGTAGCCGTATGTGTGTACAGTGTGTGGTGATAAGAGCCTTAGTGTGTATTAGATTCATACATAAACACACACCTGTGCTCCTCTGACCACTCTAGGACATCCCCACATCGCAGGCATCGTGTCTGCGGCTGAAGTGTTTGCTGTAAACAAATGGAAACAAAAGATAATGCATTGGTTTCCTCTCAGACCGTAGTGACTCACTCACCACTCTTTTCACACACAGGAAGGTTCTTAGAAGCACTTGTGGTCAATGCAAAGTTGGCATTATTTTCATCCTCGCCTCACATGCAAAGTGTTTCCCGCTGTTTGAACAAGAACATGAAACAAAAAAAAAAACTGGGCCACAGTCCTGTATCCAGCACCAGAACCCCTTTGATACCATGTAAAATGACAATTTTGCAGGTTTTATTCACAGTCTGGATTGTTCAGAAAATGCTCATTTGGCCTTTTGACTTAGTTTGCATGTAGTTATTATTTTGCAGTGAAAACTGCTAGTCTGTTCATCTGTGAATGATTTGTTTCATCAAAATAAATGATGCCGATTTCAGAAAGGAAGCTCATTTATTATTGATAAGATTATCCATTTACCAAGTAAACACAGACTTTTATCAGCCCGGCGCATTTGCATAGGCACTTGAGCTTCTTTTGCAAGAGGATTAAAAGGAAAAGGAAAAAAAAAAAAAGCAAGTCATGAACATATTTTTTTTTTCATTTAACATACAGTATCTTACATAAATGGCAGTGTTTAAATGAAGATGAAATGTAATGTAATAAAGGTGAACATACAGAAATCAAGTCAATTTGTGTTTAACCATCTGTTTTAATGTAGGCAAGCAGCCGATTGTAGAAGCCTTCGTATTTGAATACAGGTCTGGATCAGGGAGGGGGAAAACCATTGTGCATGCAAACTGGATGATTTGCATGCAAAAGAAGAGGAAAGGATGTGTGTGCGGGCATATTTTTCTGTATTTGGAAGGTCCAACACATTCAAAATACATCCAGCATGATTCCCATAATGTTATGACAGGTTAGGATAAGGGTAAATCTAATGCAAGTTCACATAATGTTAATATATCATAAATAATTACACTTTAAAGAGACCACTTTTATTGTAACAGTAATGTGTTTGTGTGAATGGGTGGGTAGATGTTGCATCCACACCTTTTGATACACACATATCTAATTCATTCATTCATATTTAATGCACACATATTTAATTCTTCTTTAACATCTGGTGCAATGCTTTTTTTTTTCTCCAAACATATGATAAGCTGCGATGTCTGAATCTACCTGCGTACACTTAAAGTAAACCATATCCTCAGTTTATTCATTTATTTATTAATATAATCAATTAGACACGAATGTTATAAAAGTAAATGCATTCTGCAATGAATGAAGGCAGTAAATAAGTTACATAACGACTGCATCAGTCAAGCATTTGCATTTTATCCCATCAACGCAAAACCCCAGATGCATCTTTACAGGCAATGCAGTTGCCAGAATAAGATGTCATTCTACCAGTGTTTTTCAACCTTGGGGTCACAGGTTGCTTGGAATTCAAATGGGGTCACCTGAAATGTCTTGTAATTGACAAAAATAATGTAAAAATTACTAATAAAAAATATGTTTTAGTGAATATATATATATATATATATATATATACACACACACAATCAAAACACCATACAGTTTTCCTAATAACAATCAAGTTCAAATAAAATGCAGGACATAATATCTGAGAGGGCATATCTTGATTGACCCAATCATGTGACGTATGCGTTACTACGCTTCAACCTGCCCGGACACAGTTACAGTCAGAAAATCAGACCAAACTCCAGCCTGAATGTCCATGTGGGCCCCAGAGGGGTTATAATTGGGCTGCATATAAGGGTTCCATGTGGGTTTGTCCACAGTTTCCATGGTGGCCCCACATGTGTTTGCCCTCATCAGAATCAGAGATCTTAATATCTCACATCATTTATTTTTCACACTATTTATCCCATGATATTTATCTTTCATGTCATTTGCACCATTTCTCATGTTATTTGCACTACTTAAATTCTATGTCTTTCAAATATCTTAGTTTGCAGTACTTTTTATGTTTTAATGTAAATGCGCTTTTTGCCGATATTTGTTGTCTCTCTGTAAATTCTTGCACTGAACCTGAGAGCTCTACCTCAATTTCGTTGTACTTGGTACAATGACAATGAAGAGATTCTGATTCTGATATGGACAAACACATGTGGGGCCACCATGGAAACTGGACAAACCTACATGGGACCCTTATATGGGGACCCTTATATGCAGCCCAAATGTAACCCTTCTGGGGCCCACATGGACATGCGGGATGGGACAGAGAATGGAAAGATTTCGTCGCCCACCTGGCCCCACTAAGACATCTCCATGAGAAAAATGTCTCTGTTTTGAATGTCTGGGGTCACCAGAAATTTGTGATGTTAAAATGAGGTCATGAGCCAAAAAAAGGTTGGGAAACCTCTAATTTAAACACTCGATGTGTATCTCAACATCTGTGAAGGAATACTTTCATATCAGCATTTTAACTTTTCAAGAATTTTCCTCCAAAATTGCCTTAAACCTTTATTAGGCAAGTGACTATTTTTGGTAATTTCCGGACACATTACAAGACAATGACAGCAACAGTTAGAGTGAGTCAGCAATCTCAGGTCCTATGTGGTCTACAGGGTCTGTAAGGTCCACCTCTGCATGAACAGTGAGTAGACCTGCTTTGTTAGGTACCATGAAGTAATGGTACTAATGTAAGGAATGGTGGATTTTTTTGTCACTTATGGGTAGGGAACTAAATATGGTAACTTCATTACTAACATCACAATAAAAAATAAATAAATAAATACATTTCACTGTTACTTATGGGTAGGGAACCAAATATGGTAACTTCATAACTAACATAACAATAAAAAATAAATAAATAAATACATTTCACTGTTACTTATGGGTAGGGAACCAAATATGGTAACTTCATTACTAACATCACAATAAAAAATAAATAAATAAATAAATTTCACTGTCACTTATGGGTAGGGAACCAAATATGGTAACTTCATAACTAACATAACAATAAAATATAAATAAATAAATAAATAAATTTCACTGTCACGTATGGGTACAGAACCAAATATGGTAACTTCATTACTAACATCACAATAAAAAAAATAAATAATTAAATTTCACAAAAGTAATACATTATTGTAAGGTCCTTCAGTAATACAGTAAGGTTGAAATTTTAAGTATTTCTATGAGTGCTATATAAAGGGTTAATGTATGTGTAGCGCCATTAAAAATGCACGGGTCACAATAATATGTATATTTGTAGATATATTAAATTAACTAGTTTGGGGTTCCCTTCATATTAAAGAGGGAAGCACTGGTCATTACAGAATGAATTCTGGACAAGTTGTGATCAACTGAACATGTTTATTCAGTCACTGAATTCAGGGACTCAGAAACTGAAAGTGTCATCATTCAATATGGGCCGTGTCCACCTCTGGTTCCAAACAAGCAGTGCAGCGACGACGCATGGAACTAAGTCTGATGATCCTGTCCTGAGGGACCCGATCACTCAGACGACTGATTGGACTGCGATGACAGCGCAGACGGCGAGCGACTTCACCACAGCTCAGACCTGCGTGGAACATGCCAATGGCACGTTCTGTCTGTTGTATCGTAAGTCATGGCATTTTGAGCAGGAAAAACATTTTGGTGTTTTCTCTGCTGCCTTTATATCGGCTACTGACCACACCTAAAGTTACCAGTCAAGACTCTGTTCAAGAGATTCGACTCAATGTCCGACATTAAGGGAGTCGTCCAAACGCCGATGTTGCATGTGTTGTGAATGAAAAAATACAGCTGTCAAATGTGTTACTGATCTCACGAGCAACATATACAAAATAGACACTTGAGCAAATCATTTTCTGGAAATTACACCACATGTTTGGGCCGTGCGTTTTTAATGGCGCTAAGTACTGTATATACGTATTGAACGATTTTCATGGTTGTGTTTAGGCACTGGCAGCAGGTTTAGAGCAGAGATCAGGGCTCATGTTAAATACACAACAAGTCTGTGATGTGATAAAAGAATGAGTCACTCATGTATTTACTGATACGTGAATAAAACCACAATCTCTCCATAATCCTCCACAACACATTTTCATTGCCTAAACCTAAAAAGTTTCAAAGTGAACTCCAGTCTATTGTGGCAGAGTCCTACATTTTTTATGTACCACCTCCAGCCTTTTGGAGGCAAAGAAAGAGTAATCCTTCAAATCCTTCAATGACTAATGTATTATATGTATCAGTGGGTCGATGGTGAGAACCGCTGCAACATTTTAGTCCAGTGACAGGGTTGATGAAAAGGAATATTAGTGAATACAAACACCTTGTCCTAAAGAAGCTGGACTAAAGAATGAAATGTGCTTTAAATATTCAACTAATCCATTTTTATGGCTCCTAAACGAGTTCATGTTGAAAAAAATATTGAAGAAACAAGAGCATGTTGTTTGTTTTTTAACTCCATAACTCATCTATTACCAAATACTCATCTGTTTAACTTCACTGTTGCACCTTTATTGTCTATTTATTGCCTCCTCAACCCCCTGCTGTTTTTAGTTCTATTGTAGTCTTTTTTTTTTTTTTTTTTGCTTTTTTTTTCTACTGTGTTCATTTTGCACCGTGGGGCCTTAGAGTTTTGCAATTTCAGTTTTCTGTATGTGATGTACATGCGGCAAAACTGTCAATAAAGCTGACTTTGACTTGAAGAGTAGGAATATGTAACATAAGTAAAGTGATGGTGTTAGATTATGAGGGATCTATGTAGAAGTAAACATGACTTCAATTCAAGTCATGACATTTCAGAAGATGCATACACTTTCACTGCATTGAACATGAGGCATTAGATTCTTTTTTTTATTATTTATTTATTTTTAACTTCTATCTATAACCTGAATTTCCTTTTCACACTGTCACAGCCTGGACATTCAGCAGCGAATCACAGAATCCCTCATGTTCCCAGTATATTTGTAACACAGCAGAAATATTATTTCATAATCCCTGTGATGTCCCGACAGTGTTGATGGCCAAAGCTGTTGTTGTGTGCGTACTCACCAGAGGCGTGTCTTGTCTGTCCTGCATGGCAGAGACAGTCAGTGTTCCTGTTCTCCTGTCGAACCACACCTGTAAGTGTTTCCTTCAGGTGAACCGACTGAGGCACCAGGAAGTGGTGCAAAGGTTAGGCTCTCCCATCAGCCCATCCCACATTTACCGAGCACCTTTACCTGCTGCCAGACACATCCAGAGGTGGGAAGAAATCATCTACCAGTAAAAGCTCAATAAAGTTTACAGGCATTTGTACATCATTTGAGTATGTTTTACTTTTGCATTCTCTATTTTAATACATATCTGTACTTAGTACTTTTTACAATTAAAAAAAAAGGTTCATTCTTTTAGTTTTGATGCCTATTTGATCTTTTTAGCATTGTGCACCATCCAAACTTCAAAATCAAAATCAACATGTAGAAAAGACATTCCCTTGCTGTATCCATAAGTGCAAAAGATGTAATAAAATTAAACAGATGTAAAAGACATAACAACATAAAATTCAAGATGTAAAAAGAAGAATGAGCCTAAATGTCATCTAAAATTTGTAACATAGTGTAGCCAACTATTACATGATCAAAAACAAATTAATTTTAGCCAAAAAAAAAAAAAAAAAGTCTCGGTTTGGAATGTCTGGGGTCGTCAGAAATGTGTGATGTTAAAATGGTTGGGAACCACTGGGTTAGTAGATGAAGCCTAATGTTTATTTTTACACTTATACTCATTTCCTTCTATAGGAGTTAAGTATCTTGTTGATGAAGTTGGGAGCTCCAAATCAAATCAGCACCAGAGGAAATGCCACATTCATATATAATACGATGACTGCAGTCACGTGTGTCACATGTTGGATTCATCGTTCAATCTCAAGTGATTTTTTTTTTTTGTCATAGTTGGTAATAATCAGCTGATTAAGCTTCATTAATGAACACAGACTGTTTACAAAAAAATCAACCATCATTCATTCACTTTTCAAGTATTTCTACTATGAAAAGGGCAACAGGAAGGTCTCTCCATGTGTAACTTTTCATCTGCTGATATGGTCTATTTTTCATCTTACATTTTGGCTTTGACTTTTGTTCCATTTTTCTAATCAGACCTCAGCGCCTGTGGTAGGACGTGCCAATATGGAGGTTAACCAAGGTTCTCTGGAGGGGTAATGAACGGCTTCACAGACAGACAGTAGGATGAAGGTATTTCAATGCCCCTCAGCAATTTGCAGTTAGATGATGAATCATTTGTCAGAATCAGTCAGTTTCCTACTACTGTTGAAAGTACATTTATCAATATGGTGATATTGATCAAATATCACTGCATTGTCCAAATATAAAAGGATAAAGTGATAGAAATGGACCCAGAACAGAATTTGCTATGTTTGCATCATATTATACACCAGGAAGTGTTTTGCAAGTCAGTGTCAAAAATAAACCATGTTGTTGTTGTTGTTTTAATTACAATAATTAACTTCATCAGGGTAAGACCTTTAAATCATAGGTAGTTTGTTGTGCTTTCGGAGGAAAATGTGACTGAACATGGGGACATCGGTTACCACACAGTTATTGGACCTGAGAGCAGAGAGTCAAGATTTCTGTGTAAAGAAAGGGAAGGACATTCCACAGCGTTCAGATGCAGATTGGACTGATGTGTTTCCACTAATGAATGAACTACAGTAAATGGGAAACTACAGCGCAAGGGCCTTTTTGTGCCAGAGATGTACAGCTTAGTGAAGGCTGTTACGAGAAAGTTGCATCTGAAGGAAGCCACACCTTCAGCTGATCACCTGCACAGGTTCATCCATGTTAGAAGTACTGCATGGAGAATTTTCAAGGCGATTTCAACACTTTAAAGTGAACCTGTACTGTTCATGCTTGCAGCATTACTTATGCTTTGTGTATTACATAGAAGTAAGAGAGGCGCACATTCAGTAACATTCTTTTTTATATAAATGCACCACACTGGACCTTTTTATCACATGAATTACAGGCAGGAGCTGAACCTATGGGGAGCAGCCATTACTGGCCAGAGGTGACGTACCCATTGCTGATTCCAGGTGATCAATGCGAGTAAACAAGCAGCAGTCAGTGAGCGAGATTGAGTGGAAAGCATGTGTTGTTGTCTGTGCAGCCATACGTTTTGCATTCCACCATTGTCCCAGAGATGTGACCCAGCACTGAACAATAATCTTAGACTGGTGTCTGCTGCACAGGGTCAGTGACCAGTCCATCACAGCCCAGGTATTCGGACAAAACAACAACTCTGCGTCACTACCGGTGCTGGAACAGCCTGTGAAGGAGGCAACATGTCTGTGAGCATGACTGACTGACAGAGCAGTGACTCAGTACTTATACATAGTTGACAAAGGGCTATTTCGTAAGTTACCTGATGGAACTGCTTGTATTATACATGATCTTCTGAAATAGCTAGCAATGAAAATTCACTACAGGTACCCTTTAAAATGGTTGAAAAATAAATGCAGATGATTTCTTTCCCATTTACATGCAATTTTAGAGCACTTTAAGTCAGTCTCACTGCTGGATGTTTAGTCTTCCTTCAAAGAGGAAAACTTTCCATACATGAGGGAGCATGTTCAGAACATTCTAGTCCTCTTTGGATCCACCTACAATATACTGTATATGCGCACAGACATTCTCAGTGATGAAGTTACACAAATTTAAATACAGATGCTCTGTCTGATGATCACCTGCTGTCCACTTCAGACATTCAACCAGAATTCAATGCACTTGTTTGAGCTCAAAACAGACTGAATTATTCTCACTAAACAATAAAAATACACTGAAAAACACCAAAAAGTATTTATTGGTTTTTGGATAAAGTTGTTTAATTGCCTTTTGCTTTAACAATGTGCATACCAGCTTTTCACTATTGGTTTGTGAAATTAAAAGCTAAAGTTCAAAATTAAATGAGATACTGAAATTATAAATTGTAATTCATTCTTTATTTGAACTATTCCATTGTATCATATCTTTATTGTCAGGAAATATTCTCATTTTGATTATCAGTTATCATACTTTTTACAAAGGGAGAAAATCAGTACTGAGTAGAATTATATTTTGCCTTATTGTTGGTTCAGCCTTCCAACATTAGTCAGGTTTCTCATGAGGCCCCTTGAAAAATGAATTACCCACTCCTAATCTAAGGGAAAGCACAGCTACCTTGTAGAGGAAACTCATGCGTTTTTCCCTTTTCTACACCATTAATCATGTGAGATCAGATTTATCTGTGTTCCTGTATATGGTTCAGGCCTCCACCTCTAGCAGAAACAACAGTAACATGCTGCCATAGCACTGACTATAGCCAATGACTATTAATAATATAATGATGTCAGATATACATTTAAAGGCCACTTTATTAGGTACACCCATTAATCTGCATGTTAACACACATATGTAACACATTCTGATCATATGGCAGCAACTCATATGCATTTAGACATGCACACATGGTCAAGATGATCCGCTGAAGATCAAACTGAACATCACAATGAGGAAGAAAGGTGATTTAAGTGTCTTTGAATATGACGTGGTTGTTTGTCCTGGACAGACTGATGATCTGCTGGGATTTTCACACACAGCCACCTCTAGGATTTACAGAAAATAGTCGGTAAAAGTAAAATATTGAGAGAGCGACAGTTCTCTGGTTGAAAATTCCTTTTTGATGCCAGAAGTCTGCAGAAAATGACCAGACTGGTTGGAGGTGATAGAAAAGAAACAGTAACTCAAATAACCACAGGTTGCAACCAAAGTATGCAGAACCGTCTCTGTCACAATATGTCAAACTAAGAGCAGATGGACTTCAGCAGCAGAAGACCGCATCCGGTGGAACATCTGTCAACTAAGAGCAGGAAAATGAAGCTACGATTTACACAGACTCACCAAAATTGGACGATTTCAGACTGGAAAAACATTGCATGATGGTATGAGTCTTGATTTCTGGGGCTACATTCAGCTGCTTGGGTCAAAATCTGGCAGAAACAACATGGAAGGATGCATTTATCTTGTCTAGTGTCAGTAGCTCAGGCTAGTGACGGCGATGTAATGATGTGAGAGACATTATCTTAACCCGTAAAGACCCAGGGCTACTTTCATTGCAGTTCCTAAATATTTTTTCCTCTATATGTAACTTCTCTTTAGTGATTGATCACCATTTATTATTATTATTATTATTATTATTATTATTATTATTATTATTATTATTATTAGTATTATTATTATTATCCTCCATATTGTATTTTTTTTCAGTCAAAATCATGTATTTTTCACTGATCATGTAGATGTTTGTAAAAGCTCTGACAGAAATTGAGGGTTATTATACCAAAAACAGAAAATTCAAGAAAAAGCAACTTTTTCAGCAAATATATCATTAACTGAGCATAAAACCAAGCATCTCCATTCAGTGTCATTTATCCAACTCCATGGGTTTTACTGGTGAATCCGTGCCGAAGAAGATGACGGTGTTTCCAAGTTCACAACGGAGAATCTGAACATCCAAATCTGACGACCATGAAAAGATGACAAACTGCATTTTACACCAATTATTTCAAGGTATTGATAAGTTTAGTGGTTCAGAAGTCATTAACCATTTTAGCTCAGTAGATGCTTTTGGTTGCTAGTGGCTGTTTGGGTCTTTATGTGTTAACACACTTTGGACCACTTCATACAAACTGAAGATCGTACACAACAGAATACCAGAGTGTTGTTGCTGACTACGTCCGTTCCTTCGTGGCCATAGTGTACCATCATCTGATAGCTACATTCCACAGGATCATGCACCATGTCACAAAGCTCACATCATCTCACTGCTTACTTGAACATGAAAGTGAGTTCAGTGGATTCAAATGTGGTCCACAGTCATCAGACCTCAGTCCACAGGGGTCCCACAGGGTCTTAAAAAGTCTTGAATTTACAAATCTGCATTTAATACCGTAAAAAAAACTCTTAAAAAGGTATTAAACTAATATGATAGGTTATTCATTTCGTTCATTTATTTGTTTTGAGCAGAATAAAAAACAAAACATTTTGATGTGTACAAGGAACTAATATCAGAGCAAATACATTAATAAAGAAAGGTGCTTAAGACAATATAGCAATTGCCATGTACACTAGAAATAACAAAATAAATTCAATAAGTACAGGTATTGCTCAAAAAGGAGTGGGAAGAAGAAAACTTATTAAATCCCACCCCCATCTCACATTTATACAACATAACACATTACTTTTTCTTCCTTAATGATATAGTAACATCTGTTTAGAGTCCTAATTATGTAAAAAAAAACGATAGTAAACAGATTAGGAAAACTGATGTATATTACACTTAGTAACTATCTAAATGATAGTCTGCATGACTTATAATACAATATATTTCACCAGTAATTACATACCAACAGTGGTACTGAAAGTGACACATATACCAGCATGGTAAACAAAGACAAGCACAAACCAACAAAGGTAAGAAAGAGCCAAGGATGGAATGGACCAGCGATTAACAATAAGCCCCGCCCTCCCTGTAACTGTGGCCAGACCATCCGTCTATAAAGTGCTTTAAAACTGTGGATATTTTGGCATTACTTGTGATGCAGATCCAGACTGTTCCACAGTTTCATCCCACATCCAGACAGACTAAAGCTCTTCCTGGTAGTTCAAACCCTAGGAAGTGTAAAATTTCCAAAGCCTCTTATGTCATAAGTACTCTCTCTAAGATCTAAGGTCTTAAGTTATGTTGTCATAAACAGCCATAAATGTGTTTAAATGCATCTGGGAAATGTTCAAGTTGCACAGAAAGTAACATTAGTCGACTCAGTTCCACCCATTCCAACCCGACAATTTATATTGAAATTTGGAACTAGTTATCGCTGACTTTGCAGCCCCTGGTGAGAAATGACTTGGAACGGTGGGAATCAAGGCATTGGAGTAATAAATACATTTTCCTAAATTCTAGGAGTCACACATTTTTGGCCAATATGGCTGTGAAATAGGTATTAAATTTTTTTCTATGCAGTCTTAAAAAAATGTTTAAAAGTCTTAAATTTTACTTGTAGAAACCTGTAGGAACCCAGATCCAGTAGAGCATCTCTGGGATATGGTGGAACAGGAGATTCGTGTCCTGCATGTGCAGCTAACTGTGCTACACTATCATGTCAATATGGACCAACACACCTGAGGAATAGTAGGTGTAGTACTCCCTCAGGGCAGACAGTTGCCATAGCAACACAGGATTAACCATTATGACACTGTCCTCAGTGCAAATGCAGCTACAAGTGAGGAAACAAAGGAAGAGAATTAAACTTATAAACTCAACTAACTTATAAAACTAGTGTCATTTCTGATAGGAAATGTTACTTTTTATTTATTTATTTATTTTTACGATATTCAGCAAGACTATAATTGTTAAGACTCACACCTGTGGTCATTTTATCAAGATGGAGCCCAGTAGCATCTGTTATGGCTTAACGACATGTGTATGTATAGATGCACCAACAATTCTGGATCAACCTGTGATGTGCATGATTTTACATCACATGCCAAATTACTTTCGCTCACTTGAAACTTTGGCAAAGATAACACTACACCGAACAAAAATAGAAAATCAACACTTGCTTTTGCTGCCATTTGTCATGAGCTGAATTCAAAGATCTAAGACTTTTTCTATGTTCACAAAAAGCTTTTTTCTATCAAATATTGTTCACAAATGTGTGGAAATCTGTTAGTGAACACTTCTCCTTTGCTGAGATAATCCATCCACCTCACAGGTGTGACATATTAAGATGCTGATTAGACAGCGTGATTATTGCACAGGTGTGCCTTCGGCTGGCCACAATAACAGGCCACTCGAAAATGTGCAGTTTTACTGTATGGGGGGGGTGTGTGTGTGTCAGAAAACCAGTCAGTATCTGGTGTGACCACCATTTGCCTCATGCAGTGCAACACATCTCCTTCACATAGAGCTGATCAGGCTGTTGATTGTGGCCTGTGGAATGTCGGTCCACTCCTCTTTAATGGCTGTGCAAAGTTAATGGATATTGGCAGGAACTGGAAGATGCTGTTGTATACATCGATCCAGAGGATCCCGAACAGTGGGTGACATGTCTGGTGAGAATGCTGGCCATGCAAGAACTGGGATGTTCTCTGCTAATTGTGTACAGATCCTTGCAAAATGGGGCCGTGCATTATCATGCTGCAACATGAGGTGATGGTTGTGAGGCTGGTTGGATGTACTGCCAAATTCTCTGAAACGCCTTTGGAGACGACTTACTGAAGAGAAATGAACATTCAATTCACGGACAACAGCTCTGATGGACATTCCTGCAGTCAGCCTGACAATTGCACGCTCCCTCAAAAACTTGTGACAACTGTGGCATTGTGCTGTGTGAGAACTGACTGGTTTTCTGACCCCCCCATACAGTAAAACTGCATATTTTCGAGTGGCCTTTTATTGTGGCCAGCCTAAGGCACACCTGTGCAATAATCATGCTGTCTAATCAGTATCTTAATATGCCACACCTGTGAGGTGGGTGGATTATCTCAGCAAAGGAGAAGTGCTCACTAACAGATTTAGACACATTTGTGAACAGTATTTGAGAGAAATAGGCCTTTTGTGTACGTAGAAAAGCAGTCTTAGATCTTTGAGTTCAGCTCATCACAAATCTGAGCAAAAACAAAAGTGTTGTGTTTCTATTTTTGTTCAGTGTATAAATAATATCAGTGGCCGGTGCTCTCATGTAGTGGAAACTCCAAAACCAAGTCGAGCTGATACTATTAATAAGGAAAAGGCATTCGTTTTATAGAAGTTTCCATTCACTGAATACGTAATGGTATTTTATTTGTATTGACTTTTGTGTGTATGATAAATGTATTATTGTGTGTGAGTGTGTGGGTGTTTTTATTTATCACAATTGTTCCCTGCACAAATTGAATTCCAAGCGCAAAAAATGAAGTAACTGTGATTTGAAGTTCCGTTCATTACAAATATTCATGCACTTTCACTGAAATACTTTTTCACATGGAACATTACTGTATTGGTTCTTAATTATTGGCACTTACTGAAGTAAAGGATATGAAGACTTTTTCCACCACAGCTCTACCATGCAAACATCAATATTTAGACTCAAGGACAAAGTATCTTGCAGTAAAATGTTAACTCAGGGCCAGTGTCCACACAAAAACGAGGACAAAAAGAAACAGAACATTTATAAGCTTTTATTTATTATTTCTATGAATAAGAATATGAATGATGACAAGAAACTACTGTTGCAGCGTTTGGAGGGAGAGGCTGTTTATTTCACTAATAATAATGATACTCCCCTTTATAACTAAATAGATAGAAAACATGTTTAAAAAAGGAATTTATTTTCTGTTTAAAACACAAATACTCTGATATTCAAAATGTCAACCTTAGTGTATTATTGGAGGACATAATATGACTTTATTACTTTTGTGAATGTTTTTAAATTTTTTGTTGCTGTGTAGAAAATCAAGGTCAATAAAGTTATCATTTTGGTTCCTTACCCATAAGTGTAAAAAAAAAAAAAAAAATCCAAGAAGTATTTTATTTATGTATTTGTTTTTTTTTTTATTTTATTTTACCTTTATTTAACCAGGAAGTCCCATTGAGATCAGAGATCTCTTTTATAAGAGAGACCTGGCCAAGGTAGCAGCCATACAGAGTCCACACGAAGTCCACATATATATAAAAATACAAGAAAAACACATTTAAGGTGAAAAGAACATCACTTTTCGAACATTAGACCAAAATTAGTGCTGCTCCAGACCCCTGTCCACATCCACATGATCCCTTTGAACATCATTCCTTACATTAGTACCATTACTTCAT
>JAPQRP010000019.1:26203245-26232307 GCA_037367295.1 Apogon hyalosoma | reverse complement strand
ACCTAACAAAGCAGGTCCACTCACTGTTCATGTAGAGGTGGACCTTACAGACCCTGGAGACCACATTGGACCTGAGACACACTGTCCTCACTGGAACTGTTGCTGTCACTGTCTTGTAATTGCGCGGAAATGACCAAAACTAGTCACTTGCCCGATATAGGGCTAACTACTCAAATAGAAATTGAGTCTTTGTTGGTTATTCTCACAGAATGAGGCTCTGTGACATAATCGATCTGTTACAGTTGAAGAGGATATGAGTTTATTACACTTGAATAATGAAACAAAATACAACACCTTATTAAAATTAATACACTCATGACTTTTAGATATTTTGATCTTAAACCTCCCGTCCTCTAGATGATTATTTATTTTAGCTTTCTTTATTTTAATGTTAAACCCCAGCCCCTCCTGTGACCCTCCAGAGGATTAAGGAATTAAGAAAAATGAATAAAAGATTGAATGAATTAATGTCTGTGACCGTATTTATATACGTGTTTATTATCTTTCTTTGTGTTACATCTCTTATTTCTTTATTGACTCAATGCCACTGCCAATGAGGATTACCTACAGTATAAATGATTTCTAGGATATAAATACAAGTTTACTGAATGACTGATTGATTTGTCCTGAAGAACAGAATATTGCGAATTTATAAAATCTGAAAACTCCTCTTATCAGATATTTTGTGCAAATAACATATCGTATGAGAATAAAATAGGGGACAAGGGAACTTCATTGTCTGGGGATTATTTTAAATATTTCTTTTGTTAACTCCATTTGATTTATGCATTGACTGATTTATTTATTTAGTTTCTTTTATTCTTTTCTTTTATTATTATCATTTCTGTTATTTCGATTTCACGCCACCTTTTACTTGCGTTTTTCATGTTATTCCTGTCATAATTGCGACTGTTGGTGACTACTCTGCTATTATTTCACACAAAAAAAACCTGAGCACTGTTCTGAGGATCACTGAACTCCGATTTGAATCCAGATTTTCCACCTTTTCCCATCAGCCTTTTCTATCTCAGTAACCAGCTCCACTTGTTTGACTTACCTGCAGCCTATTAGGCAATCAGCCAAACCACCTCTCCTGTTGAGTTTTTCTTTTTTTTTAACCACTGCGTCAAACTTCGAAGCCTGTTTTTTTGTCTAGACCTTGCTGTTGCTGTACCTCCCTGCTTCCTGGACCCCTGTTGTCTGGCTGATTAATTACCTGCTTTGTTCCTGACCTGACTTCTGCCTCTTCTTACAACAGCGCTGAGTTATCTTCTGGTATTGAACCCCGCCTGTACGAGTTTCTCTTTGTCTGATCCCTTCCTGGTTAGTTTGTCTGACTATAATCCAGACCTCCCCCCAGGCTGCTGCTTTCCTGGTGTGGTTTTGTTCTACTGATCTATTCACCTGCAGCTCCACATTCACTAGTTTATATCTACATCTCCTGTGTACAGCGTTCCAGTTCCTGCCTCTGTTCACCCTCTTTACCAAAGTCAACTCCATAACACTAAACCACATTTCCGCTAATATTCACAATAAAGACTGTTTTAAACTTTCCTTGCCCTCATTTCTTTCCAGCATTTGGGGTATGACATATTGTTAGCTTAGTTAGCCCATAAAAAACCTGGTGCTACTTTTGTGGCAGGTCCTAAATGAATTTTTCTCTATGTTTAATCTTGCTTCAGTTATTTATCATGATTTATTATAATATCAGGTATTTTGCACAACGTCATTTACTGATCATGAAAATGTTCATAAAAGCTCAGATTAAAGTTGAGGGTTATTATGTCAAAAACAGAGAAAACTCAGGAAATGGTGACTTTTCGCAATAAAATGTATCATTAACTGAATATAAACCCAATGTGTCCATCCACTGTCATTGATCCAACTCTATGGGTTTTACTGGTGAATTAATGTTGTAGAAGATGACGGTGTTTCCATAGTAACTATGGAGCCTCTGAACGTCCAAATGGGTCATATCTGATGACCATGAAAAGACGACAAACTGCATTTTACACCAATTATTTAAATGGATTGACAGGATTAGTGGATCAAAAGATATTAAACATTTTATATCAGTAGATGAATTGAACTGTTTTGGGTCTTTATGAGTTAATAGGGAACAAGACCCTTCTCTGCTCATTAACATTAGAATGTGTTCATGTGATTATGTTAGTGTTAGTGTTAATAGTATCATAGACGTGTTTATTGTCGGCTTTGCCGTGACAAATATTAAAAATAAAAGGCAAATCTGTGAATTAGTCTGAAACATCTCAGTTCATTTTAGATTCCCAAGGGGTGTTATCAGTGAGTTCTGACACAAAACACTTCTTGATGACACTGGACAGACCTATAACCAGTTGGAGCTCCTTTACATCCCACTTAGAGCTGTAAACTGCAACTGGGTCCATAAAAAAGCTCATCACCAACATGGGCGAAGTGATGTTACCTGCTAAACCAGGACCATAAGAAGTCACGAGATTTCAAATAAAAACATGGAGATAATCTGATATAATCTAACATTTGTGTCATTTTAAGCCTTATAACAAATAATTTGACTGCGGTCACTGAAAGACACCTGAGCTCTGCTGAATGCCAACATTGTGTTGCAGATTTCATTTATTCACCTCACAGCCAGCAATGGGAGACAAGTGTGACAGGAAAGTCTCACTATGAACGGAGTCACTTCCCATGCATAGGACAAGGGAGATATGGTTGAGGACGCACAGCCATGACTGTCGAGGAAGGATTTTCACAACAGACCAGTAACTCAGAGCGGAGACATTTCTGAGTCTTTTTTTTTTTTCCATTACTGAAAGACAAAACTCCTTCTCATCACTCCAAAAATTAGACTTTTTCTGCCATTATTGCTTGTGTGCTTGTGTTTCCGTTACGTCCCAGTGGGCTGAAACAGAGAGAAGATATCTAATCGTAACAGTGTTGGACGTTCATTTTCTGGTTTGGGTCTTGAGGCTTTTCAAAACCAGGGCTATGGTTATGTAACTTTCTGAAATGAAGATATGATTTTTACCTCCACAAACACGATGACTCAATACTTTCACTTCCACTTTCATATGTGGTCATAAATCCGATATGTGTCCAGTATTTTGCAATGCAACCGCAGTCTGAGCAGCCAGGTCGCATTTATCCGACCTTTATGTTATTGAAATGCAACAAACTTCAGAATTCTGCATCCCAGGAGGAGAAACGGTAGGAAAAACATACAGTGCTTACCTCCGTAAACACAGTGCGTGTCTGTGTGGTCACATATTACGTCAGGACCTCTGTTGCGCATACGGGTCACTTCAGGGTCACATTCAGTTCATACTCAAAACTGATAGAAGTCGCATTTAATGTGTAATATGAACGAGAACACAAAAAAATCGGATTTCACCAAAAAATCCGAATTGTGCATTAAGACCTGCTGTCTGAACGTAACCTTAGAAATCAAAGTCTGTAGTAACATGCTGAGTAGGCTCACTGAGTGGAAACATTGTTTTAGTATGTCTGAAATTCCAGTATGACACCAGCAGTATGTGAATTGCATTTCCCCATCTTAAATATCCCATAATGCAGTGTAGTCATGGTGACAACTGACAATGACAGGAGTCGGGTGTTTTAAAATAAGGTAAGATTGGCCAGTTACCAAGGCTACCCCCATGTGGTCAGGAAGCTTTGTGGCAGTGACATGTATTCACAGACCCAACAGTGTGTCTGCAGAGGTGCATTCTACTGTTATTTACACAAATGTATGAGACAAATGGTTTAGAATGTTATTATAGATTTTTTTTGTACATAGTATGAGATTTCGAATGGACCATTAAACTAAACATACACGAGTCTGATCTTTATGTGGAACCATGTCATGTCCTCAGGGTCTATGAAAGATATAGAGGTCTATAGAGGAGCCTGAGGCTTTAAATCTGAATGGAGTCTTATGGGAGAAGCAGCTCAGTTCACTGAATTAATAATCATTTTGTGAAAAGTGTTGGTTTCATAACAATCACACGACCTCTGTAATTATCTTTAACTTTTTATCCATAAAATAGCTAATTGTGACTTTCGCCTGATAAGGTATAATGTTAACTAAACGACAGCTGACAGCTCGGGTTGTTGCAACAAACTGAGACAATTTACATTTTTAAATTTCAGTATTATTATTATTATTATTATTTAATTATTATTATTATTATTTTTATTATTATTTAATTATTATTATTATTATTATTATTATTATTATCACAAGTCTCTCCTGTCACAGCTGAGAAATCTACGCCACGCTAAACCACAAACCAAATGATGTAACCATTCGTGGAGTTCCGTGACGTCAGGGAGGTTAACCACTGGTTTCCCATTACATTTTCATCTACACTCAGACAAGTGAGACTGGAATCACTCCTTTAATCTAAACATCTTTGGTAAATTGTTACTTTTCCATTGCACACTTGTCTGTCCAGTAGCCTGTAGTAAACCGTATGTGTGTATGAGACTGTGAATGCAGCCTCAATTAAACGCTGTAGGTCTAATGATTAGTGAAGGCATTTCAAGTACATTATTATGTCATTATGTATTAATCAGTTCATAGTATCTGTAAATCATCACAACAACATAAGAAGCCTGGCAGTAATGAGCCCTCATAAATTATTGATGTACATCATGGTGAGGCTTGTTTTGGGGCCCCCTGCAGAAAAGCATCATACGGTGAAATTACTGGTCCTCTATTGCTTCATGATAACCTGATCATTACTCTTCATGATTCTCCAGGTAAAGTGTAGGATTTAATATGTGAGGTGGTACTCACGGCACTGACACTATGATACTTATTATACTTTTAAAGCAGCACTATGCAGTTTTTTCAGCCTTCGAACTATATTTTCAATGTCCTTTTGGTGGCACAACAGCTCACAATAGGTTCAATTACACTTTCGTCATCACTTCAGAGCATCTGTATCATCTGCACTGGCACTATGCAACCTCTGGTTTTGGGTTGTAACCCCTACACAAAAAGAACTTCAAAATTTGACTGCTTTACAGCATATGTAACACCCCCCCACACACACACACCTTCAGAAGATGAGGCAGGTAAACAAAGTTACGAATGACAATGCGATATCATGATGCACGTTAACATACACGCCGCTTTTAATTGGTGCGTATATTAACACCATGAAACACCATGCTTACCTCATGTTGAATATATCTGACATTCATGCAGTTGCTTGTGTGACCAGTATTACCAACAAACTGCTCCTGATCAAGTCATGATTTTTTTTTTTAATAGTGAGCAAATACTACTAACATGTCATTGTTTCAAAAACAGGGTGTTTTTCTGGACTACTTAAAAAAAAAGGCAAAAATTGAGAGTATACCCACTTCTCCAGGGACCACTACACCACTGGGCTAGGGTTAGTTAGAGTTACAGTTAAGAGTTAGGGTTATGTCATCCAAAGATCTTGGCGTAAACTGACGTGATCAAATGGCGTTGAATATCACGCGAAAGGTCAAAAATCCGTACATATAACACGCTAAATGCATAAGAACTGGTGTGACATAAAACGCCATTTCATGAGATTAGTCTCTGAGTGCAGGAAAGCTACAAATAGGCAAACGGTCATGGCTGAAGCAGCAAGAAAAGCAAAGAGGGTAAGGGTGTTCTCCGAAGAGACAAAGAAAAGGAAGCGTGAAAGTGATAAAATAAGAAGCCAGACTAGGGTGAATATTGGCCCAGCTTTCAATCGCTGGCATGAGCTGAAAGAGGAGGAGGGATGCCCCACTGATTGGAGGCCTGGCGGTGTTACTGTTGAACTAGCAATTCTTCATAAAATCTTCTGTATTTAAGCTTACTATGTTTCAGGTCATGTTATTGAAATCATTGCCTTTGTTTATGTCCATACATCAGCATTTTATTACAGTAAAACTATGTTCTCACAATGAGCAATCGATTCTAGGCTGTTATATAGATCTGTTCGTTTGTGTTTTTTTTTCTGATATTTTTAAAAATAAAACAATAATGTTGATATAAAATGCTGTAAGGTTTCTTTACCTGGCCTGAAGACATGGTTGAACGCACATTCATTGTCTTGCCTCAGGAAGTTTGCCGGCATCAATGGCTTGTCAACAAATGTGCGAGTATTACCAAGATATAGAGACGTAACGATATGAAAAAAAATTCATATCATGGTTATTGTGACCAAAATTATCACAGTTATCATTATTTTCATGGTATTGTTGAAATGTGCCCAAAGTGTTCAAAAAGTACTTATGCACACACTGAAATAATTCAACTGAGTTGTATTTTGAAAAACAAACAAAAAAATAACACACACAATGTACTTTCTGTTGGCAGAAACATTCAAATATTAACATGTAAACATCAAACATACAAATGTGCATTAAAGATGGCACCTTATGGCCCTAAAAGATAACAGCACTAAAGGTGCGAATTGATAGGATTTTTTCAGTATCAATAATATTGTCGATTCTGCTTACCAGTCCAATTCCTTATCAATTATCCTATCGATTCTTGAGGTCATAGTGGAGCTTCTTTGACCATGTTCCATATCACATCGTTCTGAATGTCACAATGAGAGAGGGAAACATGTATACGCTCAGACCGGGTCCATGCAGGAGCCCACTATCCCCGGATCTCTGGAGCGCTGTCCGTGTGGCTGCCTTCAGCCGTGTTTTTGTAGGTCAAACATTGCAAACTGTGCATGCGTGCCTGGAGTGCCACTGCTTCTCCGGGAAATGAGCAGTATCACCATGAATTTTCAAAGCGTGGTAATCGAACACGGTCTTAATATAATTAGAATTCAAACAGTAATACTAACCGTCGGAAATTTTACTGCGGTTTTTCGTTATACCAGTAATTGTTACATCCCTACCGAGATACAGATTTTTACGACAGTTGTTACAGACAGTACCGGCTCTTGACTTTAGGGGGACCCCACCTCTGATCGAGATTCAGCTGTCAGGTATTCCCCTTGTGCTGGAGTCTGATTTTTAGTCTCCGCTCTAAATCTCTCATCCCACTTTCTATTCCTAAGTGTTGTGGTGGCTGTTGGTAAAAGCACAGGTTAAACGTGTCGTGTTGTGAGGACTCCCAGAGCGACAGGCTGAAATAGAATACAGCAACGCTTTATTTTTGAAAGCTCAAGGCCATTTAGGAGCCCCAAAAAACAGTAAATTCTTCAGAGGACGTGAATCCTGTGAGCACAATGCCAAGTATCTGACCAAACGGACAACGACAAACACCCTCGGTCTGCGCTGCATCTGCAAGTAAAGAACACAGTGGTGTCTGTTAGCCTCGAATGTGCACAAAGACAGAAACAAGACAAAGGAGATGGTTCTGTGGTGCAGGAAAGGAAAGAAAAGAAGTGTGACAGGGTCAGAGCATGTCTCTAAACTCGAAAGCTCAAAGCACCAAATAGTCCCTTTGGGAAGGAGGTCTGAAAAGATGAATGTTAGAGATTTCAGAAGGTTCAGTAGCATAGGAAATATTAATTATTCATTATCTGTGTTGGAGAAAAGAATAAGAAGATTAAGTGTCTCCAGAGGGTGAAGCTCAACTTAAGGCCCCACAACACTGCTATAAAATGTTTTTTTGCTCATAATACTCTGGTATTTATTGCCAAAAAGCCTACTTTTCTTTTTGATTGCAAGACTGTTTCATGCACAGGAGCCTGCACCAGAATCTCAATAGATTAGTAATAAACCTGTAGGATTTAGGAGGCTGACGTTGCAGCTCATGAAACACTTTGACCATTTCATCCCATTATCCACAGGCCAAGGTGAACTTGTCACATGTGTCACACTCCAGTCCTCCTTAAAGAAAATCCTCGAGTCTTTTTTATCCTTTCTGGGGGTTTTTCTTTTGTCTGAGCTTGAGTGATTCACACATCAGCCAAACAGTTCCTCTGCTCAGCGGCCAGTGTCTCAGGGTTATGTTTATCCCATTTACTATTGATTACAGAGGAACAGCCTTTGCCCTCGTAGCACACCGGGACAACCTGAGATTGTTTGAAGGAAAAAAGTCTATAGTTCTAACCAAAGTGTCTCTAAATTGTTTTTTGTGAGCCTGCGGTTAGGTCGATCAAACCATGAAATTGCTTTTTGATCTAAAGACAGTGTGGTTTTGTAATTGTTGTTTTAGAAACAGCTTATGAATAGTGGTTGAAACATTCTGTCAAATATACAAATAGAAGTAATACACGATGACATCAATTCACTCTTTTGTCACATTTGTTCTGTGCCTGAATAGATGATGCAGGGAATATGTGCCATTAAAAGCCATCAAATAATTCATATACTGTTTTATATAAGGGTATTTGTAATAAGCATTAGTTAATACAATAACTAAATCTATTTTAACCCATAAAGACCCAAACAACCACCACAGACCAAAAGCATCTCCTGATCTAAAATGTTCCTATAAATGTTCCATAAATTCTGACCTACTAAACTTTTCAATACTTTGAAATAATTCAGGTAAAATGCAGTTTGTCATCTTTTCATGGTCATCAGATATGACCCATTTGGACATTCAGAGGCTCCGTAGTTACCGTGGAAACACCGTCATCTTCTCCAACATTGATTCATCAGTAAAACCCACGGAGATTGACAAATGACAGTGGATGGAGACACTTGTTTTTAGTTCAGTTATGATATCTTTGCTTAAAAAGTCACTTCTTCATCAGTTTTCTCTGTTTCTGATATCATAACCCTCGACTTTAATCTGAGCTTTTATGAACATCTACATGGTCATTAAATGAAATATAAGAAAATACCTGATTTACACTGAAAAAAACACAAAATACAGAGGATAATATTATAATAAATGGTGATAAATCATGTAAGTGAAAGGTTAAGAATAGAAAAGAAAATTATGGAACTGACATAAAAGTCGCACTGGCTCTTTATGGGTTAACTGTTATCATGTGTAAATATGATTATACATGTGTCCATCACAAACATGACTATTGTTAGATTATGACATTTATATGAAGTTGTAAGGAACTTTTAAGTTTCTAGGCTGCTTAGGGACATTTATAAAAGCTTGGTGTGTTCATTGTAATCATTTAAGTTTTACTAACTAAGCTATTATGTCTTTATTTAATCATTACTAAGCACTTTCATTGGTTTGTTTAGATTAATTTATTCTTTATTATTAACTATTGCTATAATTTGCATCAAAACCAAGAATAATACTAAGTTTAACAGATTGTTAATCATACACTTAAGCTTACTATCAATCAGTTAAATATCATTAGCATAATTGCCTAAGTCATATTTTTGGCCAAATTGTGATACCAACATGAAATTAATCAGCAGCATTAGGAGTAAAGTTACATAGATATCACAATTTGGCCAAAAATATGACTTAGGCAATTATACTATGAGGCTAACAATATGCTTTTAATGATTACCAAATACCTAAGATGAAAACAATACATAGGAATACTCCTAATGGAAGCTGTCAGGCATTCTGGATTTCATTAGATCAAAGTCTAAGTGCAAACAAAAATACACACCAGATGATGAACATTAATATTGGATTGTACACCAAAGACACAGCTGTGAGTCTTGGAGGATTTCTCATGGGTCTGGGCTGATGCACTGCAATGCATAATGGGCAGGAGTCATGGCACATGACACTTTGCATGGTTTAAAACGAACTATTAGTCAAGCTGAACTGACTGAATGACTCAAAAAGAGACCTGTGCTAATGATGGAAGAGAGTTCCCGGCAAAACAGGAAAATTATGGAACCATGACATAAAGCTGTATGCAAGTTACGCTCTGATGAGACAATTTCTGGCAAACTTTAGACCCTCGGATATAATGTAAATGTATTCTTTATATTATGTAGATTTCACCAGAACATGGGTAACTGTGTTTGTGCTGATCATGAGCTATTGCAGGTAATAGAATGACTTATACGCCCATAGACTGGGGTGCTGTAAAGGGGGGGTAAACATGACAAATCATGAGGCCTAGCATTTCCAGGGGGGCCAGTGGATATAGGTTAGAAGTTGTGAAAATTATGTGTAAGCTCTGGAGTAAAAGAGAGGTGTAGAAGCCGGGAGCCGGACGTCCAACGTTAAGTTTCAGTCTTGGTTTCACGCCAGTTGCGGTTGTTACAGCTCTTATGAAACGCCCCCTTATAGCACCCCTATACCCCTAGTCCCTATACAACATACACCCCCAACCCCCCCAACCCCCACACTCATGACAAATTTATAGATAATTTATTTTCTGAAGGGCCCGCAATGTTTACCTTCCATGGGGTCCACAATTGGTAGCAGCGCCCCAGCCCATAGATATAAGAAACCTGGTAAAACCTGGGACAATCACACAGCAGCTCAGCTGGAACATCCATTCTATATTTATTCTGTGAAGTGTAAGTAGTCTTGTATCAGTGTTTTTGTCTGGTGTTGTATTGGTCACAGTCCAACCTTTATGTTCTCTATCAAACCGATTATTCTTAAACAAATGAGAAGATACTCACTGGAGTAAAAAGTTCAAGGGTTAAAGACCCTGTTGAAGATGAAACATATTAATCAGTGCAGTAAATATCCAATGGAAGGATCTGACGTATGTGTTCAGTTAAATCCAGGAGAAGACCTGATTTTTGTTTTTGGTTGGGGCTGAGTATGTAAACAACTAAACGCACCAGCAAATCTAATTCCTTTTATTTATTTATTTTTGGCAGATTTCTACTCCCTTAAAAACATTAACACCGACATGTCATTGAGCTGTAAATTATCGATGCACTACTTTTTCTCACCTGCACCTTTTCCTTTGTCAAAGACAACACATTAATGTGTTGCTCTGCGTTAATGGCTATTTAAATTCAGCTTTTCACACAATAAGAACACGCTAATTAGCCTGTAATGTCAACAACATCTAATATCTTTTCAAGTTAAAATGTTCTTTCGCTTTGTAGATAAGCAGGTTTGCTTTAAATGTCTTTGTTGAAATGTCATAATAATGTTAATATGGCATTAGCTGTTTTTCATTTCAGATGGCTGGCAACACTTTTATTGAAATGAGTTATTTGACATGGAATCTGAAGAAAGTACTTGTTAACCCTTTAGTATGTGACAGTCAGGGCTGTATTGCCACCAGCTGAAACTGCAGAGCTGAGCAGATGGTCAGAGTCAAAGAGGATCATCTGAGGAGGCAGAAACACACATTAACCCTGTGGCTACAGCGTAAAGACAACTGTTAGAGAAAACCGGTGCATTTCACACCTGGGATTTGACTTCTGCAAACCCACAGTCCGTCTGCTTCAGTCTTTCACACATATGGGTTTCATGGACCCTGAGTAAGACGTACACCATGGAATTTTCCTGTAAACAAACAGGTTTGTCTTTACATTATGTGTTTGTTGCCAAACAACATTCTGCAGAGATACACTATCCTTAAGGTCCACCTAATTTGAATAATTTCAAATGCACAGTTTCACATTTGGAAATCTGCCTTATTTACAAAAAGCACCTTTTCTTATACATTAGAAATCCTACATACAAGTAGACTGAATGGAAACCCAGATTACGAACCCTTTTTAAGTAGAAGAGGAGCAGAATCGTATATTTAAATGTGGAGTTGGCAGTTTAATTGAAGTGAGGCATCTGCTGGAAAAGCCTCTCCAAAAATCATTAAGTACATAAAAAGAAACAGATGTGTTTGAAGACAAATCGTTTGTATCACTGGTGGTTTCATGGTCAAGACTTAACTAATCTGACTTCAGTAGAACTGGTATCTTAGCTCAAGCAAAACATGAGTAAAACAATTTCTAAGGTTTGAGGTACTTTTTCAAGAAGCCCAACAGACATGCTTTAAAAGTAGAAATACAAATACATTGCTTAGAATTAGCAGAACTATAATATTCACAATATAATAATATTGGACCTAAGAATGGTTTTGTTTTTTTAAACTGAGGAGGAATTTACAAAGGGAGATGGTCCTCATTAATGAACTCTTTAATTTTACACTGTCATCTTCCTATAGTTGACCAAAACCTTGTATTCCAGAGCTGGAATACAAAACATTAACAGCTCCCCCAGTGGCCAACAGCAGTACAGCAAGAAAAAAAAAACAAAAAAAAACAAAACATTGGGCCCAAAATAATTTTATTTTCATTTATCACAATAATAAATAATATATTTGTGAGACTGCTGAAACAATGTATTTTTTATTTTACATAGTTGTGGGTCCGTTAATATACATAATAGTAAATGTATGTGTTTGTTACATTATATTTTACAAAATTAGAGATTAACATTTGAAAAGAAGCCTCATGTTATTTTAGTGTCTCCCTTGCCACCTCTAAGAGAAGTACAAATAAAACTGGTACATTTTG
This sequence comes from Apogon hyalosoma, assembly GCA_037367295.1. Lineage (NCBI taxonomy): Eukaryota > Metazoa > Chordata > Actinopteri > Kurtiformes > Apogonidae > Apogon > Apogon hyalosoma. The sequence continues at coordinate 26,219,947 of JAPQRP010000019.1, read as the reverse complement.
ACAGATGCACTTCTTTGTACATGCTATTTTGCTTTTAAATGATTTAGTCATTTTAATACCACCGGATGACACTATAATAACACTTTTTCATGTGTAGTTTCACTAGAACTCTCTCTCCACTAGAGGTGTAACAGTACAGAAAAAAAGTTTGGTTTGGTATGTTTTTGGTACAGGTGTCTTCAGTTCAATACATTTTTGGTACAATGAAGGAGACCGGTGATGGTGGTGGTGGGGGGGCTCCGTAACGATCTGTGGGACACACGACATTTCTACAAAATATTGTTCAGTGTTCTGTCATTCGTGCATTAACAGGCACCCCACATGTTATGTATTTTTGTATTTTTTAATATTCAGTGTTTGTTTATGGCAAACATGAATTTACTGAGTGTTTTTGAACGCCTCCCAGTATTCCCTGAGGTGCTGTGAATGTGATCTCACAGTAACACCAGCAGAGGCACAGTGAAGGAGAAGAGGAGCAGGTTCACTGGATTTTGCCAACTTGAGTTAAAAAATAAAAACCTTTTTGCCATAAGGAACCTGTGGACTCTTTTGTGCCACAAAGCTGTAACAAACCAAAAATGAAACTGAACATGCTTCGAACGTCCGACTCAGCTTCTGTGCCTCTGTTATACACTCTGTGTCTTTTTTTTTTTTTTTTTTTGCAGTGACGCTGCTGCTGAATGTATATAGAGGAAACCCTGCACATGGGTTCTGCTTATGTCCACCCTGCTTCCTGAGTGTTTGCGTTCTTCACATAGGCTACATGTATTCATTCAGTACACCTCCGTATTGTATCGAAGGCCCTGAACTGGAACGGTTTGGTACAAATGGCTTTACCATTACACCCCTACTCTCCACTATTCTGCAAATGCACAACAGCAACATTCTGTGTTCAGCAATGCCCAAAAACCAAACTAACTCTACCCTGATAATGGGTGAAACCAAACCTATCTACAGCACTTGACTACATTTCCAGGTAAACTAATACTGTTTTTTTTTTTTTCCCCTCCAATTCCAAAACCAGTATTATTCAGAATAAGCTGTTTACACTGTCAGTGAAAATACAGAATCTTCTAATTTTCCTTGTTACACACTGTGATGCATATCCTATTAAAAATAATGTTTTCTTAATGTTTTGCACAGTGTGAACTCAGCCCTTTTTGTTGTTCCATCGAACATCTGGAAAAACGTTGGCTTTTCAATATTTGCTCTGAAACAACGTTTAACAGTAAGTGTGATTCTCCTTCTGACTAATGACGTGGGCTTTTATTTTGAGCATCCATCACTACCAGAGGATCGTTGTCTTTACCTCGGCTGACTATGAACTATGAACCGACAATTCCACATAAAACCAGTATAATATAAGCATATCCCAAGCAGAATATGTTGACAAAATGCCAGTGTAATTTCCCAGTTTGGGATAAATAAAGGCTGTCCGTCCTTCCATCCATCCATGCATCTATGTCAAATTCAGAGTATTTTCAAATTCTGAATAATGGTAGATTATTAGTGTGCATGCAAATGTCCTAATTTTCACTATGAAAACAAAGTTAGGTGTACAGTATTGTATCAGCCGATGCCAAAACCTGGGACAGGTACCTGTACCTGACCTGGGAAAGTCACATCAGTGCATTCCTACTCTGTCATCTAAAACTAATATGTCATTTAAATACCAAAATGAAAAAAACAAAGAGCAGAGAACAGAGAGGCTAACCTTCAGTTCACCCACACCAGATAAATACGGTGAATAAACATGAAGCCAAGTGTAGATCTCAACACTTACCACCCAGAAAAGTGTTGTGTGAGCCAACGCCTCGTACTCGGGAATGGTGGACAGGACACTGAGGATGAGACAGGCCAGAACGATGAGGAACCTGAAACAGCAAGAAAACCTTTCAATGGATGACTGGACATTTATATGACTTTCACATACAAGGGAGAGTCAAAAAGTTCTCAAACAAATGTAATAAAAATGTTATTTATCAAAATAACAAAATGAGTTTTCTACATTAGCTCCATTAGAGTTGAAACACTTTTGCGACCTATGTTTCCATCTGTAGATTCTGTCTTTGTAGAATTGATGGGGCTGTCCTACAGTCTTTTGTCAATCAATCAATCAATCAATCAATCAATCAATCAATCAATCAATCAATCAAATTTTATTTATATAGTGTCAATGTCTTTGACACTTGTCTGAAACTTTTTGACTCCCCCTCATATTTTATATTTGTTTGTGAATCTGTATTTTTGTTCTCATTTCACCCAGTTAGGTGTTAATGTCCAAATGTGGTGAAGTTACTGAAAAATATTTTCCTTAAATCAAAACTTTAAACTCATCAGTCAAATGATCCAGACACAAATTATGCAGACTCCGATATCAAACATCCACTACTCACTATTTATGTCAACATTTCACACTTTGATATTGACAGAACAAAGTCATTTTTGGCATCTGATTTAAGTGAGAACAACTTTAATTAAAATAAATAAATAAATAAATAAATAAACCCAAAAACTTTTTTTTTTTTTTTTTTTTGACGAAGCATAGCATTACTTTATATTTTTGTCATGAAAAGTCTCTGACTGGATTTGAGCAAACGTTCAAGGACATCCCTCCGGAGAAAATACTGGGAAACCTTTTGAACTTAACTATATGAATGCAAAGCACATGATAAACTTGTCAAATAATGAGTGCACAGGTTTGCACACACATCCGACACACACACACACACACACACACACACACACACACACACATATACACACGCACACACACAGTATCAACAAACAGTAAAAGGCTTCTTAACATTCTCCTTATTCCTCTTCAAGGTCACAACTGTTTCAGCTACAACAACAATTAGACGTCTGTAACTCCTCAACCTGTGCAAGATAAAGATATTTCATTTCTTGATGATAAGATTTTAAGCTGCTTTGATTCTTTACATAACACAAAATCCTTTTTGTGTGCAGCCTTTTTCATTTTAATGAGGTTAACTGATAATTGAAACTTTGAAGACTATCAGCTATTCTTGTTGTTTGTCTAAAAAAAAAATCTTTTTTTTTTGATAAAACACCCTGTAATGCTAAATTGACTTTAATGATCAGATTTCACAGCTGGTTATGAAAACAGGGAGAGAGTTGCTGTTTATTTGATGCAAAGCTGAGCTGTTTTCCTTCATGCCCGTCTGTGTATGTGTAAGAATCGACTATAACTCAGCAAGGCATACATCAATACTAATTAAAGTGATATGAAATACTAAAACATGGTTTCTGGTCTGTAAATACAAGTATTTCATTTAATTTGATAGAACATATCAATACTGATGATCACTGATGCTGAACAAGATTGGATTGAAGAGTCTGTGCAATGTTTACGTCAGCTGATAATAAGAGTTTCACTGCAATGTTTGACTGTAAAAAATGACTGAAACAACTGAATTTGTGTTTTTTTTTTCTATGGACAGAAACAGACAGACATATACAGACAGACAGATACAGATAATTCTACAAACCACTTAATAAAAAATACTGATCGGCTCCAAAGCACAGACATGATCACCCTGGTGTGAACCTCCAGTGGTAATCATCCCATCAGAGCACAGCCTCATGTCACCTGTTCAATACATTCATTTTACCTACAGCCACAACCATGAAGTCAACATATTCTCACAGAAATAGTTAAAAACACCACGTCAGTAACAGGACACAGGACAAAGATTCCATCATAATAACTTCAATATATATTTTATTTCAGATCCTTTTTTGATATTAGGGCTGCACGATATTGGAAAAAACTGACATTGCAATTTTTTTTAACCCTACGATATACTTTGCAATATGAAAAAAAATACTCAGGAGGATATAATAGCTGTGTGGTGCCGACGTAAATAGTCAAACAAATTAGTTGTGTTTCTTCTCGTGGCGACAGGTGGAAGGCACTGTCAACACAGAACACATATTTCAGTATCATCCTTCTTGTAGCTGAAATAATTCCAGATAACGGACGTTGCTTTTTCTTTTTGGCACCAAGTCTTCGTTTTTGGTGATTTTTCTCTTGTCCGTTGCTCTTTTTGCCCAGCGACTCACTCCACGTGCAGGGGCGGGGTCAGCTTCAGCAAACTGATTAAGAATGATTGTGATTGGTGGATGGCTGTGCGCAGTGTGTGTCAGGTACCCAGGCTGAAATTAAATGAAAACACATCGAGTTCATTTGCCTCCTACATTGCAGAACCTGCCATGTGACTACTGCGCACACGTACGTTGCGATGACGATGCTCAAACGATATATTATATACGATATAGTTCTTCTTGTCGGTGTAATTTCAAGTAGGCTGGTGTCCTTGCGCCCCCTACGGACCAGCCACCACTGCTGCTGATTATGCCTATGAAACTACCTGCTTTTAATTGGGAAGGGTGGCTCAACTCCCCACTTCCTGTTTAACAATCCTCTTGAGTTTTCTCATCTTAATGATGAAGTACAATGCACTGTTTCAGATTAATTTACATGAAGAAATACTTATTAAAAAAAAAAAGTGTTGACATCTGTAGTCAGAGGTGTTTAGTACATGTTTTTTCACTGACATTGAGTCCCACAGGGGCCACGATAAAACCACCGCCTTGGTGGTTTAATATGTTTGTTGGTTTGAATCTGAAACAGTGCATTAAAACAGGCTGCAGAAATGCTTTATTTGTCAGGGAACTCTGGTTTCAGTTCCCTGTGGGAGCGGACTGTATGACAGTAAGTAGGAAAAAAGCAGCTAATATATTCTAGATACAGCGCACACTTACTGATATTGATTTTCCTAAGCAGGCCTTTGTTTGGAGGTAAAACCAGTACAAAAGCTCCAACTACAGCCTCGTCTAGTTCTGTGTTAATGTGACTCTCTGTCTCCGATCCACTCCTACACCCTAACATTCACTCACAAATCACCACATAAGGAATAAACAACATGAAAATGTGAAGTACTTTTGCATCTATTACATGGTTTTATAAAAATTGAATAAATTCTTAAATACAAAGTGATAAAGATATTGATATGAGCACAAATCTACCTGTCAGAGGCCATTTTTGGGAAAACTTAAATAAATGGAGTCACGTGGAATAACATACAGGAGGCAGGTTTTATAACCTTTACTGCAGACAAACATCCATCATTATATACGAGGGGTTTTCAAAAAGTTTTCTGGAAAAAGCACATAGATTTGACATGGTTTAAATCGCATGGCCCTTAGTTTCACACAGGTGGACGTAAAGGCTGGTATCAACACATGCAAAAGTCTATTGACCTCGATGGATCATATTGTTAGCCTCATAGCATAAATGCATATGGGCAAAAGTATTGGGACATGTTGAATTCAGGTGTTTCTTTTCTAACAGGGGTCTGGGATACACAACAATAATGACAAATGTTATAATATAGTTTTATATGGTGATAAATATCATATCGATTACTAATATTGATGTTTATATCTCAAATCGGCATGAACAGGACATCTTACAGCTGTAGCCCTGATGTGTTCCAGTAGTTTTGTCCATATAGTTTAGAAACATGATAACTCCTTCATAAGTTTAATGGGAAATGTTTCTTCCTAAGTGAAATGTGGAGAAAGTGGATGGTGAATTGCGGTAGAAAATGATTATTTAGAGTCGGAGCATGAAAATTATTTTAGAGATTTAAAGGTAGAACATTTAAAATCAAATCAAGGTCGAATCAATGCTGAGAGAAATTAAAGGTGCTCTGCTAAACAAAACCGTTTTACTTGCATTTTTTGAAGTATGTTAGGTCCATAGGCGTTTGTGTTATGTAGTGAATTTGAAAATGAACCTTTAACCCCTCCGTCTGCTATAGCCACTGGAAATGAATGAGAGGATGAATCAGGTCAATAAGGAAAGCTGGTCAGTGTGATGTGCTGTTGCCTGAGCTCATTACTATTCATGAGCTTGCCCTGGTGAGACCACGCCCACAGAATTCATCTAGTTCAGTGACAGTTTTTGTATACAGTAAGTATGGCTAAACATCAACGTTTTTGTTTGCTGTGCTCGAACAGAACTTCAGCGATGCACATACTGCCCAAGAACCCGGAGTTGAGGATCAAATGGCTTCAGTTTATTGCCACAACACTATAATCTGAAATTAACTCTCTGTTCCTCACATTTTGAAGAGAGTGACTTCATCAGCTTTGGAGAGTTCATCAGAGGCTTCGCTATAAGGTTGCCGTTGGAGCCTAGAGCAGTACCACTGAAAAGCCAGGCTCTCATTGGCTAGCAATCAGAGTCAAGCAGATTAGCATGTTGAATATTCATGGGAACTGGCGCAAATGGAGCTGAGTCTTCCAGCAGGCTTTCTATACCACGTAAGAATGGCTTGGAAATTGGTAACCAAGGCATTTTTTTTCCCACTAAAAATGTTACAGAGTCCACGGTAGAACTTCAGACATTACCACAAAAGTTATGAAATACATGTGGCAGGGTACCTTTAAGTAAAAACCATCTGAGGCATTTTGGAAACAAAGAAACCAATTCAAACAAAACTAACCAATGCAATTCAATGATATTTACCACAATATTAAACTATATTATGACATTTTTCACCATTTTTTTTTGTATCTCAGACCCCTGTTAGAATAGAAACACCTGAATTCAACGTGTCCTAATACTTTTCTCCATATAGTGGATGACTTAGGCAATTATGCTATGAGGTTAACAATATGTTAAAGAATAAATATAAATTTCAGATTGTAAACCATTTTTCCCCACTGTCCTTTTGCCACAAACTTTTTGAAGCCCCGTCATAGCGTTTCCCCCCCCCCTTTAGGTGGGGTCAATAGGAGTGAACTTTGGACAAATGTATGAATGGTAGTCAATAGGTAAATTAAACATTTTTACACAAATCATCTTAATTGCACCATTCACAAATATGTTTGTCAATTAAAAATATAACTTTACAGTCAAGAAAGTCTGTCAGTGTGAATAAAGTTTGTGTGAAATGGCTCTGTGTACTGCATCTGTCACCGTATGTGATACCTGTCACCGACACCAAATGGACTGGGACCTCAGCATATTAAGAAAACAAAGTCACAACTCTGGTCCCACTGAAGCTGCATTTTCACTAACTCTGAAAAGACTGTGGAGAAACATTTCGATGATGTTACTGATGTGACTCTCCAGTGTTTAGTCTTTTTACAGTCTGCTTTTACAACAGACGGTGATTTCCTTAACTTATAAAATTACCTTTTTAACTGATAATTATATGTAAATAATTTCTCTCCACTGACTAGTTCATTTTTTTCCCCACAGGGCACCAGGTGGGACTTGGCTTTTCAGTACATGCTGTGCTCACTCTAGGCTAAATTAGCTAATTACTGTAACAATAACATCTGTATTGTTGTTATGCTTTGTTATCTTAATGTATACAAGTACACAGGTCTAATCCCCATATGCAGAAGGGAGATCACATGGCTTTGGATCCGCTGTCACTGTGTACAGACCATCTCCTTATCAACACGGTATCAGCCACATTTCTTTACGTACTCTTGCCATTTTTACACTTGATGCTGGTGTTTCAGTAGTGAGAACAAAAAGGTTATTGATTTAAGACTAATCCATTGACAATCATCACTTGGATGAAGACTGTGTCCATGGAGCCACAATAGCTCATTAACAATTCCATGGATATTTCACATCTTCACATATATTGAGTGGCTTGAGTGATCTGGACCAGAACCAAACATCTGGACTAGAATCCGGTTTCAGACAGGCCACAGTACAGAGTCTGTGCTACTGAAAGTGCAGAATAACATCCTGCTGTCTTTGGACTGTAAAAAAACCTGCCCTGTTGGTGTTGCTAGATCTCACTGCAGCATTCGACACACTTGATCATTCCATCTTCCTGACATGTCAATCTGAGCAGGTGGCCTTTCAGGGAACTGTCCTGCAGTGGATCAGATCTTATCTTATCTAACAGACAGGACTTTCTCTGTTATGATTGGTGATCTCACCTCCTCTTCAGCCCCTGTAATGCCTAGTGTGCCACAGGGTTCCATTCTGGGCCTTGATCTGTTCTCCCAGTACCTGTTGTCCTTAGGCTCGGTGATTTTTAGATACACTTCCTTCCATTAGGGGTGCAACAGTACAGGTAGCCCACGGTTTGGTCTGTATCTTGGTTCTTGGGCTACGGTTTCAGTACGTTTTTTGTGTGTACAGAGAGCTTTTTTTTTTCTCCCAAAATTATATTTTTTTATTTTACTTGTCACCAAACTGAATTTTACAGTAGGAACAAATTCTGTCACTGTACTGAATAAAATAACACTTTCTGTCCTGAACAATAGAACCCTTTCTTATTCCTTTACTTGTATACAGTTGTATAAAACACACATGTGCACACATAAGGCCCAAAGGGGGCTTTTTTAAATAAATAAATTCCTGTTCCACATAGTTATCTAAAAGAAAATGGCGGTATATAAATGTCACGGTTATCTACTGTAAGCATTTCCTTGTAATAGCGTGTCACGGTATTATATGTGTGAGTCCTGCACCGGGTTGGGTACCCGGGTGTATTTAAAAGTGAGTTACTGTGTAGACAATGTGTTTAATCACGGGTCGGGCGGGGTTGGATTGTGGGTCTAATGTACACATGTAGAGGCAGGTGCCGGTTTTGGAAAAGGGGTGGACTCTGATGTGTGTTGAGTCTAAAGCTGCTTCTCTGTCCACTGTCTCACACTGAGGGGCGGGGCTTCTCTGCACTGCACATGCATGTTCAGAGAGAGAGAGAGAGAGAGAGAGCGAGAGAGAGAGAGCAGTATATAAAACACCAACACAAAATCAACTGCAAAACCAAAAACCACAGTCCGTAAGGGCGTACTGTCCCATGCAGGGTGGACCGAATGGTACAAGGTTTCCCCGGGTACCGTTGTATTCCTACCTTCCATCTGTACGCAGACGACCTTCAGATCTATCTGCCGGGTTCACCACACTCTACAGACTCACTCCAGTCCATCCACAGTCAGGAGGATTTAAAACTCTGACTGTTGCAGAACTTCCTCTGTCTGAACGAGAGCAAGACAGAGTGCATCCTCTTTGGTACCTGCCCAGTAAAGTCCCTGACCCCCCCCCCCCCCACACACACACACACACACACACATACACACACCACCACCACCTTAGCCAGGTGGTTAAAAATCTGGGAGTAAGTTTAGACACAGATTTAAAACTGAACAAACAAATTGACTCAGTTGTCAGGGCACGGTTTTCTCAACTCTTCCTATTAGCAAAAGTGAAACCTTTCCTCAGCCGCTGTGACCTTGAGAAAGTCATTCATGCCTTTATAAGCTCACGATTAGACTACTGCAGCTCTCTGCATGTTGGAGTTAACCAGGCCTCTCTGCACCGTCTACAACTCGTGCAGAACGCTGCTGCCTGTCTCCTCACAAACACCCGTAAACGTGACCACATCACACCTGTTCCATACTCCCTCCATTGGCTCCCAACGCAGTTCAGGATTCAGTTTAAACTCCTGCGTTTGGTTTTCAGTTCCATTCATGGCCTTGCACCTGCGTATCTATGTGAGACTCTGTCATTACACCAGCCCAGCAGAGCCATGTGTTCTCTACTGGACGTCCCACGGTCCAGGTGCAAACAGTGGAGTGATGGTGCCTTTGCTGTGGCTGGTCCAAATCTACGGAACTCTCTGACCCTTGAGTATCACAGACCTGCCCACTTTCAGAGCAAAACTTAAAACCTATCTGCTCAGAATGGCCTTTGACACTTAGTACTGTGTTACGTTGTTTAATAGGAGAATGTACTGTATTGTTGGTATTGTTTATTTGTGATGCTTTTATCTTTATTATTTTATTTTACAGCTTTTGGTCAGCTTTGAGTGCTGCAAAGTGCTTAAGAAATAAAAAAAATATTGATTGATTGCATATCCAAGAGTAATTACTGTGCTCTTAAGAATCAAATGGCATGTAAAAAACGGTTTTGTCCATTTTAAGAGTTGCACCAGGGGCCTGCAGCCCTCTCGGGTGCTTTTTTTTTTTTTTTTTTTTTTTTCATTGTTGCAGTATTGACTCTCACTGAAAGTTGAGGTTACCCTTTCACCCTGGAAAATCTAATCGTCCTTGTCTATAAACTCAGAAAAGTTCAAACAAATAAAGAGTTTGTTGGCAGTGGTTGGTATTAAAGCAAGGGCAAACTGTTTGACTCCAGTTGGCAGGACATGTGCTGGAGAATGGGAGAGTTGGATTTAAAGTATATATGAGTGAAAAAAAAAAACAAACAAAAAAACAACTTTAATATAGCACATCCAATAATGGTTGAGAAATGGGTGATTCCATTAAAGTTGATTAAATAGGTAATTAGGCCCTTACAAATCCTCATAAGCTGTTCATACATCATGTATGATTTTTTTTTTCATTTATTTTACTTTCAGATCTAAGATGTCATTAAACCATAACTAAGCTCATTTGTAGCTTTAATACCACAAAGCTGTTGTTTACTGTATTACTGGCAGCTAACATACACTCATCTAACTATGCTTTATGCAGCTACTGGATATAAAGCAATAAAAAAAAAACATACCTGCACAAAGTTATATCCAATTATTAAAAAATGTATTATCCTCATTAAGTCATTGCATTTTAACAAAATTACATAAATATAGATGCAATTAGCTGCGCATTGGTGAAACTTCCAAAAATCATTGAAAGTCTGTGTTTCTAAACAGGATATGTCAGAAAAGTTAAAATAAATGTGCAGATACTTTTTGTTGGTAAAGGCCGTCAGTAAGGCAAGGGCAAACTGTTTGACTTTAGTTGGTAGAACATGTAGTGGAGGAAAACAGAATGAAATCATGTGACACAGTGAGATAGAAGAAGAAGAAGAAGAAGAAGAACAATAATAACAATAATATAAGAAATCAAAACCCTTTTACTTGGCTGACATTCTTTTACTGGCCTATTTATTAGGGTAATCACGGTGTTTTACAGAGACCAACAGGTTTGTATCATGAATGTAATTATCTGTTCATACAAACATGTTCATTTTTAGAATTCTAACTAGTCATAAACGTTAGCTTACCATGTCACTGCTGATCACAAGGATCATACTAACTAGCTTCTGTAAAGCAGGGTTAGGGTTAGTACTGAGCATACTTCCATTTAGCCAGTGGACTGTCTTCTGCTGTCTTGGCTGAGCACCAACAGGAAATAGAACTTTCCTGCTGCATTTTTGATTCCTTAAGGGCTGAGGGGGAACGTGGGTGAGGATGTTGTTGGTTGCTGGGTCCCCTATCTATAAGCACTCTTGCTTCTTTGGGGTTCCCTTTCATGTACATTTGTTGTAAATTGCTCATGTATAGTATATTTTCGTTCTCAGTGCATGAATAAAAATATCTGAATCTGAATCACAGTCCTGCTGTTTTTTTGTTTTTTTCTTCTGAGCAATTTAATTATGGGTGAAAAGTGTGTTGTAACGCAAGTGCTAGTGAACATGTACCGACTAAAATATTACTGAAAATTAATTTGTAATGCCTTACACTACTGCGTTACAGGAAAAGTAATGGATTACTTTTGTAATGTGTTACTCCCAACACTGTTTTTCACTGATAACAGCCTGTTCACAGCAGTTTTTATCCTCACAGTCATTCTCTCATACTGTTAGCTTAGAATATGCAATCAACTGCTGGTTTTGTTCTTTGTTGCTTTTTTCCTCTACTGTATTTATCGTTAAGGTTGAAGGTTAACTCATTTCATTATAGGGGCTTATCATAGGGATATTCTGTCTCTGCATTGTTCCCATCCTGATACAAACAGCACCTTGCATGTGCATCAGTGATTAGCATTAGCACTTGAAGGTGCTTGGAGAATCTGGAATAAGTCATTGTAATATTAAGAAAAATAAATATAGATGCTTAGCCATTTGTTGTTAACAATATTTTTGGAGCATTATCAAAACATCTTATAAAACAGGGCGAAGCGTAATAAAAAAGGTGATAAGGAATGAAATGGAACTGGATGCTTCAATGAAACTGGTCCTAAAAACAGGACATGGGGCTAAAAATTCAAACCAGATGTAGACTAATGTTATGAAGCAAGTTTGGAAGCACTTTGGGTCTATTTTAAAAATAAATACCGAGATAAAAGAGAAACTATTTTTCAGATAAAACATATTTTTATATCATTTTATATTTAATACAAAAATCTGCATGCAACATGGTCAAAAGGACACGAAAATGATATGCAAAGATCCCAGATTCAACCTGTCCTGACAAGTCTGCACAGTCTCGTTTGACGTGTTTGATTTCATGTCTTGTATTTGACTTTACTCTAAACTTTTGTTCAGAAAAGTGTCCTTAAGAGTTACTTACCGTCCTGTTTCTATATGAGCAGACTTGATGGAAACTATGTGTAGAGGGAGTTATAGTTTCCAGTCTGTGTTTGCACCACGAAGGCCCTTATCACCACCCACTACAGCCTGAGTTTATTGAAGACTAGCCAGGAATCCAAATACCCCCCTTTAAAGTCACACATACACAAACAGGCCTGTGCACGTCACCCGTCAGCACAGATAACAGGCAGAGAACGGACCTGCTCGGGAAAGATGGGCTGTTGTGGAACTGCTAACAAAGCAGCTGGTGAAGCTGCTGAAAGAACAGAACGAACAGACAATCCAACGCACTAACATGACTCTGAAGTTGGTACCTGTCATGTCTTCTCTTTGAAATGACTACAATCTCGCCATTGTAAATGGAAGCACATTTATCTGTTAAGAAAAACAGGGCACTTTGAACAAAAAGCCAAAAGTGCATTATGTTAAGAATGCAGTCAGTCATTTATAAAATCTTATGTTGAAATGTGACAGATGCACTTAAAAGAGGATCAAAGAGAACACAAATGCACATTCAACTTTCTAAACCAAACACTTCAGTATGCTAATGGTTGTAATTTGTCAACAGAGCTCTGCTTAAATTATTTCAGAGCATTGGAAATGCCAATAAACATACACAGCCAGGATGCTGAGCAGACGCTTCTACACATTTAATCCATCTGAGACTCGTCAGAGCCTTGCTACTAACTGCACCATCATATTTTACTTCCTGCACCTTGGGGCCTATAGATAACACAGGCTCTGTGTCACTGGCACCCATGGGCCTGGTGTTGCAACACACAAAATAAAACATTGGCTCAGCGACATTGGCATCACTGAACTCTAAACTAAAGCTCACAGCATCTCTGCTATCTATTATTGATAGACACATTCACTCTAAGTCTGTTGTTCAGTGCGTGTAGAGACCAAGCGGGGGACACGATAAGAGTTAGTAATGATGCTGCTGACCATGTCACTGCCCCTATCAAACAATATGCGCTATCCCATCAATATCCATCAATATCCTGCAGGAAAAACAAGCTTATTTTATCACAGTTAAAAGGTACTTTAGTTTAATGGAGAACCATCAATCAAATACAAGGAGCACAAATAATAAGGCTATTGTAGATAGCTTAAAACAAAATATATTACTGTAAGTCTCAATAGGAGCCATTCAGTTGTAAAATAGATTGGAAACAAATGCTGCAAAAATGGAGAGACAGATAAATGAAAATCAGAGACACATTTTTCACTTGTTTGAAGGAAATGAACTAGGCTTTGTTCTGTCAGGCTGAAATAGACAAAAAAAGAGTGGAAGGAGTTCAACTTAGACATTTGGTGTCTTTTATTCTATAACAGTTGTGATATTTTGTTCATGGATAAACTGGTCCCTTCATCCATGTGACCTGTTGTACTCTTTCACCATGTTTTCACATTACTGGAGATATCTGGGACACTGTACTAGAACATGTGTGGGGTTATTTGCTACCATTCACATTTCTAAATTATTATAGTTTCTGGGACTTAAAGGCAATGGACAGGAATGTGGTACATTTGTTTTAGTAATAATGAAATATAAGTTGCAATAATACAATCAATTGACTATCATTAGTCGACAAGCTAACGCAGCTAACGATACCTAGCAAGCAAATGGTAAATTACAAAATATAATAATAATAATGGATTAGATTTATACAGTACTTTTCTATTAACGCATATTCAAAGCGTGTACAGTGGATCCATTATCCATTCACTCACACATTCACACTCTGGTGGTGGTAAACTACATATGATGGATATATACGACTGACGGAAGCGTGGCTGCCAGTTTGTGCCTACTGGCCCTCCGACCACCACCGAACATTCATACACCAGTGTGAGTAGCAGCACCGGAGGCAAGGAGGGTGAAGTGTCTTGCCCAAGGACACAACAGCACATGACTAGGACAGAACAGGATTCGACCCTTCGGTTACTGGACAACCAGCTCTACGTCCTGAGCCATGGCCGCCCTATAGGCGAAAAGCCAATCACAAAATAAAACAAGTTCATTTAAAAACCTAAACAAGGAGTCTACAAAGCACAGCTCCTGATCTAGATGTTATTTAGACTTTCTCTAGTTACTCCCTGTGACTTTGCCCAAAAAATAAAGCTCATATGGAAATTAATCATAATCACATCAGTGACATTGAATAATTGTTTTAGATCTGATGCTTTTCTTTCATTGATCATCTGTAAAACTGTGAAGCCTGTACACAGATTGTACTCATCTAAAATGTATTATATGTCATGGAAAAAGCCCTTTTATATCATACCCATTGCCTCAACTTCCCCTTCGATGGCCACTAAAAACACCACCAGAGCCAGTGTTTGGTATATGTGTTCTATGATTTTTAATTAAGGGGACATTAATTCTGACCACAATCAAAAACATTAGGTGATGGTAATGCTCTTTAATGCCACAGATGTCACCTGAGACAGAATAGAAGTGGATTCTGAGCTACTGTAGAAACAACCTGGTGAAAGAGAACCATTCAATGATGTTTTTTTTTTTTTTTAGGAATTTATACACCAGTGAAAATACAGTTATGAATACTCTATTCCTGCTATTCTATCATCTAAGTCTTACCCACTCAACCTTTAGCTGAGGTCTCTGAATTTGGACAAAACCGAGATTTGGAGTGAGAAGTATGGAGTAAAAAGATCAGAAATACAGAATGATTATACTGACCTTGTCAGTGTGCTCCACTAAGAATCGTACTTTGAGTATTCTGAAGTACAAACTGTTTTGACTGAAACATGAGCAAAGAACTGAACTGTCAAAGAAAGGAAAAGATGAAAGAAATGTTCAACAGGTTGGGACAAACTAGACAGAAAAATGTAAAAATTAAAAGAAGTGAAGTTACGGTGTGGCAACCAAACATAGCCTGGAATAAAACTGACTGAAATGAAACTTTCTATGAACTAACCAATAAGAACAAAGCATAACGACAGTTTAAGGTGACATGTTGTTGTCAGGACGCCTGGACGATGACGGTATTACAATCACAGAACTATTTGACCAACTTTCATCCAAGCTTTACTTCAGAGACACATTGTAAACAGACAGTGACAAGCAATGCAGCAACAGCTAGTGTCTGACCATGACCTTTGACCTTTAGAGGACATATTTCAGGTTACACAAATGCGATGCAGGAGCTCAGTGTGTTCACAGAGACCATCATTCGGCAGATGTATTCCTATCAGTGCCTCTGTCTACATAGGCACCCTGAGTTAATAAAGCCCTTGAACAGACAAAGCAGGCGTCTTTGAAGGGGCCTCTTTAGGCAGAAGCAAAATGATTATAGTGTGTCAATGGACAAGCTCCATACAGCACACTGCAGCAAACACAGTAACGTCACATGTACACTTACATACACTCAAAAAAAATCAGTTAGTCTGTGTGTTTGATAAACAAACCAGAAACATGTTGGTATTATATTAGCTAATCATGTTTGTTCTCATTAAATCATTTGTTTTTGTTCATTCAACACGAGTTCCGTAAAATTCAAGTCAGTTAACTTAATTCATGGTAATCTAACGAGAATGAGGTTCATCGATTCAATGACTCTCGTATGCTCATATACTGCACATGCTCCACTCTCTTGAATGGATGCGGATGCAGAAGAAGCGGAAGCAGAGCCGTTGAAATTTTCTGGACTTTTCACAGACTGAACATCATAAAAATTTCTTTCAGAGAGAAGGAAGAGGAACAATGACCATGTAGTGGCAATGAAAATGGAGAAGACTCTCTTACAGAAGGCAAGAGGTTCTTCAACGACAGCCCATGATTTCTGACTTTAAAAGCAGATGGCCGGCTTTGTTCACTGAAAGAGAGGTATTTTGCTATATTTTCTAAGGTTTTATTCATACTAGTGTACTAACTTCAGACGAGAAAAAGAACACAAATGAAACAGTGTTAAACAGCGTTTAACTCAAATGATTGTTAGCGAACAAATTTTAAAAATTATCCTGTCTTTTTTTGTTGTGTATTGCTATGATTATATGGTTGAATTACTCTCACGTGCTTTGTTAATGTTTTTCAGATTGATAGAGAGCTCCTGCGCATATCAACTGTACCTTTCCTTTCAACATTTTTTGCTGCACTTGATCAGTACGCCCCACGTCTTATGGAAATGTTTAAACATGGGAGGAAGATTAGACAGGTCATGGTGGACATTTCCAAGGTATGTATTAAAATAAGTGGATTTGTGCTCATGATCCATGTGTCTCCCCCTACTCCCCACCTACCCCCCTCTCCCCTAGTCTCTCTCTCTCTCTCTCTCTGTCTCTCTCTTCTCTCTT
>JAPQRP010000019.1:26131588-26145831 GCA_037367295.1 Apogon hyalosoma | reverse complement strand
TCTATCTATCTATCTATCTATCTATCTATCTATCTATCTATCTATCTATCTATCTATCTATCTATCTATCTATGCCTTTTTTTTTTTAAATCTGATGGCCGATAAGAGATGAGTTTAAACTGGGTCATTTTGGCTCTGATGCAGCCGTGCCTCTCGTCTGTGGAAGTGAAAGTTAACACTCATTTACCTTTTCCCTACCTCCTGAATCTTCACAAACTTTCATTTGAGAGGGCAGGATGTTTGTCCTGGCCTATTATATATCATACTTATGTATAATAAGTGTAATGCATCAGTGATGATTTCTTTGGTATGAAATGTATGGTGTGGCGGCAAGGATTTTGCCGTGGCACTGCGCCATAAAGCAGAGCTGCGGTGCTGTGCCATGGCAAAACCTTACCAGCGGAAACACTGACTTAGTTTTATTGCAGGATAGCATGTTAAGGGGATGGCTAGAGAATTATGTGCATGTAGGCCACATGAGAAGGTGCAGAAACTGACAGCAAAGCACCGTCTGAGGGGAAACTGTAGGGCAATAATGGTGGTTTAAAGTGAGACACAGCAGACAAAAACATCAATTTTTCATGCAGTGGTCAATTTTGAGATTTTGGGCTAGTTCACTCCTTGTGTGTTCTTTCAAGCTGCTATAAAGAAAATGCAATGCAATGTACAAATTTTATTTAACTTTGCTTAATTTACTTTATAAAACTTCAGGAAGCTCTTTATTTATTTAAATGTTCAGTTAACTTTACAAGAGATGCTGCTGAACCTGGGAACTCCCTGCACCTTTTTGTTTTTGTTTGCACTTAAAACAAAGCCAAGTGAGAGATAAAATACCAAATACCATCAGTTATTGAAATTTGGAAAACTTTATTTACTGTAGACAACTTTTGTTAAATTTTTCATTTAGCTTTATAAGACATGCTGCTGAGCCTGGGAGCTCCCTGCACTTTTTATTGTAATTTTTAAACAAAGATGTCTATTGTCTAAGAAAAAAAAAACCAAAAACCTTTAACATGTTCAAATCTGAAAAGCCGTTGAATTAAAATATGCTTAAAGGCATTTAAAGTTTAAATGAAGTTAAGTGTTGGAGTTCGTATTATTCAAAATTTTGACGCCGATATTTTCACTTTTACTGCAAATGAATATCGGCTCCACATATTGGTTATCGGCCTCCTTGACTACTAATAATTGGTATCGGTATCAACCCTGAAAAAAACATATTGGTCGATCCCTACTGCTAACCCTAACTCTAACCCAGACCCTAAATGTAACCCTAACTGCTAATTGCATGGCATTTGTGAACATACAGAAAGCTTATAATGCATACAGATAACACACCAATTAAAAGTGGTGTGTTATCTGTACGCAATTCATAATATGTTGCATGTGTTATTAGACGATTTTGGAACATACTTTTTTTTTAGTGAACACGAGGTGCATCATGCTTGGTCATTTAAATAAATATTACAGAGATGCATGATGAATGTTTTTTTTTTTTGTTTTTTTTTTGCAACCGATACTGATAACAGATAACTTGCTGCTTCTCATAATCGATACTGATAATAAACAGCAATAGTTCCCCTTCTTCAAATTATTTTATTATTATTTCAAGTCAGCGGTAAAACTCAGTTAATAGTAAAATAAAGGCTTCAACAGAACCAAAAGCCTACAGCTGCTTGAAATGGATAAAAGACCAACGGTTTTCAACCAAGGTTTTTTTTTGTTTTGTTTTTTTTTTAATACTTACAATGTACTGATCCAGACCTCTTCTTCTTCTTGGTTTTTATGGTGGTCGGCAAGGCAACAACGTACACTGTGTACTGGTGAAATGCTCGGAATCTAACCAATTTAGATTGCAGAATTACCTGAATGACATCATTTTTTTCAATATCGGATCAGTAATTATTGGTGCTGATAGTTATCGCGCATCCCTAATTACAAATGTATAGACTTCATAGTACTTTTGGAAAGCCTTCTTGACAAGCAAAATGTTTTTTTTTTTTTTTTTTGGTGAGTGAGGACTGAGGAATCAGGATGGCAAAAATAGGGAAATCACTTCATGATAAGCTTGCTGTTATTCTTATCATTGGTCAAAAATGACAAACACAATCGCTGTATGTGTTAATACAGTCTGGTGGGTTTGAAAAGTGCCTGAGGGCTACACTTCACTGTTGTTAAGGGTTGTGTAATGTTAAGGTAAGCAGGTGAAAATGTTCTAAGTATAGCCTACATTAACACTGGTATTAGGTTTTATAGATGTAGATTTTTTTTTTTTTTTTTGGTGGCGAAGCACGGCAAAAACCTCCAAATGAACCCTTTCAGACCATCATGCTGTTCTGCATAAATATCTGTTCTTCTTTTAGCTACGATGACCCTATATGCATCATCCCCCATCCTGTCGTTGACTCTTTAGAACCCTTCAAAATCATGCAGTGGTTGAGTCAGTCCCAGAGCAGGCCTGAAGTTACACTGGAAAGAGATTTTCAGATTTTATGTAAGTGTATGTATCTCTTGAGAAGTAACCTATTTTTTTCTTATATTTTTTTTTTTTTTTTTTTTTTTTTTTTTTTACCAAGTGCACACAAAGTTTCTCCATATGGGGAAACAGAGGTGCAAGTCGGCTTATTTCATCTGTCAGTCACTATAATCAAATCTTTGCATGCAGAATACTGAAGCTGTCGAATGGTCACCTGACAGTGTCACTGCAAATCAAGTGTTATGCAGTAGTTTGAGGTTTTCAACAGGTCTTTGTTAAGTACAAGCTGACCTACACAACTCAAACATGTCTTAAATGTCACAGACAAATGTCAGACTTAATTCAGGCGATTTCCCTAAGCTCCCTTAAATTTCAACATAAAAATAACATAGCTGATGACAGTGGTGTAATTGCTGTAGCAATACAAGCTAACCAAACCAAGTGAGAACCTGCTGGTAATCTCAGCGTAATACTAAGGCTACAAGGAAATTACTTTTTTCTTTCTTTTTAATTAGTATGTGTTCAGGCATGCCATGTCTTTGTTAACAGAGAGTGGAGGAGACAGAAGATAAATTCACAGAGACAAGAGAATGGAAACCCGAAAAGGCTAATGAGGCCACCAAAGTTGAACTGACGCAATTAAAAGGACCACATGTAAATCTGGACTCTCACATGTGCAATCCTTGACCACAGTTTGGAACTTTTTGTTTAAAAGTCTTTATTTAAGAAGTTTCTTGGGTTTACAGAATGTCAGTGACACAGAATAGATGTGATTACATTTTGGGAAAAGTAGGTCAAAGTTTGCCTTTTTTTTTAATGAATTTTAAAAATCTATCTTTTAAAAAATTGTTTGGGTGGCTGTGGCTCAGACGGTAGAGCAGCATGTTCAGCAGCCAGAGGGTTGGCAGTTCAAATCTTGCTCTGTCCTAGTCATGAGCAATGTGTCCATGGGCAAGACGTTTCACCCACCTCGCCTCCAGTGTTCCTCACACTGGCTACAGATGTAGTTTAGCACCAGCAGTGTGCGAGAGGGACTGAATAGTGGGTCATAAATGTAAAGTGCTTAGGATGCTTTGAAAAGTGACATAGAAATCCATTATTGTTTGTCCATAGTATGGGGTAGACAACAGTATGTTGACAGTGAGCCTGTTTACACACCAATACTCCAATCTGTATCTGATTTCTAGCGTTATCAGAAGTGACCATGTAAACAGTATAATCTGATGCTTTATCAGTTAGCAGCAGTAATCTGATTATGAGAAACTGGATTAATGCACCTGGATTTTTCCTCAGTACTCCAGTGTCTTCCTGCATGTATATAGGTTCATCTGATTTATTTAGTTCTTTTACGTCTCTGCATGTGTAAACACATTTAAAAATGTAGAGAACGGAAGTTATATTGTCAAACGTGAGTGGAAGACAATAACAGGAAGTTTGATTCTACCATCACTATGTACATGCATACCCCGCAAGAAGTCCTATAATGGACTAATTCATTCTGAAGATGAATGATTGATTGAAGATGATGACTGGAGAGTCTAAATCAGGGTTTTTTGATTATCGGATTTCTTAAATACATGTAAATGAGGGTGCCCACCTTATTGTCAGAAGGCCCTTTAGTCAGGAAATTAGTCAGAAAAGGGTTAGGGTTAGATTTATCAACTAAATCCAAACTAACGAGTCTTCTGACAATAGGACACCTCCCGTAAATGCGTTAGATCTGAATATCTGATTACTCCCAGTTAATGGACTTTAATGGTCATGTAAACAGGCTCAGTGACAGTTGATAAAAAAAAATGTAGGTATTATGGCAATTCATGATCAATCCTGGGAGATAGAAGTTCTATTTTGGGTGTGGAAATAAAAGGGTTTGGGAATTCTTAGTGCACAGTGTCTTCAAATCAGCAGAGAACAAAGTTGCTGCATTTATCATCAACAGGGGCATCATTCACATTCTGCAGACATGAAAGATCCCAGATATTACCACCTAATAATTAAAACTGATGGAACTTTTGCGTTTATCCTGTTCTTCTTGAGAGCATTACAGATTTCATATTGTGCAAAAAGAACATTCATTTTGCACGATATGGAATCTGTAAAACTGATTGAAAATGAAGGAAGCATTGTTTGGGCGGTTTGGCAGGGCTGTTTGTAACATCCTGGGCCTGAGCCCAGTGGAGACGTCAACATGCTCAACACTCTGAGATGTGCATTGTGTGGGTTTTAGGCTTGTCTTGTGCTGTGGAGCAGAAGTAGAGGCTTCTTATCGTGACATCATACAACACTGTCCTGTCTGGAGACGGAGATGAACAGCAGTAGGACAGACAGCTGGAGTCATGGAGAAAAAGAACAAAGAAATGGGAGAGTAATGCATAATGAATAGTGCAAAACGGAACAAAAAAATGAACCAAGAATTTTTTTAAAGAGAAAAGACAGGAAGAAGGCAAAAAGCAGTGATTGTTTGTATGAGATTGCTCCAGGGAGAAACTGCTGTGGGAGAACAAGGGAATGACTGAAGCCACTATGACTCACCCTGTTTTCAATGGGATCCTTTTATTCTAATCTAATTGGATCAAGTCTATAAATGGATCACATGCCAGACATTGACAAAATGTCTGATAATCCAAGGTGCAGCTGGAAATGTCCTGCATATTTTTAAGCCTTGGGGATTCCAACTGTTCAGCCCCTGTACTATTTGTTTTTCTTTTCTTACTTCTATGCTGCTGACACAATGTGACCAACTCGTTCAGTCCAAAAACAAAAATGTGTGAAACTCATGAACGCTAGAGGGGGATGCTTAAGGACGTGATCCACTTCGATAAAAAACAGTTGAAGAGCAAAAGCAGGCGTGGTGTCAGGTATTTTTAGATGTTGGAAAAGTAGGGGGCCTGTATTTGTATTTTAAGTAGTGGTGTGTGTCTTTTACTTATTGAAACCTAGAACATTGTAAGTGGGAATAGTGGAAGGAGAAAGATGAGATGAGATGCAGAGAAGGTTCAACAGAGGTTCTCTTAGTTATCAGAGCTAATTTGACAGTTTAGACACTTGAATGCCACCTTATGTCATAGAAAACACCTAACTCTAACTGCAAACATGTTTTGTTATTAAGGGATGTTGTCAAAATTCTGTTTAGCTTCATCATAATTGAATGCGGTAAACTTACCGCATATTGCTCCTGAACATTATCAGACTTTTTTTTTTTCAACCCACACAATGGTCCACTATATAAATGACCACAAAGATGATAAACTTTTTATTTAACACTATTTAAATCAAACCAAATTATTTTCCAAACAAAGTCCTGAAACAAACTGCTTAGCTAAGCCTGTGGGAGTTAATGTGCATAAAAAAACAACTAAAAAGAGTAACTTAATTCTGGTTGATTCCCTGAACAGCAGGTAGTTGTATTAGTCAGCCTGGATAACTAGGTCCAGTTGATCCACTGTTGAACAGAATCGTAACTTTGACTCTTACAATGTTTGAAAGTTACTGCAGTTATTATAGGCAACATTGCAACTGTAGTTTCAATTTGAGTGTGAGTTTATCAAGGCAAACGCCGATTACTCACTTGGATAAACTTATATTACTGGGTAACCTCCAACCGTCTTTGAATCTCAGACTGTGGTAGATTTTTGTCATAGGATCTACTTTTCAGTGGGATTGTACAGATGTGTTTCTGAGACAGTGTTTGAGTTTTGCAAGAGAACACAATCCAAACTTTCCCCCTCCTCTAATATTTATTTTAAATAGGCTGTTTATCAGTGTAATTATGTTTGGTTTTTACAGAGTGCTGCTCTGATCTATGGGTTTGTATCATTAAGGTTGACAGCACAGGTCACTAGGCTACTGAGTTCATTTCAGTCCATTTACAGCAATACATTGCATCTGTCCATGTCAAAGTGTTTGGATTTAGTCCTCATTAACGTGAAGTTTGTTTCATGTGTTGTTTTGAATAATGATGAACAATTAGAACGTCAGCTGCGAGTCTGCCTCCTGATCTCTGACCTGCAGTCAGTCTGATTTATACAGATGCTTTGGAGATATTCGAGAATGAAAATATGTGATTCATTATACAATTCTGATGGGACAAATTAGGCTGCCACAATCAACGTCACTAATGAAACCACTACAGACCCTATTCCTAACCCTATCTATGGGCAACTGTCCACCAGGGTTTATTTCATCTAGACACTGTAAATATTTAAGGTTTACCTCAAAATGATGTAAAAGTGCTTTTTTTTCTCATCAGATACAACAACCAAAACCACCACGCCCAGCCTTGGTCTGGTAGAACAACAGGCAAACTAGAGGAAAATGTTACAGTTCAGTTGTATCTCACTCCCATGTTAAAAGAGTGTGAACATTGTGATTCAGATCACAATCTGCTCAAAAGGCGTTCCTAATCTTTTGGCCAGATTCAACAGCTCGCTGCTCTTGCCCTCCTCAGTGTAACTCAGTCAGATATACGGTCAAGTCTGTATTTGGACAGTGACACAAATTATTAGCTTTTTTTCACCACAGTGGATCTAAAAGGAAGCAACCGAGGTGTGAAGTGTGGACTTTCAGCTTTCATTCAACAAAATAAGATTTTTATGAATATGAGAATCGTTTTTATTACTTGGATAATTCTTTGCAGTCAGTGACTTAAGTCTGAACCCATGGACATCGCCAAACAGTTAGTTTCCTTCTTGCAAATGCTTTTCCAGGTCTTTATTACAGACGCCTTCAGTTTTTGTCTGTTTGTGGGTTTTCTGCCCTCAGTTTTGTCTTCAGTAACTGAAAAGCTGCACTGCTGGGTTGAGATCAGATGACTAATATGAGCACTCAAGAACATCCCATGTCTTTACTTTCACAAGCTTTTGCGGTGTCCTGGGTCAGTATCCATATGCAGTGTGAAGTGTCATCCTATCAGTTTTACAGCATTAGGTTCAGTCCGAGCAGAGGACAGACCTGTATACTTCATACTTCAATATAAATGCATGTATACTTCAATTCACTGTTCCTTCGACCACCAGTCACATCATCAATAAACACCAGTGACTCAGGTCCACTGGAACCCCTATGTGTGTTGCTGAGCTCGTAGTGCTTTCTTTTTAAGAATATGGTAAATGGACTGAACTTATATAGTACATTTTCATGCACCTTCATGATGCCCAAAGCGCTTTACATGTTCCTCACATTCACCCATTCACACACACTCATACACCAGTAGGCGGCTGCTGCCTTGCATGGCAGCAGTGTCTTGCCCAAGGACACCTCGACATGTGGACAGTCGGAGCCAGGATTCGAAGCGCCGATCCTTTGGTCATTGGACGACCCGCTCTACCAACTGAGCCACAGCCGCCCCATAATATACCAAATTGTTGATTTGGCTCCTCCAAAGTCCACACTTCACCAACATCTTGATTGTTTCAAATGCACTGTGGTGATGCACAATGGAAAAACTAAAACATTTCTGTTCTTCCAAATAAATGGGGTCCTGACTGTTTTATATTTCTGCAACTAGATCACCATAAGGGCTCATTAATGCTCTTTGTTAAAGACGCAGACGGATACAGACAGAGTGTTCTGTCTGTCCCCTGCGTTCATTACGTACGTAATTCTGTCCGTTTTCTGGGAGCTTGCGGACGCGTACCCTGCCGGACGAAACGGAGCAGTACCATCGGAAACAGTAGAGGCAGTGTTGAGATTTCAACAGAACAATTTCCACAAACAGCGGCTTTCAAAGAGCAACTGTGTGAGTTAAAGAAAAACTACTGACATATTTATGACAACTGAATATTAACATTAGTTAGTAACATGTTAGTAACATTAGTAAAACCTCCTCTATCGTCACCATATTTGTTATTATTGACTTTCTTCTTAAAAAACTTTACTCTTCTTCTTGGTATTTGGCCAGTATGGTCATTAAGAGTGGCGTCCTCTGGTGGATTGATTGAGAAACGCTCATTCCAACGTACAGGAAGTATGGAAGTATGAAGGCAGTGACACATAACAACATTAGAGACGGACAGACCTATTTACATACGTAATGAAACATAAATGAACCTTTAATCTTCCTAGCTCTGGAGCAAGATGCTGTAGTTTTTTTTAATTGTGTCATGTTTGCAGACTATCTGTTATTGAATCTTTAATCATTTGTAAAGCTTATTTATGTGTTTGGCAGGAAATTAGCTCCATGCAGTTGAAATGCAATTTTTCTGTGTGGTTACAGTATTGGGTTTTGTGTTCATCATCCACGCCACACAGCAAGAAAACGTCACAAATCCCTCAATGACAAATTATAGTCCATTTCAACAAAACACAAAGCACTAATTGTATTCGTGAATATATTAAACATATAATTTTAAAAAATGGAATTCCACGAACATTGTGGATACATAAGTGGATTCACAATTGATTTGCTTTTAAGGGGTTGACAGAGGGTGTGGCTGAAATAGAATAAATATCTGTACTATATGAATTCAGTACAGTTTGTAACTTCTGATTGTAAAAATCTCGGACCATACGAATGCTTTCTAACTCTGAGGGATTGTCCCCAGTTTGCAGAGTTGTCGTGCCCTTAAAAATATGTCATTGTGTCCAAATAAAACAGGGTCAAAGATAACTCTTCCATAAACTGCTGTGCAGAGTTTTGAGAGGATTAAAAGGCAGTCATGTTCTTTTGTCAGCTGTCACCGGCTATTTAAGAGACCATTCTCTCTTCTTTTTGGGACTAAAAAGGTCAGTCATTGGAAATTAAATTTCATGTTCAAATGTGGGGTAAAGACTTTTCACTCCCCTTCGTCCTGTCCTTTTCTTACCGGATGAATCGTATCTTACTTGTAAGTTTTAATGACATCATTTAATAACTGAAAGCAGAATGAAGAATGGTTTAGCTGGGCTTTTACTTAAGGCAAATGTACACATTCTTAAAAGCTTTTTGAGATATTCTTTGCTATGTTCTGGTAGCTTTAGTGAAGCCATGCCTTCCTCTGCATGAATTATGTCAAATTAA
This sequence comes from Apogon hyalosoma, assembly GCA_037367295.1. Classification (NCBI taxonomy): domain Eukaryota; kingdom Metazoa; phylum Chordata; class Actinopteri; order Kurtiformes; family Apogonidae; genus Apogon; species Apogon hyalosoma. The sequence continues at coordinate 26,136,358 of JAPQRP010000019.1, read as the reverse complement.
CTGTTGCAAACTGTCAGTTAAATGATGAGATTTTCAATTTTTCATGTGTATTTTGTAGAATGAATTGCAGAAGATGGAGACAAAACACAGTGCACAGCACATGTTTGAGGTGGTTTTTGCCTTTTCTACAAAATACCTAATGTGCTTAGCGAGAAATGTAAACATCTTTGAATGAGTGTTGTCATTGTGAACATTTACCTCACATGACTTGGCTGCTTTTTAACAGCACCAGACAGGACCAGAATGTTCTGCGTCTTTTATTTTACTCTTTGAATTACTTTGTGTATTTCAGTTTGACACACCTATTGTGGATAAATTCACAAGTTAAAACTGGAGACTGTGTTTACAGATACATCAAAAAAACACCAACACCCTGTGGAAGCTGCCTCAGGTGTTGGACGTACATCCCACCTACTCATGTGAGACAACGGTACATATGAAACACCTTTTTGCAAAGGATGATGTTTGGTTTTGGGGAGATTTCATCAGGGTGACCAGTCACCCTAACAGGATGTCCATGTCATCCTCTGTCTGATTAGTTTGCTCCTCAAAAACCCTTAACCCAATGTAGAAACACATGGAGGAAGGACTCTGCAGTACACTGTGTGCCTTTATTCTTCCCTAGCCCTTTGGAGTTCATTTCCAAATCACTGGATGTCCGCAACTTCATCCAGTCCTTAATAATTGGTCCATAATAACAACAACAATAATAATAATAATAATAATAATAATAATAATAATAATAATAATAATAATAATAATCATAATAATAATAGGGGGAGCAAAATAAGCATAAACATAGTGATGCATAGCATAAATGATAGTAGTAGGGCAGTATTCAGCATTTGGCACTCAAACTCAAACTTTCTCCATGCCAGAGAGTAAAGGCAACCAAAATTCATTAAAGATATGGCCATGATTATATTTATCCAAAGTTACTTTTACTTTTTTCCCCATTCATTTATATTTAGACTTTTATGTTTTTGGCCTGTTACTTTTGAGTGTGTTTAGCTGGTTTATTCCTTTAGGGGTGGGGAGGTGGAAAGAATGCACAAAGGAGAATTGTAAAATATAAGACCCCTTATTACGAAGTTTGTGTATCTGGATGGTTTTCTTTTGTGAAATAAAAATATATATATAAAAAAAACAACAATAATAATAATAAGAATAACAGGTCCATAATGAAGCCACTCTGGAAGTATGTAAAAGTTGCAATACCCCTGACAGTTACTAGATGCTGATTCCCGAGAGCCATGGCTCCTATAAATCTGTGCTGAACTCTGTTTTAAATATACTCAGTATTTATTATTTTATTACATTTCAGTAATAAAAGATGTATGTATGTATGTATATATATATATATATATATATATATACACATAATATTGTTATTTTGTTATTTTTTAGTCTTGTATAACCCTTTAATAAGATTTCACTGTAAGGGTTTAATTTGTGTCATATCAGGCTTTGATTAACAGCAAATGATGCTACTCGCCTGCTGAGTCAGACTTGTGGAGCTTCTTTTAGTTCATTTAATACATTTTTTTATGGACAGATAGTTTGAGTGTAATCGTGATTAAGAAGTTAACAGCACTATAAAATCATTGTTACACAATGTTTGATGAGATTTAGTTTAATAGAGTCTAAGCTAACGTTTAGCTTTGACCCACTGCTGAACCTTGTGCTCCTCTAACTCTGCACCTTTAAAGTTCGAAGGTCTTTATGTACCTCTGGGTAGATTTGTGCCACAATGTGAGATGGTGACATCCAGTTTAACAGACAAATAACACAACGATCTAACAGATTAGAAGAACTGTTTGTACATCCTAAAACATGACAGAAGTACTCAAGGCTCCACCAGTCACAACAAGAGAAACAAATATCAATGAATAACTAAAGTAAACAATCAAATAATTCACAGTTAAAATTGGTTTAGAACAAGAAGAGTTTAAAATAAAGTGTAAAGCAAATATTGCCACAGTTTGTTGAACCTGACGATGACTGCACCTTTGGACTAAAAACCTCCTTCTAGCGCAGTGGTTCTCAAATCCGGTCCTCATGGCCCAGTGTCCTGCATGTTTTAGATATTTCCCTCTTCCAGCACACCTGGTTCGGTTAATGATCAGCTCATCATCAGGCTCTGCAGAAGCCTGATAAAGATGTAATGGCTTCCAGGGGTAATGGAAGAAGGGAGCATCTAAAACATGCAGGACACTGGGCCACGAGGACCATATTTGAGAACCACTGATCTAGTGGGAGGAAGCATAACATCACCATTCATGAGGTGGAAGTCATCATTTAAAGTATGAAAGGATGGGTAAAGAGGAGACTCACTCATCAGCCAACTTGACCATTTTACCATCTGGTTCAAAGAATTTCCCCAACTTAACCCATAAAGACCCAGTGTTACTTTTGTGACAGTTCCTAAATGAATTGTTCACTCTATTCAACCTTTAAGTGATTTATCACCATTTATTATAATATTATCCTCTGTATTCTGCATTTTTTTCAGTTTAAGTTATGTATTTTCCTATGTTTAATTCACTGATCGTGTAGATGTTCATAAAAGCTCAGAGTAAAGTTGAGGGTTATTATATCAAAAACAGAGAAAACCAAAGAGGAAGTGACTTTTTCGTCAAAATCTATCATTAACTGAACATAAACCCAGCGTCTCCATTCTGTCACTGATCCAACTCCATGGGTTTTACTGGTGAATCAATGTTGTAAAAGATGACGGTGTTTCCACATTCACATCCAAATGGGTCATATCTGATGACAATGAAAAGATGATAAACTGCATTTAACACCAATTATTTACATGTATTGATAAGATAAGTGGATCAATATTAAATGTTTTACAACAGCAGATGATTTTGTTGGAAGGTGGATGTTTGGGTCTATACGGGTTAAAACTGTAGCTAAACTAAGGCACAAAGAACACTAGACAAATAAAAAAAAGCACAATAACGTAATTATAAAGCACAATTAAACCAATAAATGGTTAACAAACCTTTTACTGACAGCTGTCGTCCTGTAACGTCATGGATCCTCTATTCACGACATCTGTGTTTAAAACACAGGCTGGAATTAATTTATATTACATCATCTAAAGGGATGCATTTCTGACCACTCCACTGGTTTTCATATCTGTCTACTCTATTTCAATATGCTGATAGACAGTAAATTGTCCTTTCATTGGAGGATTATTTCTGACAATTATATATAGTCATGTGATTAGTTGATAAGTGTTAATAAAAGAGGTAACTTTGTGGACATATATATGTATATATATATTGCTCTCACACCACTGAGGAAGCGCTATCTGGCTCTCAGACGCTGCTACAGGATGTCAGATCCCTAACATGCTGTGATTAAATCTCCAGAAATAGGAACCCAGAAATTACATGGTTTAAAATGGTTTCTCTGGGATTGTATTTTTCCTTTCCTGTGAGAATTCCCCTTTCAAAGAAGAACTTAAATTAAAGTGTAATATCACCCTGCTGCAAGCCTAAGTCCACCCACTGCATGGTTTTAAATTGTGCTGTAAAGTCAGGAGTTGTTCATGGACAAAGAAGCACAAGAAACCTATGGACAACTTTATGAGGCTCTGAGAGGCTTACTTTGTTTTCTTCATGTTGGTTTTTCCACCTATAAAATGGACCATACTCAAAATGAATATGAGTCTTAGTGAACACCATAGCATATTTTCACTGCTTTATTTTGTTGTCTTTGCCCTTTGCATTACAGTGTGACTTAATTTGTGATGGGTATCAATAAGATTTTCCTAATACTACAATACTGATCAGCTGTTTTAACTGAATTCTTATCAGGGTTTTTTTTTTTTTTTTAGTTTAGAGTTAGAGTTACAGTTTAAATTGTGAACAGAATTACTGGCTTTATTTTCTCATTTGTAACTAAGGCTTATATAATAAATGTTTTTAATTAGAAAAGTGCGTTTGAAGTAATCACTGTCAAAAATGATTTTTTTAAATAGTGGTAACTAGTGTGAAACAAATACCATCATATAATTATTTACTGCAGAAGAAAATAGTCTTTCACTTATTAAATGTAAAACTGAATGGAGGACTGTCAGTATTTGACTAATCTCTTAATGCAGTGTCTGACTTTCTTTTTTTTTTTCAATTTTGTAAAACCCGAGTGATAGCCTAATTATCACTAACCCATTAGTCTTTCTGCGCTTACGCACCTGAATCACTTCCCTCACAGTGAACAATTTCGAAGATGACTCCATCACAAGCAGTCCGTTTGTTTATATACACTGTAAAAAAAAAAAATCCTGTTTTTTTTACGGAAAAAAACTGGCAGCTGTGGTTACCGGAGAAATACTGTAAGAAACACAACAAACCGTAACCATATTTATGGAGTAACATGTAGATTTAAATGGTAAATAGACTGCACTTATATAGTTTAGTTTCTACACCTTCATGGTGCCCAAAGTGCTTTCCAAAGCCACCAGGTCCTACTGGAGCAATTTAGGGTTCAGTGTCTTGTAAGGACACTTTAACATGTGTGACATGTCAGAACCCAGATTTGAACCACCAACCCTTCAGTCACTGGACAACCTGCGCTACCAACTGAGTCATAGCCACCCATCACACATGTTTGAAATGTTAAAGTGTTATCTGTTTACTTTTTTATTACTTTTTTATTTAAAAAAAAAAAAAGTGAATTAGCTGTTATTTTAACATTGTGATCTTGCAATTTAAACAGCACCAAATTGTTTTTCAATTTACAGTTTTATTTTGTCAA
>JAPQRP010000019.1:26087021-26107839 GCA_037367295.1 Apogon hyalosoma | reverse complement strand
GGTGGGGGGGCGGGTCATGATGATGGCCCAGCATCATTGGTGGAACACAGAACCATCCACCATAATTCACATCAATATTCTGTAGTGCACATGTAAAGAGGGATGCATTAACATGTCTCTATTCTTGTTAAAAGCCTAAAATTCTTGATTTATCAGACAGATGGTGAAGTTTTACAATGTCCTCATCGTGTTAAATTACAGTTTTTTTTTTAATCCTGACAATCAGATATTCTTCCTGTTTTTCTCTCTGTCATGATGCTTTGCTGACGTTCATCTTTCCAGTGCACTTTAATAACCATAATGGGCTTTTTACTTTCTAGTCACTTTAAATGTGTTCACTGACCTCGGTCACACATGTCACGCCACATACGTGTTCGCTACAGATTCATCACAATATGCACAGACACACCACCGGTCCTTATTTCCGATGCCTCCTCTTGACCAAAGCTCTCCTCTTTGATGCTTTTAGTCACAGATTCACGCAGAATGAAGATTTTAGTGCAAATGCAATACAGGGTCTACAAGTAAAGCCACAGTATAATGTTTTAAATGTATGTACGTGCACACAATGTGAGTATATGTGCATGTAATATAGGTATTATGTGTAACAATGGTGGAGTGGCTAATCGGGAGATTTGGTAGGATTCCCAATGGGCTGGCTCAGGTCAATCTAGACTTTGGGCCAGTTGGATGGGAAAAATAATTTTGACACTTATCTGTCATGTCTCTAATCTTCTTCTTGGATTCATTCTCCAGTCATCTGACAGTGCAGTCACTATATCTCAGTAGATTTGATGGGTTCCATCATCTGAGGGAATTCTTCCCTCCCAAATGTTTCAGTTGGTTTGGCCCACGAGTTGTCTTTTCTGGAGCGGTAGCGCGAGTCAGTGATGGAAGGCAGGAAGAGGCCAGATGGAGCAGGAAGAGGCCAGGTTAAAGAAAATGAAGCTATTGAAGAGTTTAGTGTAAACCTGGTGGATTTACCTACCAGCGCCCTTGGTGTCACACCCCCCACCTTCCACGTTGCAGTTTGAAACCTGGTACCTGTTGAGCTAAAGCTCTGTTGGCCAAAGGCTGACCTGTCTGATTGTCTTGGTACTTTTCAGGCTATGACGTTTATATTTAAGCTTCAGGGTTAATTAAGATTAAAGTGTATATTGTGTTGTCAAATATGGCCGTAATGCACAGTATGTTCTGTAAACAAAGCAAGCAGTCCTGGGATATCCAGGAATATGACAATTCAGAGAAGGATATCATATATGTATGTATATATAGTGTGTCCCCTTCATTTTTTCTGGATCTGCTACCTAACAATAGAGCACCTCTCTGATGGGAAGAAAAATGTCATTTTAAATTATTTTAATTTCAACTTATTGCTCCTGTACAAAGGTAAATACGTTTTCATCGTTATCCTATTTTTTACCTTATAAATCTTTATATGATTTAAATTTGAATTAAACATATTATTAAAGGGAAGTGTTTTCTGTTACCTTACGAACATATACCTGAACTTATGCCCAATACAAAGGCATTGTAAGAGCTAGCTGCTGTTTCATTTATTCAAATGCCTCCTCCATGGAAAAAGTGGGCCGCTTTGGGCATGAAACTCCCGGGCTGAAAATGGGACCCATGCTGCCCCTGATATGTAAACATAACTTAGAACTGTGTTGTAAATGAATAGTTTTTGAACTGGAGTGGATTACTTTTGATATAAAGTATTCCTTAGCCAGAGATTTTGAATTTATCTGTAAATGTCAGTAAACCGGGGACATCTAAAATACTACATTTCAGTAAATTTTTTATGTGCACCACAGACTTTGTTCATGGCCATTAAATGTGAAGACAAACCAGGGGCCCAATCAATGTACATTACAGCCCTGAGTGTATCATACATTCATTATAACACAAAGTATAGTTTGTCCTTTATTCTTTAGTGTTTAAAAATACTGTGAATCTAGCTGCATCATTCTGCAGATCAGTTCAACCATATTCTCTTCACCACCAATCTGAATGCAGAAACAAAGGTGAAAGTTATTCCTCCATGGTTTCCACACAGGCTTCACCAGTGCCTTCATATTCCCATATTTTAGAAATGATATGGAAATGTCAGAAAAGGTAGGAATGATGGCCAAAAGTAAGAGTGCATGAGCTGGGATTTTGAGTCTAGCTGTAATGTGAACTTCAGTGATAGAGTAGATATTCTGATGGCTTAGGAACACCCTGACACATTGACTTTACCGCTCTGGGGAAAGCTTCGCTGAAATGGGAAGGCAGCCTATTTCACAATAAAGCATTAGGGACATTATATCTTTGCCAAACAATAGTCAAGTTTCAGAAGCATGTGAATGTTTGCGCATGAAGAGAAATGTTTGGAGAGGATATTCTTTCATCCAGTACCCTAGATACGCACTATACACACCGGGTCTATTTCCATGAAAATAGCAATGAATTATGAACCTGAGTTGTTATTCAGAAAAACTCCGTCAGTCATCATTAATTTCTATATTGCGGAGTCCTGTTGGTGTTGTAATAGTTCGACTGCTGAATAAATCCCTCGCACATATTGTCTGCAAGTAAGAATTTAGAAGCATGAGTGCAGATTTATCATGTTGACTCTTTGCTCTCAGCGGTATTTCTTGCTGGCAGTTACAGCTTTCTAAGGCAGCCAGGCACCACCTAGAAATCTGGAGGTGAGGGATAGACCATTAATTCAATGAATTTGGTTAATTACCCTACTGCCTCATGCCAAACCCTAAATAAAATACCCAGGGGCTCATAGTCAGATGTTGCAAATAACTTTCAAATGCAGCCTTGCCCTATTTAAACACTCTTTCAATTTATTTATTTTTTTAATCATTACTTTTAATTTTTTTTTTTTTTCACCACGAGTGGGCTGCTGCAGAGGTAGTTTCATTTAGAGAAGGATCAGTGTTCGGGGCAGTCTGACAGATGTTTTCACTCAAAAAAGCTGGTGATTCAAGGTGATTTCATATTCCGTGCCATCTGTTTTTGAACTGTGATACATGGAGGATCAGACAATCACTGTGTCTGACTCTGCAAACACACTATGGTCTGTTTCACCACAGATTCATCGCACTGTAGATTTAGTGCCTTGTACAACTGCTTCCTCTGTGCATGTGTGTGTTGGTGGAAAACAGCACTTAACCTTGACCTTGAAAACACTCACAAGGGTGTTTTAATGGATAGAATTAGATAGAATGTGGCCTGACGTGCTGTTACAAATGTGAAACACTGGATGAGAAAGATGGCACATACATGAAACCACTTGCTTGAATGAGAGTAAATTCTGACCTGTTCTTTGTTACACACGAGGCATCCGTCAATGCTGAAGCTGACGTAAAACCACCACGACACACCGTTTCTCTAATGACCAGTAGATGGAAGCTCAAAGAAAGTAACACTAAAGATAAAATGAAAACCAGTGTATGAATAATTCACCTCTGCCAGTGGATCTTTGTGAATATTTGGATATTTATCATACGACTCAGGTTATTTTTTGTAGACGTACACCATGGTGAGGAAAAATATCTGATAATTAGAAGAAAATATCCTGTAACTAAAGCACTCGGAGGGAAAACCTTCACCATTAGTGCCGACAATACAACAACATACCATTGTAAGCAAGATTATACATATTTATGCAAATTCACTAAAGATTGTACTTGGCGCTTCTGAAGATATCCAAAGTCCAAACATACCACAGTTGAAGATCAAGGCCAGGGAAAATTCACAAAAATCCCGCTTTTTTAAAATATTTATTTATTTGAATTTTTTTTTTTACTTGAGACAAAATGTTTAACCCACAAAGACCCAAACATCCACCGTCGACTAAAATCATCTACTGATGTAAATGTTAAATACCTGCTGATTCATTAATCCTATCTATACATGTAAATAATTGGTGTAAAATGCAGTTCGTCATGTTTTCATTTTCATCAGATATGATCCATTTGGACGTTCAGAGGCTCCGTAGTGAACATGGAAACACCGTCATCTTCTACAACATTGATTCACCTGTAAAAGTCATGGAGTTGGATCAATGACAGTGGATGGACACACTGGGTTTATGTTCAGTTAATGATATCTTCACTTAAAAAAGGCATTTTTTCCCTCAGTTTTGGATATAATAACCATCAACTTTAATCTGAGCTTTAATGAACATCTATGTGATCAGTGAATTAAACATAGGAAGAAACATGATTTTCACTGAAAAAATGCAAAAAAAAAAAAGTTGATATTACAAGCACCACAAGCCCTTCTCTTGCACACATTGTATCTTATTTTAGCATCGATCCAGCTGATGTCATCATGTCTACGCATGTGCTGATGTCAGCATATCAGTTGCCTCTATATGTGCTAAGTTTGAAGTAAATTGAAACAAAATTGATGTTTTTATAGACATTTGAATTTTGCCCATTATAAGTAAATGGGAGAAAAAATATTTAACAAATTCATAAAAAATGTGAACTTGGACCTACTTTTCCCAAAATGTAATGACATCTATTCTGGGTCACTGGCGATCTATAAACACAATTTGGTATGAATTCACCCAATAGTTTTGCTGCTAGAGTGTTAACAAACAAACAAACCAAAGCAAAAATAGTACTCCCTGCCTCCCCTTCAGGGATAAATAGTGAAAAATCATTTAATAAAGGTTAAATATAGGGAAAATGTAGTTTGGGAACTGCCACAAAAGTAGCCCTGGGTCTTTATGGGTTAAAAACTCATAGGATTTGATTCTAACTTGTTTGTACAGAGCAAAGATCTAATGTCTCAAACTGTTTTATATTAAAGTTGAATTTTTCAATGTAATTTTCAAAGGTATCTTTGGACCACCATCCTCCACGATGCAAAATAAGGTCTTGGGTAAATTATCATAAATCTGCATAGCCAGGATCAATAGGTGCATGTGCTCAGAGTTTTGGTTCAGGCTGCATAAGGAGACTGAGCCTAAAAATGTTCAAAATCATTTTCTCTATGAAGCCGGTGGGATTGTGAGAGATGGTGTGGCTGTTATGGGGATTTTAGCTGCTTTAGTCGACATCTGCGCTCACAGAGTGCTTTCTAGTTGTTTTTCTCTCCAATTTTCTGTATGGATATAATGTTTGGTAAACACATTCATGTTCCCTTAGGATGAATTATAATCCCTTTGGTGTTTTCTCATACTCCTTGAATCATGGCTCAGGTGAATTGCAGACACAGAATGCAGCTTCTCTGAGTACATTTACCATCAAACATTTATTACGACATGTAAAGCTTCTCAGTTTTCATCACAAAGATATGTATCAGATTACTTTTATCATCAGATGGTACAAATACTGTAAAACTGTATTACTATCAGTGAAACAGATCTGTGTGATTTTTCTTTTCAGCCAAAATTCTCAGCACATAGCATTTTTTTGAGTCACTGGTATTGATCCACATCCCTATCAAACCCCTGCAGCGCTATTATAGTCGTAAGACAAAAATTGCACACTACCACAATAGGTTTTGTTTTTCCATTTTGTTTTCGACTGCAGCCGAGCACTACATTCTTGAAGTAGCTTCAGAAACCACCTTTGTCTTCTTTGTATTTCCTCTGAACAGCTATTCTAAATGCTGCTTTGGAGCGCTGGAATCAATGGCAAAAGCACTGCAGCTATTGGCAAGAAAAAAAAGGAGGTGCATATTACCCACAATGCATTGTTGTCATTTATTGTGTCTTTCAAACAAGACTCACCAATACCTTAAAAGCTTTGCAAGTGAAAACTAACAGACGCACTCACACAATCTGCATTAATAGCAAAATTCACATGTCCACTGCTTTGATATAAACCATAAGTGACTACATAACCGCGCTGATGTAGGGTGGGTGTTTCATGTTAGGGATGGCAAATGGACACCAGACACAACAATCGTGATGTGATGTGATTTAGACCAGTGTTTACCAACCTTTTTGAGCCACGGCACATATTTTACATTAGAAAATTACAAGGCCCACCATCAAACAAAAATGTCACAAAGAGTATATTTATTGAAATATAATGTTTAGTTGGACACAAAACTGATATTCTTGCAGGAATTGAAGAATGACACCCTTGAATCTTCCTCAACAGCTCTGAGCCTCTCTCTTTTGTTGTGTGTGTGTGTGTGTGTGTGTGTGCGTGCGTGTGTGTGTGTGTGTGTGTGTGTGGTGGTGGTGGTGGGGGGGGGGGCATGGGCGACACTGTCACAGCATGTTTGGATCAAGAAAGCTGAGAGGGGTGCATCAGTGACCCCTCGGACTGACCCCCAAATTGAGGTCCGTTGTATAATAGTATGGGAGGCATATCCCCCCACCCTAACCCTATACCTGGGGTTCGCGGGTGAAATTGGATAATTTTCCACAGCACACCGGATGATTTCTCACGGCACATTGGTTGGAAAACACTGATTTAGACGATAGTGGACAACTGTTTGCACATCATGGATGCCTCAAAACATCAAACATGTTGATACAGGGCTGTCGGTATCAGCTGAAATATAGAAATATCTATGTAACGTATATAGATATAGTGGTACCTTGATTTACAACTGCACCAACTTTTTTGTTTTCCGAGTTACGGGCCATCGCTCAGTCAATTTTTGGCCTTGGGTTGTGAGTCAAAATCTGACATACAAGTGAGCTTCAGATACGAGGTTGTTGTAGCCAATAAAAAGAAAAATGTTGGAGGACAGCTAGTAGGTATTCTGGTGGTGGATCCTCCATGTCTCCATTCACCACGGCGTCTAGAGGAGTACTGACGGGTTCCTCCTGTCAAACCCATTTTTATATATCCGACCAGGCGGCTCCAGAGACACATGTGGCTCTTTCATCCTTCTGCTGCCGATCCCTGCGGCTTTGGAAAATTAATGAGTATTTAATTTCAATGTATTTTATTTGAGTTCATTAGTTTTTTTTAATGTAATTCTAAATTTGAAGATTACGGTGATATTAGGTATTACAGGTATTATCTCCTGCTCCGGTCGCTGTCCAGAGGGGAGGTGCTGAAACGTTTTGCCCTGTGACTGGAAGAGGTGAAAAGAGGTTGTCCAGAACACGTCAAATACACCTACATACGTCAATATGCAGGAGATAAGTTTGATATAAGTTAAACATAGGTTCAGTGTCTCTGGATAATGTGTGCTGTGTACAAAGCATCTGGGTAACTACATTGTGGAACCATAAATTTTTTTCTTTGTTTTGTGGCGTCTTATACCTTTGCTGTATGTCTCAGTGTTTGTCTTCATTTTTCTGTATGTTTGAAAGACTTAATAAAGTAAATAAAGTACATCGATTGAAAAAAACGTGGGTTCAAAGCACATTATTTATAGGTTACAAATATGTTTTGGATACACTAGACATTATCTCGACGTGTTTCAACTTATGGAGCTGGAACAGATTAATGACATTTCCGTACATTTCAATGGGGAAAATTGATTTGATATAGAACAAATTGAGCTACAAGCTCGGTCACAGAACGAATTAAACTCATAAGTCAAGGTACCAGTGTATATGTATGGTATATAATCAGAAATCCACCTCATCTATTCCAACTGTTAACAATAAAGTCTGTAGACAAAAACCCTACCCTAAAGTCAATCAGATCATATGTATGTGGGTTTTTCCATGAAATTGGGTTTATTTTGGTATCTGGCAGTTTTCCAGCTTTTTAGACCCAATAATAAAAGGGAAATTTAGACACATTTCCCCCCAGGATGGACCTAATGATGACCGCAGATAAATGCAAAAAAATTATACTCTTACTCTGAGCCATCCCACAATTAATGAATTTTTAATAGATAGATAGATAGATAGATAGATAGATAGATAGATAGATAGATAGATTACATGTCACAGCAGAATTAAACATTCAACATGTCACAGCAGAATGAAATTACGATGCACTGTCCTCCAAAACCAATTCGAGCCACTGCCATATTTCGGCGCCGCCAACAAACTTAGAAAACAGAAATTACAGTGCAAACAGAAAAACAAGCACAAATACAGACATACTTAGACGTCATACATTACATTACAGTGACACGGCACCTGTGGTCACATGATGGAATTTTTTCAGTGATTTCTGGTGGGAGGAGGGCACAGGAGAAGGAAAGGAAGATGTTGAGGCAGACTATATAATATAATAAAATATTGTGGCCAAAAATAGGACCAAAATTGGGACAGGAAAAGCTACCTAGGTGTCAGTGCATTTGATCTGGAAAACATTGCTTGAAATGATCTGTTGGCTTAATTATACATAATTACTACTATAAATAAAAACACTGTTATATTTGATGATCCTAGTGGTTTTTCTAATCCAGACATGCGGGTTTTTCATGAATCTCTGTCTCATTTGAGGGTTTGCGTGTAACCCATCATGTCCACTCGCGTTACATGCAGAACCTGCCCATTTAAACACATATAATTTGTGAGGGATTTTGCAGCAGCGGCCATTTTTGTGAAACACTCTGCCTTGCATATTGACTTCATCTTGACTACAAGGCCATTCACTAAAGAGCCAAATAAGAGAGAAATAAATAGATAAAGAGAACAATTCAACTAGATAAAGACCATTTTTAAATTATTTTTATTATTCCCGTTAGATGTGGTTAAAAAGCTATTCAGTAATTACTCATAACTAGTTCAAATATGGCTCCAAAGTAGCTCTAACCCTTAAAAGGATCACTGATTACCTGAGGCTTCTACAGTGTCTATAAGAAATATTCACTTATTTTACTTTATGTATCTATCAGTTAATTAACGTTACACTGTAGAACTGTTTTTCACTTGACCATGATTCCATTTTTGAAAGTAATAAAAGGAGAAAAACATCAAAGTTGATGAATACTTTTCATAGAAACTGTTTTATAAAACACCACCTACTGATCACGATTTAATTATTTTTTCCTAAAAAAGTTGCAGTGGACCTTGATTCCTGTGAACATAATGGAAATGAACACAAAAAATGAGTTATAGTGAGAAGATTTAAGGAGGAGCTGGATACACCATCTAAGCTGTTTCCTTTGAATACAGATATGTGATATGTGGCTTCTACAGGCTGATTTTAGCTCTAAAGCTGTGGATTTGATGACTTGATTTGACTCAGTGTAAGTAAGATTGATGTAAGAGCACAGTACTGTAACAGGAGACCATTGTATGTAGTTCCAGTCAGATCATTGTGTTCTTAATGATGTGATACTGTTGAAATACTAACTCATGTATCTACACAGTGGCTTTGACTGCAGCAGCTGTGTTGCTCTATCCTGTATTATATTTTTACAGTCCACATATCTGTTTCCTCTTGTGAGAAATATGCAGCTCTAGACCTGTTTGAGTTTGGCCATTGAATTCCAGTTCCTTTTTGAATTTGAGTTCCTTGTCCTTCACTGATAAACACAATGAAAAAAGAGGGACTGATGTGGTGGAGGATGATGATTAACAGCCATCATTGAGATGTTTTTGAACATTAAATACTACTAAATATTACCAAAAATTACATTTGACATGACAGATAATAATGTGTCATGACAGAATTTTTATGACCCTGTCCTTCAACATGACAGACAATAAAAATGTCTAACGCAGCCTCTGCCTCCATCTCCACTTTCTGCAATCTGAGCATGATGTGGAGATTTTTTTAAGAAGAAAAGCGTTTGGGCCTGTTCTGCTGTCAGCCTGCTCCTGTGCTCCTCAATGATAATTAACGCTGTGCTCAAGAGTCTCTCGTACTCGTGCAGGAGCAGAAAATGGACTGCTTATCGGAGCGCTTATGTCGGGGATTTTAGATGCAGTCCGATAAAATCTGATACTCGTTTTTTGGCTGATATCGGACCGATGTCCGATATCAATATCAGATTGGGACACCCCTAGTACTAATCAGATCTGATGTGTTTACATGCACTTAAGAAATGCGATAATTGAAAACACTGATTTAGATACTCCACTCCATTACACTGGTCTACAAATTTTTTTTATGCAAAAAAATGTACAAACTGATTTACTAACAGTGTGCACTAAAGGTTGTGTTTTTCAAAAGTGCAAAATAGCATGTCTGCATCTAGTTAGTATGGTTGCCACAATGAATATGTAATATGTGGTGTTTACACGCAATTGTGCATGTACTTGGAGGAGAAAATGTAAATATATTAATTTAGCACACGCAAAGTGATTTATCAAACCTGAAAGCAATTTTGCTCATAGAAACTGTGTTTATATTTAACAAATCTCAAAGGGAGGTGCAAATAGTTTGGGTGTGTAATTGCGCACACATGGAAGTGGCTAGATTGCGCACACGGATTAGAGCACGCAAATTAGTACATGCAAATTGGGATCTTAGTAGATCTGGCCTTAAATGTGCTAAATGTTACATATTTTAATAAGATTAATCGCAAAATAAATGACAAAAGTGCTGGTTTGCTGATGTGTTCAAGGTATATGATAAAGTGTTATTACACATTGGTTTAAGTGCATTTATACAATAGATTTATAAATTTTCCACCAGACAGAACACGTAAAGTGAATGTATTGTAATGTGTAGACAGTGTTTTGAAGTAGATCTGGTAGCTCTGTGACAAATATTCCTTTTGAGTAAAACCCATTCTCTCGTCAATTCTCGAATTTCACATTTTGACCAAAGACTGTATCTTGGAAACGTCAGCCAACCAGCATTTTTGATTTGACTTTTCGTGACTCAGTGACTCACATGTGATACAATTTCACTACTTTTATTCTGGAAACATTTTAACTGTAGACCAGTGTTATCGGAAATCTTTCAGAGTACATACATATGTAGTGATGATAGACTCAAACTGCCTGTTATTGTCGTTCGCTCATGTTTGACTATGTAACGTCAGTTTTCTATGAATTTCATTGCTTTTGCACATGTGCAGACGTAAAGAAACAAAATAAATCAGACTAACCTGTTAACATGCATGAAGACATTGGAGTACTGGGGAAAAATCCAGGTGTGTTAATCTGATTTCTCATCATATTACTGCTGTTATCTGATAAAACATATCGGATTGCACTGTTTACATGATTACCTGAATAATCCGATAACTCCAGAAATTGGATAATAATTGGAGAATTGGTGCATATGTAAACGAGCACACTGTTTAAATATGGATCGACCTCTAACTTGAATGTGTTCAGTGTGGGTGGGTGAGTGACTGTGTTTTTAAGTCATTCATAAATTATGAGACCTGCTTAAAGGCCGCTCCATATTAAAATCCTAGGCTTCCTTTTGGAAATTGGCTCGTTGTGGTATAAACTGTTCTACATTCTTTTGTGCCAGTGGGAACTGAAGGAAGACGTATACTGCGCTAGGAGGGTCTGAAGGAGAACAGCAATGTTACAATGAGCAAGTCTAAAAAAATCCAATACCATCATTTTATTCCTTTTGGCAGATCTATATTTGTATAACCCAATAATCTCAGTATCCATGTGTGAAGGCAGTGGCTGACTGGCTCAGTTTAGCAGCACTTCACAGCAGGAGTATTGGGTGTGGGTCAGACGCCTGCAGGCTGTTAATGATTAATGAATTCCATCACTGTCATTGTGGGACTGTGGACACACAGACACAAGCTGTCTGTCAGCCTCAGCTCATAAAATTATCTTAATATACACGCTCAAGGTTCCAGGCCAGAAGAAAATACAAGAAAAGAAAAAATACTGCCGCTGCACTGAGGAGCAACACTCATCATTTATTACTGGGGGAATTATAAACGAGCTTGTCTTCCAGTTGAAAACAGGTAATTTGTGCATGGCAGCGTTTTAATAGAGAAGAGTATTGTTTGAATATTATCAGTTCTGATGCTGTTTATCAATTCCATTCAACTCCATGATTCAGTTTTGAAACGGTAAACAATGCGCTGTCAACAATAATAGGAATATTTTACAAAACAAACCTTTTTCTCCACAGTTGAGTTTTTCATCCTTATACGTGTTTTAGGTCGATAAAACCGAGACATGAAACATTTTGAAAGTCATGTGCAAAGAGCTTCTGTTCAAAGATGATGCACCGTGGACTTCCCCGGTGATATGGCATGACTCACCTGCATGTATGATTCAAGTGGACGTGGTCAGTGCTGAGAATGTTGTGTGGATGAAAGACTATTGATTATTAAAGCTACGTATGACTTTCCTCAATAATTTTTTATCAAATCTGTAAAACCCGAGTCATAACCTAAGTATCAAGAATCTGTAAGTCTTTCCGTGATTACGCACCTGACTCTCTTCCCTCACAGTGAACAATTTCGAAGTATGCTCTAACATAAACAGAACCATTTCGGAAATTTGTGGCGACATGCGTTGTGGGAAGTGGAGCTCCATGCATCCACATTATGGCCGCAGTGGCAACAAACACGGAAACGGCTTCATTGCGTGGAGTTCCGCTTCCCACAAAGCATGTCATGACAAATTTCCGAAAATGCCCGAGTGACCAACCAGCTCTTTTTGTAAACAAATTAATTGTTTATGGTGGAGTACACTTCGAAATTGTTCACCGTGAGGGAAGAGATGCAGGTGCGTAAGCACGGAAAGACTTATAGATTCATGATACTTAGGCTGTGACTCAAGTTTTACAAACATGATGAAAAATTGGTGATGAAAGTCATACGCAGCTTTAAGGTACACTCTAATTCATTAATATCACATTTTTTTCCCAGTGATAAGCAACATTATTGTATCATAATTGTGAGTTTTATTTTTTGTTTAATTTTCACCTTTTCTAGGTGACATTTGAGAGGAATTAAGAATCTTTAATTGCACTGCTCTACAATGTCTTAGAAAATATCTGCTACACACATTAAATGTGCTAAATCTTAGTTTGATGAAGAATTGATGCCACTACTCCACACTACTTATAACTGGATTATGACTAAAGGCAAAATCCCCCCCTCCTGGACAGAAGCAATCTTTGCAGTGATCCCCAAACCATTAAAAGACAAGGAGTATTGGCAAAATTACAGCTCTATATCAGTATTAAATGTTGGTTACAAAATGTTCACTTCAGTTATATCAAACAGACTCCAAACATTTATACCAGATCTGATAGATGAAGACCAATGTGGGTTTGTAAGGAATAGACAAACACAAGATAATATTAGAGGAACGTTGCATATTATACACAAAATACAGAAAGACAACATATCAACAGCTGTAATCAGCTTAGACACAGAAAAAGCGATTGATAGAGTCATTTGGGAATTTTTATTTTTAACTCTGGAAAAATTTGGATTCAATGTTAAATCAGTTCAGCACATCAGGTCACTATAACGAACCCACAGCTAGAGTAAAAATGAATGGCTCTCTGTCAGAAAGATTCATTTTGGAAAGAGGAACCAGACAGGGTTGCTGTCTTAGCCCCTCACTGTTTGCTCTATACATTGAGCTGCTAGCTCAGATGATTAGACAAGATATTGCAATAGAAGGGATAGAAATTAGTAAACAAAAACATGTAATAAGCCTGTTCGCAGGGGATATCGTGATTTATTTAAAAAACCCAGTGGATTCATTTGTACACCTTACAAAAATTCTGGAAAGATTTGGTTTATTTTCAGGCTACAAAGTAAATATACTTAAAACTCAGATCCTCATGTTTAATTGCTCACCAACTCAAAAATAAAGGGAAATAGGGAAGGCAAATAAAATGGGAGGCAAAATCAATCAAATATTTGGGCATAAACATAACTAAAGATCTTTCAAAATTATACAGAAGTAATTATGAAAAAAATGACAAAAATATAAGGGAAGATATTGAAAGATGGTTCACATACCCGCTGGGATTAAATGACATGGATTAATGTGGTGAAAATGAACATTTTGCCACATTTCTTGTATATATTCTTATTTCTGCTTATAAATATTTCAAAAGACCAATTTCTAAAATAGGATAAGTGCATATCAAGATTCATATGGGAAGGTAAATGACCAAGGATACGCGATGTCACATTACAGCTGTCCAAAGACAAACGGGGATTGTCACTTCCAAATGTTCATGTTGCGGAACTGCGTCGTCTGATCTACTGGTGGAATGAGGGATATATAGCTCAGTGGAAAAATACTGAAGTTCCAACATTAAAATAAACAATTCACACAAGCATTGGAGGAACAGGGACCCTGATTTACAAAAAAGAGAAGTATAATTTCAAACCAGTGATATCCTTTACATCGGATGCATGGCACTCCATGGTGAAACAACTAAAAATAGGAAAGGACGATGGATTTAAAAACTGGGCAGAAAAGGGAATTACAGCCATATGCACAATTATTAAAAAGGGAGAAATGAAAAGCTTCCAGGGGCTATAAAGTGCATATACGTTAACTAATCAGGACTTCTTTAGATACCTGAAAATGAGGGACTATTACATCAAAAATATTAAAACAAGTGAGAATAAAATACATCCCATCCCAAAGCTAATTGTTCAAGCTTATGCTATCCCAAAACTGTCAGTTTTGTATTATTGTTTGATGGACTCTAGAAAAGAGTCAACATTATATGTTAAAGCCAAATGGGAAAGAGAGCTGGATGAGGAGAGCCCAGAGGGAATATGCTACAATATGTGGCAAACACACCAATCAACATCCCAATCACCTAAAGGGAGAGAATTTAATTGGAAACATCTAATTTGTTATTTCATCACACCTAAAATTAAAAGTGAACAAATTAATACTCGACAGCCATGTTAGAGACTTTGTAATCACCGAAATTCGACATGCATGTTTTAGAAATGCACAAATATTCAGTCCCTCTGGGGGAAGGTTCACTCTGTGTTAGGATGTGCAATCCCAAACTCTTGTCTTGTTCTTTACCTCGGACATTGGGAAGAAACGGTGCAAAAGGAGACAGATATCTTGTCAAGATCCTCCTGGTGACTGGGAAGAAGGCCATAACAAAGAACTGGCTTAAGACTGATGCTCCGTCTTACAAACGGTGGCTTGGATTCAATCATAGACGATATACTTGTCATGGAACATCTTACATATAAACTCAAGTTGAAAGAAAATCACTTTTTAAAAAAAAAATGGGGGAAATGGCTGACATTCAGGGGCAAATATATCTATTAAGGGACCTAAACATATTCTGACACAAACACAGGCTGTTCTTTTCATTTGTTTGTCTTCTGTTCTTTTGTTTCTTTTCTTGCTCCTCAATCTGAGGAGACTGTATTGCATTATACTGTTAAAAATGTGAAATAAATAAAAATTGTTTAAAAAAAAAAGAAGCTATATCTTACATACTTTAATAAGATGAATCAGAAAACAAATGACAAAAGTGCTGCTTAGCTCATGTTTTGAATACATATGATGGTGTGTCATTACACATATATGTTGGTTTATGTACATTTATACAGTGGATTTATAAATGTTCCACTAGATAGAACCTGTAAAGTGAATATACTGTAATGTGCAGACATTGTTTTGAGGTAGATCTGGTAGCTCTGAGACAAACATTCCTTTTGAATAAAACCCATTCTCTCATTAATTCTCACATTTTGGCCCAAGACTGTATTTTAAAAACTCCAACCAACTAGAACTTTTGACTTCGTTTTTCTTCATTAGAGACTCAAATTTGGACAAGTTTAACTACTTTTTATTCTGGAAACCTTTTACTTGTAGACCGGTGTCATTGGTTCTTCCTCCTCTAACGTTCATTTTACCCAACTCCATTTTCTCATTCTGTCTTCATTATGTTAAAGTTTTTATTTACATAATTGCAGTTACACTTGTACATAATAAAATATCCTTCGCACACTTTATATGTGAGTGATATCTAAATACAACAAACACTTACACATAGTTGTAAGGTTTTGTCGAAGGCCCCGTGGCTCCAGCATTGAGTTCAACCGTATCAGTGCACATGTGTCAACTGTGGCTATAAATCATTTTGACTCCATACACTCATCTATGGACTTATTCGCATGAGTCTGTGTCCTCTGAATTCCACTACATTTCTCAAATAAATCTTTATCCTACTGGCCCTCTGGGTGCTTTGTAATCAATCTCATCAACATGTCAACGGAAAGTGGGATCAAACCTCCAACCCCCAAAAATAACCCAGATCTCTATTGTGAGGTAAATCTTACTTTTGGGTTTGATGTCAAATACTTTTAATATTAGTTTTTTAATCATCTTTTTTTATTACCAAGGAGATCAGTTCAATAGTTAGTTTCATTTATTATCTTTCAGAAATTCTCTTTGTGCCTGTGGCAACTGTCAGATAAATAGTTGATGCAATCACCTTCATCTGTTTGCTTGTTTGTTTGTTTGGTTTATCTATCAGAGGATTATGCAAAAACTACTGCACTCATTTGCATGAAACTTCTTTGAGGGGAAGCACATGAGCCAAAGGACAAATCCATAAAAAGGGTGGAGCCTTCGTTTCACTTTCACCATTTCAAGGCTGTTTGATTGAATTATACGGCGATGGGGACTGGGTGGAGATAAGCACTCCATCCGCCGTTGCAACTATTAGTTGAAAAAAGTTGGAGATACTTCGGAATTTAGGAAATATCACCTTCCTCAAGTAATTGTTGAAGTCTTTTTTTTTTTACAAAAGCAACTTTTTCTGGTTAAGTTTGTTGTGTTCCCCGTGGAAGGTGCCGATATTCAAGTCAGGTGGTGTGATACACTCTATAGCTATGTTTAATTAATCAATATACTATAATATGCAAAACCCCCAGAGTGGTAAAGGGTTTCAATGCAGCATTGACAAATACTTAATATTTATTTAACTCGTGCATTATGTTTAAGTTTTATTTAACAGTATATAAACTAGGAGGCATGATTATACATTTAGGTTACAGAAAAAGGGCAGGCACTCAGAAACATTGTACCCACTCACACCAACTAACAGCAAACCTCTGCCTCACAGGAACTTTGAATATGTTCTTATTTATTTATTCCTTCCTCCAAAGTCTTCATGTCAAGTCCAAATATGTCACATTGGTCTGGCATGTCTGGCTCATACGTAAGACTAGACACTAGAGACAATACACAACCTGACTTTGTGGGCAGAAAAAGTTTGCACACACATATTCTTAGTTTTTACAGCTTTGTGTAATGGTTTAAGATTATATGCAGACTGCAAATAGAGTTAGTTCTTTTCACTCTAAAAAATCTAGGGCCATATTTACTAGCTACTATTTACGAGGTGAATTTGTAGTCAAAGAAAATAAAAGTTAGGAGTGTCGTACTGAACAGGGGATCTACTAAAAATGAACACATTTATGGACACAGAGAGAGATTATTTTACCGATAACCAATACACTCAACACAGAGCAGCAGTAATGAACACAGAGTGCACACAGTGGGGATGCGAATCCCACCACTGAGGCCAATTCGATACACATCTGGATACGCTGCCAGCGATACGATACATTAACAATACAGTGAAGCCCCCTGCCGATACGACACCGTTCACCCCCGTTCCAATACAATTCATTAATGATTTGACAATGGTTTGACTTTATACAAAGCGATTCGGTTTGATACGATTCGTGATGTAATTCAAAACGATTCAACACAAAACAAAGGATTTACAAGCGTCTGGTTTCTAAACATCACAGTTATTTTGTCCTCTCTTTCCCTGTGAAGGATGGATTTGATTCTTGATTGTTTTCTATAAAGCAAACCAATGAAACCAACTTAAAAAGAAGATGCAGAGGATAGTTTTATTCCTAATAAACACTAAATCATAAACACAAAAGGTTTTTTTTTTCATTACATTTATTTTTAATCTCATTCTCTACTTATACAATACATTTATTTAGGTAATTTCTTTTTGGCCACTTAATAAAAAAGGTATGCTGAATATCTCCTCTTCACCTGCTGTCTCATTTCCCTCTATGTCTGCTGTTTACTAACTGCAGCTGCACCACCCGGCTCCTGTATGTTTCAATAAGAAAACGCCTAAAGATAGTGATGGTGCGTTCAAGGTGCCTCAAAAACATGAGTGCAGAGGAGATAAACTATGTAAAAATCGATGTAACTATGGGTTTTACCAATGTGTATTTTACGGATTGCGTATTTAGCCGTCAGTTGTATCCGATGCACACTGAAGCAACCGGTGCAGTCGCATCGCAAACGTCTTGGACCACCGATTCAAATCGATGAATCTTTCCATCTCTAGGCCAGGGCTGATGAGTCTGCAGGTATTCTATAAAACCACATGCACAGCTGTTACCAGAGGTCAGATAATCTGACAAACACATTCAGTCTATGTTGAATTCATGTGGTTTTCCCTCTTGAAACAGCAGAAGAAAGACAAAGGAGAGTAGAAGTAGAGGGTTTCCGTGGTTTGCATTCAAAATTTCACCAGCCTAAAATACCGTAAAATCACAATATCTAAGGCCTTATTACAGTCAAGACCATAGGGTCAAAGGTGCAGTCTACAGAGAACCTAAAAAAAGAAATAAAAGTGTAAGTGTGAGCTACTATAGGAGTGTTTATGGTCACACCTGAACCATAGATTACATTAATTTTACATGGTTGGCAGGATTCAAATACAGGAAAAACTGTTGAAAAAAAAGCAGCTTTATTAAGTTGAAGGTTTTTTGTTTTTCAGTTGTTTGGTGTGGATGGTATAAAGCTTTACAAGATTCATGTGAGACATCAGAGATTGTTATTAAACCTCGGCTGGACTTCCTCCCGAACCAATTAGATCATTTTATCTAGTTATATATCTATGCGTTCTTTCCACTAATGATCACAGGATCAGGGGCAACTCAGGTACAAATGTGAACCATCTGCCAGTCGATATCCTCAGATAATGCTTTCCACTGGCTAAATAAACTAACATGTAGAGAAAAGTCTCTCCCTTCCACCACCTAATCTTCTACTCTGCGATTACAGCCATGCCAAGAGCAAAATGGGCTAAGACATGCTTTTTTCAGCATTAAATAGTGGTACAATTGGCAGTAAATCGACAACTACAAACCCCAGCAAATCACATTGCACAAATCACTTAAATACTTTCCTCCCCAAATTTGGCATTCTGAAAGGGAACCTTGTACAAATACATTTGCAATAAGGCCAGACATAAAAATAACCACGTCCATGCCCTTTCAGAGAAAAATACATCCCTGCACATCTTTAGAGCGGTATGTTTAATGGTGAAAGAGGTTGTGCAATGGCTCAGAGCATGAAAAGAGTGTAGTGAAAAAATATTTACCCCCTTCCTGATGTCTTACGTTTTTGCATATTAGTTACACTTAAATCTTTAAGATAATCAAACAATAACATTATAAACTGAGTAAATAAAAATGCAGTTTTTAAATGATGACTTCATTTACTGAGGGACAAAGATAACTAAACATACCGTCGCCCTGCCTGAAAAAGTACTCACCCCCTAAACCTAATAAGTGGTTTTCCACCCCTGACAGCAACAACTGCACTCAAGTGTTTACAGTAAGTGGCACTAAGTTTTAAACATCACTGTGGAGGGATATTGTCCCACTCTTCTTTACAGAATTGTTTTAAAACCCAGTCACTTTGGTGGTTTTTTGAGCATGAACTGCCTGTTTAAGGTCAGCCCAAAGCATCACAATCAGATTTAAGTCCAGACTTTGACTAGGCCGCTCCAAAACATTCTTTTTTTTTTCTTTTTTTTTTTAAGATGTTCAAACATGAACTTACTGGTGTGTTTCAAATCATTGTTCTGATGCAGAACCCAAGTGGACACAAGGATTTTCTGGTAGAGATCAGAATTCATGGTTTTGTCAATTACAGCGACTCTTTCAGGTCCTGAAACAGCAAATCAGCCCCAAACCATCACATCATCATCATCATCATCATCATCATCGTGGTGGACTGTTGGGATGATGCTCTTTTTAAGAAATGTTATGTTAGTTTTACACCAGATGTAATGTGACACACACCTTCCAAAAATGTCAACTTTTGTCTTGTTAGTCCACAGAATATTATCCCTGAACTCTTGTAATGCTTATAATGCCAGTCGCCCTGGGGTTCAGGACTTTCTGAACCTTTCTGTAACCCTTTCCAGACTTTTTCTCATCTGTTCTTGAATTTCTTTAGATCATGATGTGCTACTTTTTGAGACCTTTTGTCCTATTTCACTTTGTCAAACATGTTCTGTTTAAGTTATTTCTTGATTCAACTGGTCAGGCAGTAATCAGTTCTAAATGTGGACAGTAAAACTAAACTCAGTTAAAAAAAAAAAAAGTTAATCATTTAATTTATGTCATACCTGGCATAGGTTTACTTATCATTTTTCCCTTAATAATAAAAGCATCATTTTAAAACTGTATTTTAATTACTCGGGTCATCATTGTCTAATATTATAATTTCTCTGATGATCTGAAACATTTAAATGTGACAGTTATGCAAAACTGTAATAAATCAGAGAGGGGTAAATACTTTTTCACACAGGGTGTTTGCTATTTATTTGCATGCCTAGTTTTTTTGGTTGAGATTGTACCTGTTGTGTGTAGTAGAAAAGTTCATTTTAATAAAAGTATGAATGATTGAATGCGTAATTCACAGTAAATTATGTTTTACTGACACAAATGTTTTCAAACCATATAAAATTCACAAAAGTGCATAGATATCACACAAACATGTTTCACTAGGATCATTCCAGTTCTGACTAGTTAGAGAAATCACATGAAGTTGTTACCCCGTCCCCCGAAGGGGAGGAGAGGGTATTGTTTTTGGTTTGGTTTTGTTATTTGGTTGTCTGTTTTTGTGTTTGTTTTGTTTGTTTGTTTGTTTGTCAGCAACTTTGCGCAAAAACTACTGGACCAATTTCCATGAAATTTTCAGGAAAGGTGCGAGGTG
>JAPQRP010000019.1:26072773-26086921 GCA_037367295.1 Apogon hyalosoma | reverse complement strand
TTCAGTATTAATTGTCAGCCTTGTAAATCCAAGCTGGACTGACTGTACATATCCTGACCAAAGAAAATCAAATTCTCACTTTGTGCAGCAATCTCAACTTGGCTTTTCTGCCTCCGTCCATAATAATATACATTATATAGACTAAATATTGTCTAAAAGTAACATTTATTTGCAACATAGTATGACAACCTATTACATGAACAAAAACAAATTAATTTTAGCAAAAAAATGAAAAATAAAAAATCTGTTTTGAATGTCTGGGGTCACCAGAAATGTGTGATGTTAAAATGGGATCACCAGCCAAAAAAGGTTGGAAACCACTGGGTTAGTCCCTGGGTGCTGCAGAGTGGATGCCCACTGCCTTTAATGGACATCCCTGTTTAGAACTGGGGTGGATTAAATGAAGAGGATGAATTTCCCTACAGAGACAATACAATTAATTCTAAGAGGTATTTGAGTTTGTTAGTTGTTGGTTGATTGGAGTCTGACTTCACTCTTCAGTTACTGTATATGAACTGATGAAAGTCAATGGACCTGTCAGTCTGAACAGGCAGAACCTCTGGTGAAGAAAACCTTGCTACCACAGTATGTCAAGCCATGGAAAAGGCTTCACAGGTAAACCTTCTACAATAGACCAGTACAAAACTACTGCAACAACTGCAAGAACAATCTCATGACATCATCTTTGGCAAACTCCCAGTTGTAGAAGATGGCAGAATCTCTGTCCAGAGTTGACAGTGTGTTCTCATTGTACTTTCCCTCCAGGTCCTGATATCAGTGTACACAATACCACTGTACATTGCTTTAGTCCAACTCACCAAAGCTCTGGTCAGCAGAGACAGTATTTTGAAGATATCCTCTATCACTGGTCCACAGTAAGTGCAGAACCTAATTGAATCCTGCCACATTGACATGAAGTGGACTATGCAGCTCAATAGGAACTCTTCTCATGTGGTGTTGGAACCTTGTTACTGCTGCTCCTGAGTCATATTTTTGTCAAGGGGACAGAGGGTGTACCAGGTGTATATCTGTGAACCAGATGGAAGACTCAATCTGCCTCAGAGAAAAGACAAGGATCATACAAAGTCCTTCTATAAGAAGTACTTTGCAGATAATGTAGTAGCTGTGAAACAGGAGGAGTCCAGTCACTGCTGGAGCTTCAAAGTCAAAAAAATGCTGACCGTCAACCTAAAGAAGACAACTATTCTGTAAGAGAATGCAGAGGCATCACCAGTCATAATCAGTGTCTATGAACTGTATTTTATCCCTCAGTGTTAACTACCAGACAGGCTTCATGGACATGAAAATGTGAATATCTAACACCAGCGTCACCTACTAAGACAGAAGACCCCCATCTCAAACACATCCTTCGTTATGTGCTAAGATGGAACACCAACATCTGGTCTCATACTGACTTTCCTAATAGTTTTACTTTTAGACAATAAAGCCTGTGCTGGCTTGGCAATGTACAAAATATATATGATGACCAGATCTGACAAGGCAACCTCGATGATGAACTGGCATCTGGGTGGGAAATCTCTGGTTGCACCAAGTTACTTTACTGGGTATCTGGAAAAGAGACATGAAGGTGTTTGACACTGATACAGTCTTGGATGGTCCTTGCAGCTGAAATGGGGAGGCATCCTGATCCAACATCCCAAAATGGGCAAAGAGAAATGAACGAGGCACAGATAATCGTCAAGTAGTGCCAGAAAATTACTTGCTACTCACACATATGACCTTTGTGATTCTTTCGTCTTCTCTAGTCTTTTCCAGCTTAAGACACAATGATCATTGCCTTTTTTTTTTTTTTTTACAGCCAGAACCAGATGACCATGTTGGGCTGATATTCATCAAGCTAATGCTACCAGTCACAATGTCATCTTCTTGACAAATGGCAACACAAACAGTTGTGTTTGATAACCATAATGTCAACTTAATGTAATGCATTAACACACTAATTAGAAGTAGCTGCCTACGCCAGCTGTCAGATTATATAATACAATGCTGAATTAGTGCTAACATTAGTTAAAGTAATAAAGATATTTGGTTTGAACAGATCTGGCTGGCCTCAGTGTTTCTGGAGTTCAGTCCAAAGACCATGTTGAGTGGTCGGTTAATTGCAGACTATAAAAAGCCCTGAGGCTGATTTTAGGTGTGAGGTTCTGTCTCTACATGTCAATCGGTCCAGGGTTTACAGGTGTGGAAACAAAATCATGTATGTAACTAAGCTGTGTGAACAGGCTTGCTTGTAATTCTGTACAGGTAATCTCCACAGAGACAGACGGAGAGACAAACATTAAAAAATATACTGTTCAATAAACAAAGGTGATGCATCCACATGACAGAGGCTAAAATGTGTCACACAAAACTACCAGTCTTGTAATTATGTATAATTTTAAGTCTCAGTTCAATTAACCAGCAGGCTTATGTACCCTAAGGCTGCCTGAATAGTCAACACGTGCAAGCAACGCATGCGATGTGAGCGACGCATTTCTTTTCATAGTCTACACGTTGCGTCTACAGCGAGCCGGGTGACGCATAAAATGCAATACGTCGCTAGCGCAATGGGGGTAGTTCTGAGTCAGGTACAGTCTGGGTGTCAAACCGGGTGATATTCAGATTGACATGGCTACTGAAGAAGAGTGTATTCTGATGTTTGTTGCACTGGACATTTTAAGGGTAGGAATACCATGGTAACTCATCCAATTCATGGGAGGATAATCACATACACAGCCATCGGTAACGTTCTACCAAAATTCACTGAGCCCGTGTCACTTTTTATCAGTGAACATTGTGTTTGACCCTTCAGTTTAAGAGTACAAAGTACACACAACAGATTGTAATATTTAACTATGTTGATTTTGAATCGGCGGCGCAAAAAAAAAAAAAAAAAGCCAAATATAGACAGTGGCTTGTTTAGCCTCTGAAGTGCAGCAGAGCCAGAATCAGGATGGAAAATTCCAATCTCTTGTTCAGTCTATGCGAATTCTAGAAAGGGAGAGACATTTCCAATATTTCTGAATGTCTGTCTCCAACCTGCTGGCTCCATTGGTTCACTTTCTGCAGGAGACTTCGGTCAGTTGTCGTCATCTTCTTCTTCTGTAATATAACGTGTTAAATTAAACTTCAGTGTTTGCGTATTGCCCCTGCCGGTGATGGATGGTATTACATGTATCGCTGCATCGTGTATAAAAAAAATTGACAACACATTTTGCGACGCAAGCACGCATCATGGCGGCCAATGCATCTCAATGTGTTGCAATGCGTTCGCGTCTGCGTGCCCTTGCATTAACTATGAAATGGCCCTAACACTCACCCCTTTACAGACATTAGTAAGGGCCTGATTTACTAAGATCGCAAATAATGGGCGCAAAGTGGTTTGCTCCCACTAAAAAATGCACATACTATTAATTTGTGTGTCATGGGTGATCAAATAAGATTACCTGCACAAATGACAACAGCGGTTTCCATCCTACTTATAATAAGAATGGGTGGTGGGGTGGGGGAGTATATATGGGGCGGTGCGGCATGGACCACAGAAGTGAAACTTAACACACGTTACTAATTACTCTAAGTCTCCCGCTCCTTCATTTGAAGGTGCAGGACTTTTGTCCTGGTCTGTTATTTATTATACATATGTATAAGTCTAATGCAATGGTGATTTTTTTTTTTTTTGTATGACATGTATGGTGTGGTGGTGATATGTGCCACAGCAAAACCTTACCAGTGGAAACATTGATTTCACTATTATGTTTGTCGGCAGAACAGCCCCAATTCGCACCTATCTGGCTAATGTTACATTCCCTAGTGATTTATGTTAGTGACAAAACAGCCTTCCGGTGAACTTTACATCCTAATATTGCTAATATAGCTATCCAAGCTCTGGCTCTGGCTTTGTTTCCTGTACTAGTACTCCAAGCCTCTGAGAAGGTGTGATTCATGCACAAAGAGGGTGGGACGGACAAACGGCAGTTGAGTTTGATAGACATATCACCATTCAATCATTTTGATGGGCCGGTTAAAATGATTGGATGGTGTTTTTCAGTCCTGTTCGTTCCACAAGTGACTACAATGTTTTATTTTTGTGTTATAGCATTTAATTGCAATCGGGGTGTGAAGGGGATTTTAAGCAATATAGTAAAAAATGCGCCAGGAAAACGTCCCCTACCCCACCTTTAAAACCTGTCTTTCAGACACGCTAGATATCAACGCAAAATCAGCCGCCGTAATCTGTTTCAGGATTGGTAAATCACATTCCACCCGTTAAATTAATATTTGCAACTATTCCTCCCAATAATTTTGCACATTTTGGCAAACACACCCATATTGCATATTCATCAAGGCAAACACGCTAAATGGGCTGCGTGAGCTATTTTGCCCATTTGAGAGACACAACCCTCAGTGCGTCATGTTAGTAGATAAGCTTCAACGAGTTTTTGTATGCGCAGTAAACTTTGTGCACATTTTTATACACACAAACCTTTAGTAAATCAGGCACATAGTCTTCTCTGGAGGCTGTTTCAAGTGTCCATTTGCAGAACTACAGGTTTTGGCACTTACCAGATTCATCATGTAGACGGGTGTTTTTTGTGTATCACCTATAGTCAAATTTGACACGAGGCCCGTCAATATACTGTAACCACATCAGTAAACCAAGCATAGAATGGACAATAACTTCATTTATTCAGTTACCTTGGGATCTAAGGTTCTGCCCAATTAATGTTTTGTAATATTTTGCCTCCTTTGTGGCCCATCCATGAGTCATGTCTTTGAATTGTTGTCTCATTGTTACACAATTAGCAGAAAATGTTTTATGGCATAAATTATAACCATTAAACAGGACAGTTTTGTTTTTGTTTTTATATTTCTTCTGGCATTTTTCAGTGCTTTTCCTGTGGATAAGCTCTGATAAAGTTGCTGTAGAAACCCACACACCATCTTATCTGCAAGCGTATGTGCACTGCAACACTAACTGTGTTTCACTGGCATTGAACTCACCACCTGATAAAGCTCCATCTTACCTGTCAGAATAGAACTGTTCAGTCCTTGGGCGTACATATTTCTCCAGCTTCATTATTTACTTGTGAGGTGCTTTTAGTTTTTTTCCCTTAGGTTATGTTATTAATCTTAATATTCTCTCCTACAAGCCATCGTGAAAGTGTTTCATGGTTCCTCTTGGTGGTTGAAACGTATCCGTAGACAAATTGGTTTCAGAGTCCTCTGACTCTACATCAGGTTGGTCCAAATAAATTCACAACGTTATGATTCCTTTTAAACTAGGGCATTCATTTATCAAATATGGAATATTGAATAAATGGAGCAGACAACTTTTTAAAAAATGACACTGGCAGTAATTTACTATATGTCCTCAGCAAACTGGCATAGCTCTAGTTTCTGCAGACTTCTGCTGCCAATAAGTTGCTTATTATTGATGAAGACTAAACACACTTCATTTATCCATATCAGGTTCTTTAAGGCCTTTCTGCACTGGTGGATTTCAGCATTGATTTGAAAGTTTCAGTGATTACTCGGCTCAGCAAGATGGACTCCTTACTGTCTGTCTCTTTATAAGTCAGTGTAACTATAATTTAATAAAGTTGTGCACAGCAAGTTTCTCTTGCTTGAAATTGGGTTATAGATAAACACTGTACAACCCAGTCACCAGTGAAACTCTGTCATGCTTCTAGTGTAACAGCAATGGACTGTGGTGTAGAAACTTTCATCAATAATTATTTACTTTAGGTCTTTGTTAGTGCCACAGAAATGGTGAAGAAAATACATAACATTTTACTCAGTCCATACATAAAACCCAGCTTCAGCAGCCTTATGGATTTCTCTCCTCCATGACAAAATATGAAACTTGTTTTGCGTAAAGTTTACATCTACAGAGAGGTCATTGTCATTATTTTAGCCCATATCTATTACTATTTGTTTGTGTGGCTATTTTTATTTGTCCAAATGCATCAAGGCCAAACAAGTTTTCCAGAGCTTGTGAAATCGTTTTAGAATCCAACGGATCAAAAGTATCAAAAGCTTCACAAAGATGATAAATCATGTGACTCTTATAAAGAACTATTACATGGTTCATTCAGTAAACTGGTCCTGGTTAGTAGTATTACACTTGTCTTTTTCACCACTTTATTTTATGTCACAATGAACTTTTTTCAAATCATGGTCAATTTCAGACACACTATGAAAAATACTTAAAGAAATAATCCCCTCATAGACACATCATATGTAAAGTAGAGATACTAAATATTCTGCTCTATATTTAATCAAAATGTTAAATGCAATATTCTTTAAAATTTGAGTGAAATTTGAAAATGACATTTGATGTTGTTTCCAGAAGGGATCAAGTTTCAACATTACACCTCCAAAAGTGAGCAGAACACTGAATGTGTTGACGTACATTAATAGAGCTAAAAATATAATAATAATAAATAAATGAAAAAATAAACGTGTTTAATAGAATAAGTATGTACCTGTCAAGGAGCAACCAGAATATTCGTAGATGTTCTCGTGCACCAATAGATGTTAGCATTTATCTTCAAGGACAGGTGAAGCTAATAATGTCATTTTGATTTATGACACAGAGCAGTGTGTTTGTAGATTGGATTGACATGGTCTGAATACACATGGTGTATCATACTCTTTAGCATTATATTATAGCAGTTATTGGAAGGCTATAATACTACTAGTAGGTGGTAATGCAGACTGAGTTTTAGGACCACATTACAGGAAAAGACTGCCTATAAAAGACCATGATATGCTTTCAAAGGCTTTCTTAAAGCGTGCATCACCATATGCCTACTAAGTAAAGAATTATGCTCGAAAATATTTTGTATCTGCTGCAAAGGAGATTGTCTTGTGTCACATAGTTTTCAATTAAAGAAGCATTAAATAAGAGCACCGTAGTATAAAATGTTGTTTATTTTAATACAATTTCCATCTGCCTGTCCCTTTTAAACAAGTTTGAGAGTTAATGAACACATTATCTTCAGAGCAGGCTTTCACGGTGAAATTAATTAGACAACATAAAATCCTTATGAGGCATAAAGCTTTATTTTACACATAAATATTGGGTATTGCTCAGCTGAAAGCTGGAAAATGAGTTACTTAAGGCAACAAATTACTAAAGCCACTATATTTTAGAGATATTGCTGATGGTATAACCTCAGAATTTGGACATAGTGTTCATGGAGCTGCCAAATGGGTAATCAAATTCACCTCATATACATGAAGATAAAACTGTTAATTTAGTGATTTTGAAGGCTACGCTTATAAGCTCTGACAAGCTGTAACTTTCTCCACATAGTTTAGTAACATTTAAGCGGGTCTAATCTGCTCTTTCGATGATAATATGTTCAAAACCCATAGCCATTAAAAGCATTAATATTATGCCATAGTGTAATGTACACAGAAAGAACAAAATACAGAAAAATATTTATAGCTCAACGTGTCAATATATTTAATGAACAAACTGCTTTCAGAAAGAACATACTGTAGGACTGGATTGTTTTTCTGGTGTGTTTAAATGCACAGTTCGACTGTAACCAGATTAATGATGTACCCCAATTATTGCAACTGCAATGCACTGTAAAATTGATTTTTTTTCACACTAAAAATATCTTTTTGTGTAGCCAAAATGTTTTTGTTGAAAGATTTACAACATGAAAATAATAAATGATCCCGATATTTATGTTTTTTATGTAACATGTTTCTCAACGCTATCATTTGTCATAATAGGGTTTCTCTCAAAATACAATTTGTCAACCTCCTTGGTTTCTCATCAGTCTCAAAAATCTGCCTCTTGTACTCATTGATATGAGGAAAATAAACTCTATCACTAAATGTGCATTATTGTGCTTTTTAAATCCATTAAGGAAAAAGGCAATGAACAACATTAAGGTTTGAATTAGCATTTTTTGAAAGATAACATCAGGTAACAAAGTATCATGTAAATGTATTTAACTGGGGCAATCAGTCTACAATCCTGTAGTTTAAGTATTTAATGTATTCATGTGTGCACATTAACATATTGATTGGATATTACCAATATAAATTTACAGAAATGAGAATATTTGAAATCCATCACTTGATGTTAAAGATTCAGTCCCTGAAGTAAAAAAAAAAAAAAAAAAAAAAAAAACATAACAAAAAGAAAAAAAAAAAACTTTTGGGGTATAGTGTCAAGATGCTTTTGCTGCTGTGCAATTGATATCTCTCATAAAATGAGTACGTACTTGAAGCGAGGATAGTATGCATCCTGACTGCAGTTCATAAGCTTAAATGAACTTCCTTTAAGGTTCACATGATTTTCATGTTGAATTGTACTGGTGCCTCGGTGGGGCTGGCTTCCTCCGTTTCTTCTTTACGTGGTACATATTCAACCTCTATACTTGACTTTACATTGTCTTTCCCTCTACTCCACAGGAACAGAATTACAAGACAGAAGAGGACAACACCGAGGAAAGAGATAAATCCCATTGTGGTTGCAATGATAAGTGTTTTTACATCAAATGGAAATGGAACTGTGGCTCGGGTCACATTAGCAACTTCGTCGCTTGGTTGGTTGGAAATGAAGGCAAATGTTTTGTTTGGCTGATGAGGCCAATTGGGAGAGTAGCTATGCACAAACAGGTGAGCAGCTTTGGTGTCATTACCTGCTGCATTACTTGCAATGCACAAGTAGGTCCCATTGTCTTGGATTTGGGCGTAACGCACCTCCAACGTGCCATCAGTGGACACAGAAAGTCGTGAGCCCATAGTTTTGGTGGTAATATATTCCTTCTTAGGGGACAGCCAGATTATGGTGGGGGTTGGATCCCCTTCAGCTTGGCAAGCAAAATGGACTGTAGTTCCTTCATCGACATGGCTTTCTTGAACTTTATAATCCACAATCTTTGATTTGCGGCAGATGAAGTAGTCAGAAGGGAGAATGTCAGGGAAGTCCTTGAACTCCTTTCCTCGCACAATCTCTGGTGAAACACACATGGGCTGCTGTCGGTTAAAGTTGAGCCTCCACCTTCGGCGAAAGACCCAGAGCAGGCGGCAGTCGCAGGCCAGAGGGTTGTCGTACAAAGCCAGTGTCTCCAGGTTTCCCACTGAGTGAAAGACAGACTCCTCCAGGGTGCTCAAACTATTGCTGGATACGTTAAGAACACGGAGGTGATTGAGGCCTCGGAAAGAGTAGGGCTCAATAGACGCTAATTTGCCGCCAGCCAACTGAAAAGCTTGGAGCTTCTGCAGATTGTACAGTTGGTTCCCTTCCACAGTGTGAATGGGATTGAAAGACAGATTCAGAAACCGAAGATGCCGTAGATGACTGATGGCTTCATAGGGGATGGTGGTAAGATTACAGTTTGTGACAGACAGTGATGTGAGGTTCAGTCCAAATAAGCATTTTGGGGTCATCGTATCCAGGGCGGGCATATGAGAAATCTCCAGCACTCTGAGCCGATACAGCCTCTTGAAGGAGTAATCCCGTATGACAGTGACGTTGAGATAGCGCAATCGAAGTGACAACAGGTTATGCAGATGGCTTAGGGCATCAGTGGGGATTGAGGCCAGATTGCATCCCTCAATATTGAGGCTTTCAAGGTTGCTGAGACCATGAAATGATCGGGGTGAAATGAATACTAAGTCATTGTCACCAACTTCAAGAGCCCTCAGGTTGTACAACTCCTGGAACATATAGTCGAGCAGAATGACAATTTTATTCTCACTAATATCCAGCTGGGTGAGGTTTGTCAGGCCTGTGAATACACCCAGCTGAATAAGTTTCAGCTGGTTGTTTCGCAAACCTAGAATCCGCAGGTTCATAAGGTTGCCAAAAGCCCCAGGCTCAATGGACGAAATGGTATTTTCGTTCAGTTGCAGCTCCTCCAGCTGAGGATAGTTAATGAACTCCTCAGTCCCCAGAGTCTTCAGGCGGTTCTTGCTGAGGTCCAGCAGCCGAGTTTCTGTGGGGATGCCTTCAGGAAGAGCTGCCAGTCTCCGTCGATGGCAAACAACTGAACGTTCTTGAGCGTTGCAGTCGCATCGGGAGGGGCAACCGGTGGTGGAGCCGGAGAGGACGGTGCCCAGCATCAGGATCAGGATGGGCTGCCAGCACGCCACCAGGTAGCTGTGCCCCCCCGCCTCCCCAGACACCATCCCACTGCTCGCCTGTGGAGACACCAAAAAAGAAGAATTACATAAAACCAAGGTGGCTCAGACACACAACAGGCAGACTGTTAATAACGCCACAGCATATGTTTATGGAGTTTAATCAAACTATTGAATTTCCCTGTGTTGTTTTCTTATGAAATTGTAGCCAACACCTGCTAAACAGGGACGAAAATCTGCACCAACAAGGCTTCAGGTCAGCATTTGTAGACAAATAAGTAAAACGAAGAATGTTGAAAACATTTAATTTGAAAATGTGTATGATTTGATGACACTTTATATTAACCATTACACATGCATTTACAATTGACCAGTTGCTTATAGGGTCCGATTGAGCAAAAGTGAACATCAACATGAAAAAGTGAATTTGCGCACATCATTTATCAAGTGGGCTCATTTTTTTAGCTAAAGATCTCTATTTTATGGAACTGTTATCCTTTTTAAAATGCTACTTGTAGAAAAAAGTTACAACCAATTTTTTTGATTGTATTTTTACACATAGCCATACCTCAAATTTGACGCAAAAATTATATCTAAAAAATGTATTCAATCTGTTGATTATGTAGGTTATTGTTAAGTTTCAAGTATTAGATTTTCATTATTGTGTGAATTGATATTTATGAGTTTGAACATTTGTGAGTTGCTTAAAAGGCCTTGTCCACATGTTACTGTAAAAATACCAATTTAAAAATGTCAAGTTTCTTTCATTCAGATATTTGAGTGAAACTTTCAGAAAGTAATGATCATTTGATACATTTTGGTGACGCATACAATGGTAAAGAGTCGTCCATGTGTTACTATGGCAGCCTGTCCATGTGTTACCACGTTCAATAAAACAGAGACTTTTCAATATTTTACTCCAAAATGTATTTTCAGCATAGTTGAACATGATATCTAAAAGGTTTTGTCCTACTTGATATCGATTTCTGTCAAGAACTGCCTGTTGTGAATGTTTACATAAAGTGTAAAAATTGATGTCCGTTTCAAGTCCACATGTTACTGAGCAGTAATTTGACATTTTTCACCTAAAAATGTTATCTCCCCAAATTTAGTTATGCATAATGTTAAAGTGCTTATAAACACCTACTCTAATATGTATAATACATGCATATAACACAAAATGCGTCCATGTGCTACTGCTTGATCGGTCCCTATAGTAGCTTATTACCTTTTTATCGGTCATTAATCATCTGAATTCTCAAGTACCATTGAAAAATTTTCCTTCAATAACCTCCCAATTACTTACTTATTGACAGTAAGTTGTTGTAGCTGAATAAAAATGTTCCTCACTATTGGACTTATTAGTTGGTACATCACCAGTGGTCTTTACTAACACTTAATACATACGGTTTATCGCATGGTTAAACATAAACATAAAAAAAGTGTTCACAGTGTCATAACTAAGTTGCCCTTTATCTTGGAATATGTGAAGGATTGCACATAACTAAGGCACTTGTCGTTACTAATAAATTCATTAATAAGTGATTAAGATTGTGTTTAGTTTATTAGGATTCCCTGTCGTTCTAGCTTTTTTTCAGGGTCATTTAAAATGTAACATTTTGACAATGAACTGATTACATCATGTTAAATGAACAAATGACAGGAACACACAAGCAATAGCAGATGTTCCTGGAAATATTAATGTATCTGTGCATGTGTCTGTATACCCATTACTTTTAATAATAGTATTTGTATACCTTTACGTTTCCTCCTAACTCAGCTATGGAGGAAAAAAAAACAAAAAAAACATCTAAACCTCACTGCAGTTTCAAACTATTTCCAGTTTCAGTCCAGCATTAGTAGACTCACTACAGTCACACAGCTGTAGAATATGATGTTATTCAGTGCTTTATAATTACTAATATCTGCTGCTTATATACATGCTAATGGACAAACAGCCCACACTGTGTTCCTTTTATACTCATGCCTATTTTGCCTCTGAAAAGGTTTCTGTAAAATAGCTGTCTACTGATGAATCAAAGACTCTAGTGAATCATACTATGATGCTAATACGCAGTTCTTCCCCCTTTTATATTTTACACATTGGCTCTTTCCTTTTCATATCATAATCTGTTAAAAAAAGTTACTGTGGCTGTTTCCAGAACCGTGTGGGTAACATTTTTGTTTTAATCTGCAAAGTTTTACAAAGATGTAAGCCCCTCTCCCACTTTGCATACATAAAACTGCTTTATGGTGACTCTCCTCACAAGTAATGAAACCATCCACCCGATGAAAAGGGCTTGGTCACACAATGAAAAGTACCCTGCTGTGTTCATGATTTTGGACTTTGTTGAAAACCATTCCTGCCCATATCGCTGACACATTGTCCTTGCTCACATGAACCATTTTAATTAGTAGTCAGTCAGAAGTGCTATGGTACATCTTTAAATGCACCCTCAAACGTTTTGCAGACTTAACACATCCGATGCCACTGCTGTGCTGTTGACCTTGCACTGACAGAAAACAGATTGCTGCCAAGCAGTGATAACTGGGGAAAGGGAGATTGTCACTTTTGGACTTTAAACCCCTATTTGATTTTCACTCAGGGCACTTTAACTCGCTAAAACCGTCAAGCTCTGCTTCTCACATCAGTCATGTGATTTCGCAGCTACATCTTCAAGATGCATAGAAACGTCTGATGCCAAGTAAGAAATGTTTACGTAGTGTCTACTTGGACTTCACCTTTGTTTTCACTTTTTCTACTGTATGTCAT
The DNA here is from genome assembly GCA_037367295.1 of Apogon hyalosoma. Lineage (NCBI taxonomy): Eukaryota > Metazoa > Chordata > Actinopteri > Kurtiformes > Apogonidae > Apogon > Apogon hyalosoma. The sequence goes on along the minus strand of JAPQRP010000019.1, from coordinate 26,074,038 downwards.
CATTTTAAACCGGGTTTTCCCCAGGGTATAAGTGTGTGGTGGGGCCTCGTTTGACCCTGGTCTTTAAAAGGTCTTCTATCACTGCTTTTATTGTTAACTATAAAGTTTCAGGTATATTCATTACATTTAGACTGATATTGTAATACACTGAGACATTATTATTCACATGGAAAAAAAAACAAACATCCTCACCGAGGATATAAACACCGTGTCCTTCAGTAATGTCATATTAATTCACTGCATATTTTCCTCTTACATCCAGTTGTTATACAGCACCATACTAAAGCAAAGACATCTCTAACACAAATGGCTTCCAAGAACCACATCATATATTTATGAGCTCACAGCCATTCAAATTTAGAGATTTAGTGGGCTTTAAAACTGCGGAAATAATGCAGAAACTAAAAAATAAGGGGCTTCCAGACTTTGCTGGTGTTTGAAATTAGAGTGACTCTATATGAGATAAGAGGAATTGGATGTTTCCAAAAGAAACTTTGGAAGAAAAGTAGAACAAAGATCAGTTAAAGCTGTTGGAACATTTAAATTTTTTAGCAAGAAAAAAGCACCCACACACCGCTTCACTTTTCTTAACTTTAAAAGGAAACTTTCAGTCTCTTTGACATTTGACAGACATGTACGAAGCCCAAAACACTTGCGACAGCCCGTTCTCCAATGAAAGGACAGAAAATGTCAGTGTCATCACAAATATTCATTTATGGCAGTATCAACCCTCTGATTCACAAAGGAATAAATTAGAAAACCTAAATATGAAAGAATCTAATTGCAAATTTATTAAAGAGTTCATAGAAATGTGTAAAATATCAAATGGATTTAAGAAATTAAAGAATAAGGTGAATAATAAATATAAAACTGAGGCAAGAACGCTTTTGTACATATCATTTACGATTAAATACAAGATGTATTTATTACTCATAAATACTTAATCCTCCATTTGTAGAGGGACTGGATCCCATCCCAGCGAATGGACAAGGACGTGGACACCTGCACATGTCCCTAGTTGACTACACAGCTGACGTCCAGAGACAGTGTTGTGTTTGGACGGCATCACATGTGTTTGGACAATCTTTCATGTGTTTGGACGGCATCACATGTGTTTGGACGGCATCACATGTGTTTGGACGGCATCACATGTGTTTGGACGGCATCACATGTGTTTGGACAGCCTCTCATGTGTTTGGACAATCTTTCATGTGTTTGGACGGCATCACATGTGTTTGGACGGCATCACATGTGTTTGGACGGCA
>JAPQRP010000019.1:25941540-25965928 GCA_037367295.1 Apogon hyalosoma | reverse complement strand
TTGTAATTCTGATTGATGATTATTGTTGATCAGTACAGCTGATTCTTACTGGTTGTTTCAGTAATAAATAATTGTAGCATTAACAACCTTATCGCTGTCATCATTTCCTCACTGAAAAAGGTTTCCATGACAATTTACAAACTATCCAAACAAAAAGATGTGAATAATCTGAAAAAAAAACAAAAATTTCTTAAGAACAATTTTAACAATGTTATGTCTCAACTTATCATTTACGCATGTGTGTTATGGATCGGATCAACAAAGGCACAAATCATTTAGTAACAAGCAGTTAAAATTGCACTTTTTTTTCTTAAGACATTTGAGGATGTTATTTGGTCAAGTTATTCACATTTTACTGTTAAAAGATAGATTGTTTCCATAAATATTTTCATAACAAAGTAATGTTTTGCACTAAAACAAAGAGAAACATTTAGAGTTGTTATTATTTATCCTAGAAAAAAATGTAATATTACTTTTTTCATATTAATTAATTAATTTATTAATTCATTTATTAGGGACAGTGTATATTAATGAACATCTACAACTGCAGCTCTAAACATGTCAGACTGTAGCAACAGTGCTAATTTTCATCTGTAAACCAAGAAGAACATTTGGACTCGTTATTTCTAGGTTATTTTGCTGTTATTTTACTTGAGATCACATTGGTCTGTATGGGGAACCTGAACTAAAACAAGTTCAACACCCTTGACTGTTAATATACAGTATCCAGTGTAATTTTTGCACTTTACAAATTCATCCTTCGGGCCGGATTGGAACCTTTGGTGGGCCAGTTTTGGCCCGCGGGCTGCATGTTTGACACCCCTGCACTACAGGACTGAATTTTCCCAACGTGGAGAATAAAGATGAGATTTCAATTCCTACATAGATTGATAAGAGTTTCGGTTACAGAGGGAAATGTACAAAGTTGTATCTTTTAGTTCACCAGCCTTGGTCCGTGCTTGTGTAATTGACAACAGCAGCGTGGTGTTTTTATTGCTGTCTCTGCAGGATTTTGTTTATCCAGGTCATGTAGCAGCTGTGAAACAAGCAAAAGGATCCACTCTTAAAGACACCGCACACTCATTACAGAGCCTGGAAACAAACACAAAACAACAATATATTTATGATGTAGATAAACGTGTTGAAATTCTGGGGCTTGTACAGTATTTTGAACGTATATTTTTAACAGTTGTTTTGCAGTATCTTGTGTTTCTTTATCATTTTATCTTTAAATCCCATCATGCATAAGGTGTCTAAGACGTGTGCTGTATTTTCTGTATTTTGGAGAGACTTGTAATGTATAAAATAAGCTGAAGATGGCAGTAAAAATCCACCAGTCAGCTTCACCGCCTGCCTCAAAACTCTGTTTATCCGTACAGACCAGAGCTGAAAATGAACGCGCTGTCAAAAATCTAGCAACCGCCTTCTCATCTCATTCTTCTCCTGTGGTAAAAAATAATACAAAAAAGATCAACATTATCGAAGCACAATTCTTAAATACCTTGCTTCATTTAACTGTAAATTCAATGATGACTTTTGTCTTGGATGCACACATTGATAACAGACTGAATGCACTGTCTGGCATGTTTCCTCATAAACTAACCATCAGTCGTCCTCAACCTCCCATGGGCCCCAGGCTAAATCCAGCCAAGGGGCCGTCGTACCTGACCCGTTAGCTATGGGAGCCATCTGCCATCGCCACCAAACTTGCACTGGGGAAGGATGACAAGCCAGACTAAAGCATAATACCTAAAAATAACAATACTATACATTTTCACATGTAAAATGGGCGTATCATCATTTTAACAGCTTTCCATTAGTGTGTGATTGCAGAGGTACATTTACATTAGTACATAGTAGTTTGTGCAGAGTCTGTGCTGTGCTTAAAGCCTGTTGACATTAGCAGACATTTATAATCCGATAAATGTGTTACGCATTTATGGCAGCATTAGAACAGCAAAGCAGAGAGAGAGGCAGAACTTTAGACCAGGTGTAAGGTTTTTATAGAAAACACGAAGTTAACATATTTACAAAAAACAAGCATATCGTGGCTTTTATTTTGAATGCAACCCAACTACACCATTGTTATCTTAGTCATGTGATTATCCAGTGTCAAACAACCTGCTCCAAGCACAAAACTGACTCTATCATTAACATGTTTGCAGATGAGCATGGGTAAATCAGTAAATAAATAAGGTTGTTTTAGGCTGGAAGGTTGATGTCATTCACTCACTGCAACACAAAATGACTCGTATTTGATGGGTGGTAAACTCTGATGTCCAGCTCCACATCAGTCACTTCTTTATTTGTGTAGAAAGTTTGATAAAGATACCTGAGTATGTGCAGATACTATAAAACTAAGCAGAGGAAAGAATGGAAGAAAAGTGTTTTTTTTTTTTTGTTTTTGTTTTAGGCTCATACATTATACTAGAAGGACACATTATTTCACTGCCAAGTAGGTGCTCAAATCAATATTATGCATTCGCAAATTCAATCTCTCTCAATTCTCAATTTATGGAAGAATTCCAGTTTCGTAGCGTGACAGAATCTTGGCATCTGTCTGTGTTTTTACCTTCCGAAATTGAAACTGCAGCATAATGTTAGAAAATGCAATATGAAATGCCAGTATCCCCAGGAAAAAGAAGGATTAAACACAAATGGGGTATGTATTTTCACTGATGCAGTACATAACTGAAACAATCACCAAGAATATGTGCCGCTATATCACATAAGCATATACATGTTGGAAAAACCTTGAGTCAAAATACCATTACGACAATAGACCTGTGTCATAAGACTGGTGGCAGCTTTATAGGCTTTTAGCAATTTCTCTTTATGGCAGTATCAGCTTTACAAGCATTTCAGAGTAGTTGTCTTCATAAACATCATTCACCTACATAAGCCCAGTATTTTTCCCTTAGGGTCATCCTCTCAAGGCCATGGCCAAATCCACTGAGAGCAAAAAAAAAAAGAAAATGACCAAAATCAGTCCCAGAAATGGCCAATCGAACACGCACATTCCAACATAAAACCTAAAGGTCACCACATGGCAAAATGCTGACTCAAAAGAAACGAGAAATCTATACATTTATAGATCCACAGATGAACAGAACCTTCGCCTGCAGCTAAGGCGCATATAGTACAGTGTAGTAACGATCATAAATCAAGTTCCTCAAATCAGAAAGGCTGTTGACGTGTTTCTTTTCAAGGCTGAGTCACATACATAGGTGTGTAGAACACAACCGTCAAGTTATTTAGACCTGAATAGCTCATTGCAACCACATAAAGGTTATTAAACCGTGACAGGGAAACACTTGTGTTGGTCTTGACATCAGTGCTGCTAACTTTCAACTGTCAAATGGAGGGTTTCCCTGTATTGTAGTGTATGTTGGTTTCACAACTGAACTGAAACATATCTACAGTTGCAATGTAAGGATACTCCCGCTACACTTCTCTCTGGATGTTCTGCCTGTTGATTTAAAGGTTTAAAGCAGCAGTGTCAAACTCATTTTAGTTCAGGGGCCACATTCAGCGTAAACTGACCTCAAGTGGGCCAGATGAGTAAAATACAAACATTATAAACTATAAATAATGACTACAAATTTTCTTCTTGGTTTTATGTTAAAAAAACAAAAAAAACATTATGCCTATTAATAATGACAACTCCAAATTTTTCTTTGTTTTAGTGCAAAAAATAACATTAAATTATGAAAACATTTACATTTACATAATCTTTTAACCAAAAAATTTGAATAACCTGAACAAATATGAACAACCTGACATGACTTAAGAAAATTAAGTGCAGTTTTAACATTATTCTGCCTGTTACTAAATGTTTTGTGCTTTTACAGATCCAATTCGTAATGCGCATGTATAAATGATAAGTTGAGGCATAATATTGTTAAAATTGCACTTATATTTCTTAAGAAATTTCAGGTTTTTCAGGTTATTCAAATCTTTTCTGTTTGGATAATTTGTAAATGTAAATATTTTCATGAATTAAAATTATTTTTAACAAAAAAAGAGAAAAATCTGGAGTTGTCATTATTTATAGGCATAACATAATGTAATATTTTTTTCAAATTAAACCAAGAAAAAAAAAGGAGTATGAGTTTGACATCCTTCAGTGTAATTTTTGCACTTTCTAAATCAATCCCATGGGCCACATTGGAATCTTTAGCAAGCCAGTTTTGGCCCATGGGCCGCATGTTTGACACCCCTTTTTTAGTGTAATCTTGGCTGTAAACTAATCGTGAACTCACAAACTGAAACCAGCTGATTACCCCTGGTCTCATACTCCCCTTTAATAAATCACGTCAGAGCATTAGAATGGTTCTGTGCTGGGATTGGCTGAAGGAAGCTGTATAGTGGTCACATGACAAAAATATATAATTTTAAAGGTGTGATTATCTAAAAAGAAGCTGTACTTATTCTGGAGCAAGTGGTTCTTTTAGTATTTTAACATTAATTTATGATGAAAAGATATAAACCTAGTTTTCACAGTATGTCTTCTGGTCCTTATTCAGACTGAACAGGTGATGGTATCACACCCAGCTCTATAAAATTAGATGAATACATGTAAATAAATTGCTTATGCTAATAGAAATGGTTAGTATGGAACCAAAGTGTGAAAAATGCACACTAAATAAAACTTCGGATGGAGATATATTGTTTATGCCTTTAAACAGATGGAATCTGATTGCCCACTATGTAATTTTGATACCTAAATATTTGAAACCATCTGTGGTAATTGTAAATTCAATGTTTACAGTGGGATTTTTTTTCTGTTTTCTTCATTCAAAACATAAGTACAGATTTTGTCTTATTCATTTTATAACCAGAGAATTCACCAAACCCATCAATTAAACTTATCAAGCTGGAAAAGGTGTATTTAAGATCTGTCAGAAAAACATGTTATCATCTGCGAACAATGAAATACGATGATTTAATCCTCCAATGTTGACACCTGATATTCCTTCTGGAGTTCTCACTGCAACGGCCAAAGGTTCCAAAGCTAATGTGAACAGTAATGGGGACAATGGTCATCCTTGTCTAGTTGTCTGTAGACTAAAGGGGTTTGAGATATTATTATGGGTGAGAATTTGTGCAGTAGGATTTGTATTATAACAATCTAACCCATTGAATAAATGTTTCTCCTAATCCAAATCTTGGAAGTAGTTTTAAAAGATAATGCCACTCTATTCTGTCGAGCGCTTGACATGCATCTCCTGCCAGCATTGCTGTATCTTTTGCATCTTGTTTCTCAATAAAATATTTCGAATGCGTCTGGATTAATCTGTAATTATTATCACAAACCTTATTCCTTTTATTTAGTAGTAATGTGTTGGATGATTTGTGATCAGTAATTTTTTAAATATTTAGCAGCTGACTGATCCTGTTTGTCAAACACATCTGTCATCTCCATTGTTGTTGTTGGTCAGTTCTTAGCAAGTGGGCTGCTGCTGACCACACTGCTTTCCAGTCGATGTCATGGATACCCATCATTCAGACAGCGAATAACTTTGACTGCAAAGAAGTGAAATCAGATATACATTCCACTGCAACCGATCCACTTCTGTGTTAGTATGGACCGACAGTGGTTCTGAAAAAGCACCACATTATTTGAGTCTCACATGAGTCTGAGGTGGATTTTAAAAACCCGGAAAGATCCAGAACTAGTTTTGGTTTCTCTTTTTGAAAATGTTAATGAAAAAGCCAAATGGAAAGAACAGAAATCTGATGTGTAACTGCAGGACTAGAAACAAATATGTGAAGTAAAAATACTTTTTTAAGCAAATGTATTCTGTGCTTTTTTCTTAAGAAGAACCTGAGAACTCAAACCAGACTCTGTTCTTCTGTTATATATTGCATCTCCTTATGTCATATCGAATTGTATTGTGTTGCTTTTACTCATGTTGTGTGTTGCATTCAGATGAAAATGAATTGTTTTGCAGTGGTAGTTCTTTTTAATAGCAGTGCATTAAGGAACATATGACAAGCTTCATTGATGGAGAATGATCTCCAAATTCTAATGACGATTTGTATTTATTTATTAAAGGTTTTGTATGTGGGGGATAATATTAGAATCTAAAAGCTACAATCAACACATTTATCTTCATTTTAGAACATGAACACTGGCCTCCTCTGTATAAGTCTAAAGAGTGTCTTTTTCCATCCCACACCATGTCCCTGTAACAATTCTTTTTTTTCTTCTTCTTTTTTTATACATGTGTCATAGAACCACAGGGGGTCACTGATGACTGGTATGGTCTTTTTTATCGACTTCATAAATCAAGCAGTACTGTTTCTCCTGAGGTTAGGTTAGAACAGAAACAGGATTACTGTTCCACTGAAAGGATAGACACTCTTCATTATGTCCATTCAACACTACAAATACAACCACCGCACGTTGTTTCTTAATCCGAATAATTCTGTCTTGAGTCACGTGGATAATTGTTAGATCTGTTGCTACTGTGAGCAATGAGATGTATGTAATGTTGCTGATATAAGCTTATTCTGCGGGTACTTCCTCTAAGAAAGATTATCAACTGAAGCTCCAAAATGTAAAGTATAATCAGCACTAAATTATACTTGATTATGCATAATTAACTCAATAATAGTCTTCTTATAAGACCCATGTGGGTGAATAATTGGTACAAAAAGCTGTTTAGCAGTTTTTCTTCATTCCTTCGCTCTGAGGATGCAGCGTAAGTCGTTCACCGATGAACAAGCCCACTGAATCACAATAACCGAGGCACAATCTCCCACAGACGCCGCTCTCCAGTGGCTGCATCACTGTGGTTTAAGGCCAAAGCTGTGCTCAGGGCTCTCACTGGAACTCTGAAACACACAAACACAGAAACACAGAAAATGCACCAAGTACAATGAACAGGCTTTTCCAGGTTGGTTTGAATTGTGCAAGGTTGGAAAAATGGTCCCGTAATGTTGGGTTAGTCATGGGTGTCCTCCCACAATGTCCTGGTGGATCTGCTTTAACGTGGGTGTCCTGTCCTGTGTCCTCGGTCTGTGAGTGTCTGTGTCCTCTGCCTGTGAGTGTCCTGTGCCATCTGTCTGTGGGTCTATTGTCATGTGTCCTCTGTCTGTGAGTGTCCTGGTTTATATCCTCTGTCTGTGAGTGTCATGTATCCTCTGTCTGTGAGTGTCCTGTCCTGTGTCCTCTGTCTGTGGATATCATGTCCTACATCCTCTGCCTGTGAGTGACTGTGTCATCTGTCTGTGAGTGTCCTGTCCCTTGTCTTCATTTACTCTATTTGCATTTTTTCTGCACAGTCTTTTTTTTTTTTGTTTAGGAATATGCTGAATCATGACTATCTAATAATATTAAATGACTCTAACACAGAAGAACACATTACATTCTGTAAACGCTGTCTCTGATTATCCTGCAGTTTTGGAATGTTATGATCCTTATAGATAGCAGTACATCCGTGTAACAATGCTTGTACATGTAATGCATCTTCTGTGTTTGAACAGAGCTCATTTAAATATGTTTTATGGAGCTTAAGGAAAAGCTTTGTGTGCATCATCTAAGATATTCACAGGCCACTGGTCTTTGCTTTTTGGAGAGGGAAGACCTCATTTGCCAAGTAACGATTTGTTGTGTTCTTTCTCTCCCTTATCTCATTTACCTGATTCAGTTGCTTTGGTATTTCAGTGTAATTTTCATTAAATGATTTTTGCTCTTTAGAAGTAAAATGCTATGTAAACAAATGATAGTCTTCCTCTGAAAGGGTAAAGAGGATTTTGAAACAATAACATATTTCAGGCAGTAAATGTTGTTTTTGGTTGTTTATTGTGAACTCTCTAATAAATGTGGTTTATGAAACTGAAACTATATTAAAAAGAATTGACTCAGGCTTTGAGATAATTTGTCTTGGACTCTGAAAATGGTGTGCTTCACCCCCAGGATTCCCTGGCAAATTTAATAATACTTTAAGCTGTTTTGTCCTGTGCTGAGTGTTGGATGGCGTGGTGTTTGTGTTTTTGTGTGTGTTCTGTATTAACTCGTGTTTGTCTGATGTTAATCCCTGACCACCAGCTGATTTGCGGCCCTTTGCATTAGCTGCTGTTTAGGTTATTTCTCCTGTATCTGTGTTCATTTGTTGTGTTGGTATGTTGACACACCACCCATTTCAGATATGGTGTACAGAGCTTATTTCAGAATCAGTCCTGTGAAAGCACATTTCCATACTCGGGCTGTGAGACTGAACCGACTGACAGGGAACTGCCTTAAGCTTCAGCTTTGCTGCCAGACTTTTCTCCCTCTGTTTTTTTGTTTTTTTTGTTTTCTCCTTCCTTTTCCACACAGATGTTGAATGGCACACTAGATGTTGAGAATGGAAATTTATGCGAGGGAATGCTGGATTGTTTTTTTTTTTCGTCTTTTCATGCAAACCCTCTGTAAACATACATAATAGGCTTCAGAGATCGTAGAACTGGCAAACCCACCCTCAGCTTAATTTTCATACTGACACAAAGCAAAAGAGTAACAGGGGGCATCTTTGCAAAAAAAGAAGCAGTCGTCACTAAAATCTGGAACGTTGCTGACAGGCCATTATTTTAGCTGGCTCACAACGATGATATCTTGATTTATTCAGGCAACTGTCAGTCAGTGTTGCCGTCCTTGGATATGTTATTGCTGTGTAAATGTTGCCTGCTGGGACTGTAGCCTGAAGGCACCGACGGGGGCTTGTGACCAGAAGGCAAAGAAGGAGAACATTTCTGAACTAAAAGTTGATTGAGTTGTAAGTCCGATCCCTCAAGAACTACCTTCAGATGACTTTGTGTGCTTTTTAGCAAGGCACTTAACCTCTAAGTGGGTCCAGTTTCTGGAAATGCTTTGGACTCCCTTTAAATGTGAAGCATTCTTAAATAGTAGTTACTGTACAGAAGACTGCGCAAACTTTTATGGATAAATAAAAGGGTTTAAAAACAAAACCATTTTGACTCATGGCCCTTTTGACTGGATTCAGCTAAAGAATATATGACTTCAAAGGCTCAGAGTCTCGCCTGCTGTGCTTTACTATATTCTGACATCTGCTCGCAGCTCTGCCTTTCCCTTACTTTCAAAAAATCGCACAAAGCCATGGAAGCACAAACACACACAGCACATCTATTTTTGTGAGGACCCTCCATGGCGTCACCACTGATACTTGATACAGGAGCTGTTAATGTTGTCCCCAAACCAAACTGTGATGACCGTCCTCATAACCCAGACCAGAAGCTTCTGTTCTACCTGACAACAACAGCATTTTGAAGGTGCAGTGAGTGGGATTTAAGAAGGATCTACTTTGGATATAATCAGCATAAATATGTTTCCATCAGTGTATAAGCACCAAATGAAAGATTGTGTTTTTGTTGCTATAGGAGGAGCTGTTGAGCCCTGGTTTGCACATGGTGTTATGTAGTGTTGTTACAAAACGAATGCATTACTGTAACAGATTACTTTTTGCTGCAATTTGGCAGCGTGAGGCATTACTAATCAGTTTTCAGTTATATTTTACTGGGGTACATGTTCATCGATAGCACTTGCGTTACAACACACTTTTCACTCATTTCATTGCTCAAATGAAAAAAAAAAACATATCAAGACCATGAGACCTTAAGGAATCAAAAATGCAGCAGGAAAGTTCTGTTTTGTGTTTGTGTTCTGCCAGTGGGTGAAGATGGTGAAGACAGTACACTGGCCACGTGGACGTATGCTCATTACTAACCCTAACTCTGATTCAAGAAGCTAGTTAGTGTGACCCCTGTGATCAGCAATGACAAGGTAAGCTAATGTTTCTATGACTAGTTTATCTACCGCCATCATTGGCACCACACCCTCCATTTGAACATGTAAAATGTTGAAAAAAAATACAAACATTCCTGCTGGGATACAAACATTCTAGACCGTAGCATTTCATTATTTATCTTTGGGGGTGTTGAGTTCCACTGCACAGGCACCATTTGTGACTAGAGTCTGTATGTAACTCAAAAGTAAGACAGGAATCATGCAACACATTGCAATTCTGAAATTAATATTGTAAGGTAAGGAATTACTTTTAAATGACAGTAACAAGTAATCTGTAATGCATTACAGTTTGGAAGTGACTTGCACAACACTGGTGTTATGGAACTGAATTTGACATCAGCAGATCACTTTAAAATCAGTTTGATTAACATCACTAATGAGGAGGGTTAATGCATTTGTCACATGCTAAACACAGCCACATATTATTGTTTGATATTTGATCTATGTAAATGAAATCATTACTCAACTGTAATAACATTGTAAACTACAGCCATAGGAGCTAATCACTTCGATATTCGCCCTCTAGGTGTCACTACCACATTTCTCGGGAGTGGGGGTGGTATTTGGTTTTGGAGTATAGGGTCAGTTTTGCCATCCGGTGTCTTTTCCCAAAAGGACAAAAGTTGTTTTTTGTTTTTTTTTTTGTTTTTTTTTAACTTCATGTGCACTTGTGCAGATTGGAGACAATAAAAGGTGTTTTATTTCAAATACACCACATCTAAATGTATGTCCATTAGAGGCTACGGTGCATCCAACAGGTCACTGCTGGAGGATGTGGGTGGTTGCGTGTGTGTGGGTGGGTGGGGGGTATTCAATAATAGGCTCGGCATCTATAGCAGCTTTACAGTAAAAGGCTGCTCATCTGTGGTTTATGCACAAATATCAAACGACAATGTCAGGAAGCAAACAAAAACAGCATTCCGCTTTTGATTTTGTATATAGTGATTTTTCTTTTTCCGATTGTCTACTGAAATCTTTACTGCAGAAATAACACAGTTCACTGATGTGGAGCTCGAAAAGACGGATTGAAAAGATGCAGTGAAACATCAGAGCGAGGATGGGCTGCAGCACAGTTAGACACAATATTTGAAGGAAAACCTGCAGATTCTTGTCATCAGTCCTATTACATCGTCCCCTCTGTTTACTGTCTGACTGATACGGTTCTGTATTGACCAGTGAATGTGTTAGTCATGTAAATGTTCACAGAGCCGAGTCAGAGACCGGTTATGATTTGCCTTTTTCAAATTTTATTTCATTACCATTTTATACAGGTTCATTGTTGTTGGTGATCCTTTACTTTTCATACATTTCCTGATTTGCTTTATGTTTTGTATCTGTAGCCTAAAAACCTTTAACAATACAGTGAATAAACCCAAACAGTGTCTGGATTGTTTTATCATATATTCAAGTGGATTGGGTCGTACAGTTTGACTCTAATATTCATCTGTTCTTCCACAGTAACTGTAACGTGAATACAAAACAAAGATTTTAATTTCTTCATTTATTTTCTTGCCACTGTGTTAAAATTGCCTGTTTATTTATTTATTTATTTTTTTTACATCACTCCTTGGATGGGTATGACTTTGACTGGCTTACAGGCATTAAGAAATGATTGTGTGAGAAGTCAAACATGCACTTACAATAATAATAATTCTTCCAAGCCTCGCGGTGCTCCGCAGTAGCCTTTTTAATTTTTTAGTTAATGCAGCATACTCACTTAGAACACTGGGATTCTAAGTGGCTCATATTGTGGAAAATATCTTGGAAACACAAGACAAGCAGTGTCAAAGTCTTAACCGACGCAGCGATAGAGCCTTTTTTTTTTTTCTTAGTTTTTTTTTTTTGTAAAAGTCCTAATGTGATTGCAGCTCAGCTTGGCAGACTCTCGACATTATATAAACAAACTATGGTGTTACTGAAAAGATTTCCGTCCACGCATTATTCAGGAGGGAAAAATACATCCAAAAAAACCTCGGAGTGCTTCGCTCTGAATAAAATGTTGCATCCATTTAAGCATGATGGAAATTCAAGTGAAGCATTTGTAAACAGAATATACAAATCAATTGATGTGACATTGAGGCTTAGCTATGGGGATTTAGCCAAATGTAATCTCACATAATATCAACCATTGGTGCCGGTTTTATGGTAATTACTCGTCATTATGATAAGGTGCTCCACAGGTTGGCTCCGAGCGCCGGGACGACAAGTTCCAGGCTGATGTGACACACGATTGAGACAGATTAAGAAGGTCCGCTGAGGACGCTCTCCACCGTTACCATGGCGACCTGTAGTCTCGCAGACTAATTGCGACTGGTCGCCATGGGTTGCCATGCATGAACTTCTAATTAGCCCAAATAAATGGGTGGAAATCTGTGAGTGTAGAGAACAGGCTCCTACTGGGGGACAATAGAGTCCAAACTCTATTAAAGCTGTAATGGAAATCGTTTATCATGCCTATGGTGTGTGACCTCCACCTTTGTATGGACTGATTAATATTCTACCTGGAGTACATGGCGTAGACTCTCACTCAACATTTTTTTTTACAGTCTTCAACATTTTGTTCTTGAGCTGTTTGTACTTTCATCTGCTTAACCTTGAATTTCAAACAGATTCACAGGGCGACTGAGGCCGTGGGTCATTCACAGACATTTACACTTTCCTGTCATTTTGCCGATCTGACGCCAAGACTTAAACTCTATGTCCTACTTTACAACAAAAGAGTCATCATCTTCTATTTGGGAAAGAAAGCAGGACAAATATGTGAATGTTGCTCACAAAGAGAACGGGAAATCATGATTGAGTTGTTTTTTTTGTTTGTTTTTTTTTTAAGGTTGTAGCATTGCTAAGTAGTTATGTGGAATGTATGTATAAGACCGTATTTACTTCAAGGCTAAATACTGAACTCCGACTCTGTTCTACATTCTTCTGTTCACATTTCTAGTCACATTATACTGAGTGTTGGATGTTGAGTGAATTTTTGAGGTTGATGAAATGTCAGGTATTCAGGAGGTGTAGTCAGCTGACTTCATGACACATTTTACCCACGTTCGCCACGTGAATTAACTCCCTGAATTCACTGCATCATCACATAAAATGGTGTGATGCCAAAAATGGAATAAAGATATAATATCTACATAAATATATCATATTATTTGATATCTATGGTATATATGTGTGGCTGTGGCTCAGGAAGTAGAGCAGGTCGTTCAATAACAGAAGGGTTGGTGGTTCAAATCCCGCTCTGTCAGTCAGTCTGTTGTGACATTGGGCAAGACACTTCACCTTCCTTGCCCCCAGTGTCACTTACACCGGTGTATGTCAGAGGGGCCGTTTGGCGCGAATAGGCAGCCACGCTTCCATCAGCCTGCCCCAGTTTACCACCACCAGAGGGAGAATGTGTGAATAATGGATCAATACTGTAAAGTGCTATAGAAATCTAACCCATTGTTATTATATTATATTGTGTAAAATATCCTCACTTATATTATATATTTATAGAACCCATGTGTGATATTCTAAACACATGTAAGTCATTAGTCCCTATGACTATGATTCAACAAAGCAGTGACGAAACACAATTCATGATTTTTGCCTGTTGCCGGTATTTTTCATTCGGTTACACAGACTTCAGGTCTGTTTCCACATTTAATGAGAATTAGAAAAGGTTTATGGAAATGGCAAAATTTTAGAAAAACAAACAAAACTTCAATCTTGTTTGGTTGTTTGAGGTGCTTTTTGTCTTATTTACAAAAGAGTAAATGAGCTTAATGAAACAAAACCGCATAAAAAAAAAATCTGTTTTTCTTAAGATTATTCCAGTCATCTGACTCTGGAAAACACAACACCTATTTTTCTTGTGTGTCATCCATGAAACAGAACATTACAGCTGTGTTTGGAAAACAATAACAGAATGTTCTTCTTCTACCATGTTTTTTAATGCCATAGTGTAAAGTCCTCTATGGCGCCACCTGTTGATACAGCATCAATTATTCCTTCAAAATATTCATATTTTGTATCTTTGCACTGCTACCGTTATGAAGCCTATCAGAGACCATGTCTTACTGTTATAGTCAATTATTGGAAAACTTGATACTTTCACTATGATATCTGAGATCCTTATCCTGCATCTTCTTTTGGATTAAATATTAAAGTAGTTTAAATCAGTTCAATAATTTTTATTTTCCAGTTAAACTGCAATCCATGTTAGTTTCTTGTTCCTTTTTAACAAACTCTTTTAACCTCATTAAAATTGTATTTCTCTGAGGGTTTCTGGGTAATCTTATGTCTAGTTTCTTTTTTTTTATCTCACATTTTTAAAAACTTCATCCATATTTCACTTGAGTCAGGTGATAACTTAGTTACACAAATATTCCTTATACATCTGTTCTGTTAGGATCAGCTGGAATCTTAAAAACAGGTGCAAAGTTAATGCTGTAACACATAGCACTATTTTTATTTATTTTATTTTTAGGATTTTGCACAGTACCAAAGGCCATTTTTCAGTTTTCATTAACAAATGTTGGAGAAAAGGCACAGAACTTAATAATACAGATTTCACCAGTTGTGTCTGTGTTTGTTTTCCCCGTTGTGATGTTGACCCATTCTGTCCCTTATTTCCACTAAATGATTTCCATCTATTATAGTACAGATTAATAAACAGCCGGAGGGAAAATGAATGGAGCAGTGTATTATCGGAGGAAAACGAAACAAAGCAAAAACAAAAACAAAAAAAAAACTGAAACCAAACATCAGTGAAGTTTCACAGTCAGATTTTCTCCATATGATCTACAGCTGCTTTGAATTTACATGTTGATAATATTGTAATTTTTCATGTTTTCCAACAACATTTTGCTCCACGTGTAACTGTTCATTTGTTTTATGATAACTTGTGTTCATATATACGTCCATCAGGGTTTTCAGGAAGTTTTGTTATGTTCAGTTTCTCAACCAAACATAACCAAACATAATTTACTTAAGTCTGTTCTGTTCAGCTGAAAGACCGTATTGCAGTACAGTTGTTTTTTTTTTTTTTGTTTTTTTAATTTATGGCTTATTTTTCAGTACTAAATATTATTTTTTCTCAATGACCTTCAGTTTTTATTCCCAAAGACCAGAACTTACTGCTGTTGACACATAATTTCATGATGCATATTTTGAATCCATTCATGCAAATCTTTTTAGATGTGTCCATAAATCTGTATAACAAGGTTTATCTGTTGGTCTGTCAGTCCCTGTTAGAGTTAACGCTAAAACTGAGAACAGGTAAAAATTGTTATTTTAGTGAAATACTGAAGCATCCAAGATTTTGACTAATTGACTAATTTTCCCTTACCATTGCTAAATACAGTCAAGATTAATTCAGATTAAAAATATATGCATTTGTACCCATGACCTCCATTAGATTTTATTGAAGTTTCTATGTACATGTTACTGATTTGAACAGCTTATCAAATCATTTAGCCCTATAACGCCAACTGTATCATATTTGATGCATGGGTTTTGAAGCCCTCTACATGATCTGTGTGATTATTTTTCTTGAAAAACCTGATATGTACAATTAGATGCATACAATATACAGATAATCCACCAGGGGGAGGAATTCATTCAACAGAGGCCTTTCCAGTGACACTACAAGACTGTCATTAATGAGGCAGAACTTTGCCAATTTTAAAAAGGAATTATCAATTTGTTAGACATGTTTGTGTTATATTATGTTTTTGTTTGTTCAAAAATAATAATATTTGAGCATTGAGACCCGATGTATCAAATATGATACAATATTGAAACTCATACATGGAAATTAATATTTGAAAATACATTTCTTTGGTTCAAAAGGACCAATAAAGGCTACAGTTTCAAAAAACTGTTATTTTCTGTCAATGATTTGATGGTTCAGGCTTTACAGGGTTAAAAATGAATAAAACACAGAAATGCATGTGTTTGTGTCTGTTTGTGTCATTTTAAAGTGAATTGTACTAATAGCAACACAAAGTAATTTGTATTCATAACCCATAAAGACCTAGTATTACTTTTGTGGCAGTTCCAAAATATGCTCTCAGTATTTAACTTTTCTTAAGTGATTTATCACAATTTATCTATATTATAAAAGCCAAGTGGCCTCTGTGTGTGTATCCGTGTATGTGTGTCTGGGGATTCACGCAAAATCTGGAAAGAGCTAACAGCTGCAGTTTGGCAGACTTATGTATTTTTGGTCAAGGAAAAGACAAGTGAAAACAGCAAGTTGATAGGACCAATATTTTGGGAGATATTAGTAATTTTGGAATACAATACAATGTTGCTATGGCCAGAATGCTTTGGCGGTGACTACTGGACAAACGTGGTACAACACAAATGAATACACAACAGCATAGAAACGTCCACATCTAGAACCTGTGGATCCCCACAGGTCAATGCACTACTTGTGACATAATCCTCTGTGTTTTGTGTTTTTTCAGTGAATATCAGGTGTTTTCCTATATTTAATTTACTGATCATGTAGATGTTCATAAAAGTTTAGATTAAAGTTAAGGTTTATTACATCAAAAACATAAAAAAGTGACTTTTCAGCAAATCTATCATTAACTGAACATAAACCAAGTGTGTCCATCCACTGTCATTGATCCAACTCCATGGGTTTTACTGGTGAATCAATGTTGTAGAAGATGACGGTGTTTCCACAGTAACTACAGAGCCTCTGAACGTCCAGATGGGTCATATCTGATGACCATGAAAAGACGACAAACTGCATTTTGCACCAATTATTTACATGGATTGATAGGATTAGTGGGTTAGAAGTTATTAAACATTTTAGATCAGTAGATGGTTTTAGGCATCTGTGGCTGTTTGGGTCTTTAAGGATTAAACTTTAATTAGAAAACAATCAAAGGGATCAAATGGACTGACAGGTAAACAGATTGGTGTTATGACTTGTGACATTCCTTTATGGAGATAACCACTCGATTCAATGACAGAAGACATTTTTTAGTAGACTGTCTTTTAGTGGTCTTAAGTGTGTACCTTCCTCTGACAGTTCTAGGATCAAATCTGAGGAAGTTCTTGTAAAGTGTGGCCTAGCGTTCGCTTGGACTCGTGGACGAACTGGGGAAGTGTAGCTGCCAAAGGTGTCGGTCCCTCTGACCTCATGAACGCAGCATCAACATCTGCAGAGAATTTCTACACATTTGGCTCAAATGTTCAGTTGGATTCGAGGATGAACCGGTTTGTTTTTGGTGTAAAGCTGAAGGTCACTGACCTCACAGATTCAGTTCAGAGCTACATTTTCACAATCTGACATCATACCATAATGTTCTCATTTTCCAAGAAAATATGAATGCAGGCATAATTACCGGTATTTTTTTTCCCGTTTGATCAAATGTACTAGTAATCTGTTTGTTTGTTTTTTTTTCTTATTCCCTTTTTATTGTTTGTTATTTCCTTTTTATTGTTTGTCCGTTTTGCAGTTGCGTTGGGTGTAGCTCGGTGGCAAAAAGAACCTGTTGTATTCTGTCAGAACGGCACGAGAAAAATGCAGTGTGGTCTATTATTTTTATTTGTTGGGTATTTTTCTTTTTTTTTTTCATGCCTTTCAGTTTTCACCTGCTCTACACAGACTGAGCAGCTTCAAATCAATTTGCATCTTCATAACTTTTCCTCTCAGTTGATTGCGGCGTTGACCCAGGCTGTCCCTGTTTCCTCTAAATGATTTGTGCTGTATCTCTATTAGACTACAGATATAGTAAACAGACAGGGGGTGGTGTGTGTGTATATGTGTGTGTGTGTGTGTGTGGTGGGGGGGGGGGGCATGAATGGAGAGGTGTATTGTTGGAAGAAAAAACTGACACCAAACAATGGCATGAAAATCCTCTCACCAATGGCTGAAGCTGCTCGGGCGCTGACATCATATCACTCCCACATCTCCCTGTCTTGATGTTTAGCCCCACCCGCTCCTTTTCCATTAGAGTCGGTCTGAGTCCCGGTGTTATTTAAAGCCATCCTCCCTCCTCTCTCTCTCTCTCCTCCTCTCTCTCCTCTTCTCTCTCTCTCTCTCCTCCTCTCTCTCTCCACTGTGTTGCATCTGTCTGCCTCGCTGCTGCTGCTGCTTGTGTGTCGGAGTGTGTGTGTGCGTATGTGTGTGTGCTGTGTAAAAACCCAGTCGAGCCGGTGGCAGAGCTACAGAGACACGGGGGAAGGAAAAAGCATCTGAGAAAAGGCAGAAGGAAGCGGAGTGTGAGACAGCGATGAAAACCATCCAGGCTATTTGCTTGCTGCTCCTCTGTCCGGCTCTGAGCCTCAACACCAGGTATGTGATCAGACACGGGCTTCTTTTATTTTATCTGTTGTTTTTTTGTTTTTTTCTTTTTTGTTTTTTTTTTTTCTCAGTTTCACCCTGGCTGAGGGTGCAGGTTCAAAGACACATCTTAGAATATAAAGGTCTTCCCAAATAGTGAATCCTTCATTCATCTGGGGCTGGGGCTGTGTGAGCAAAACATGTTAGTTTAGGACAGACTTAAAGCAGGAAGGCTGAGCTTATCTGTTAAACTGGGCTCTTATCTTTGTCCGTTGTGGCTCAGAGACACTTGTCCTTTTGTGGTGGCTCGTTCGGTGAATGCGATGCCTCCTGAATAGTGTGTGTTCGGGGAGGGGGGTGGTGGTGGTAAGGGGGGACGCTGCTTTTTGGGACTTTTGCTGATCAGGGAGGGAGCAAGTTGAAGTGAACTGAAAGAGAGGACACTTGTGTTGCAGTGTGTTGAGGAATTAAAAGAAAGGAAAAGAAAAGAAAGAGCAGGCGGATGGGTTTTTCTGTGTGAAATATGTTTTTTTTTTTTTTTTTTGTGAAGACAAAGCCAGAAGAATGAAGAAGATAGGTATGGACGGAGGGGAGAAGGGGAGAGTTTTGAGGATTAATTAAATCATTGATAAAATCCTCCTTCTTCTGTGCCAGAGTCTGACACCGGAGTCTTAATGAGAGCCTTTACCACAGAGACATCACACGCTGGAACACATGCATTATAAAACTTACCTCTCCTTTTTTCTGCTCTCTGCCAAAAACATTTCAACGCTCTTTTCATGTTTTTGTCGGTGAATGATTCGAATGCAGTTGTGTCTCAGGAACGTGTGCTCGCAGACACAGTGATGTCTTTTATCTGAGTATTTGTTGTAGATACAAACTAAAGACGTTGGTCGTGGTGCAATACCACATGTACTAGTGGATTATTTCTGGAGTCTGTGGAGTTACAGTAGATGGTGATTTACAGACAAAGAAGTCAAGGTTATTACATGTGTCCGGCAATTTTTTATTTATGGATTTGGGATTTCTAAGCGCACTTTAACAGATGTTGTATTTTTAGCGCCATTAAATCAAAGTTTACTTCTTTTTTTTTTTTTGTTTGTTTGTTTTGGTTTGTTGGTCTGTTTTGTTTTGGACCACATTGCAAGCAAGTGTTTTGACTTTTGGCATTTTCTTGGATTTATTTTTGTCTGAGCCCTGCAAACATGATGATGTATGAGTCACGTAACTAGAGCCTATATTGATGTTTTAACCTCTAGTCAGCAAATTAAATACTCCCAGGCACCAATTTTGATGCTCCTATATAGCAAAAAACAATTACAACACCCTATTTTTCCTGTTTTCTTTCATTTGGGTTGTGCTTAAACATATATTTTTGATCCATTGGAAGGGAAATGCAACTCATGACGCTGTTATTTTGGTTGGATTTGTTGAAATCATTGGCTCTGATGGGTCTGTTTATAAATGTGTGCTGTGATAAGCCTCGGAGGTGATCTTTAAGGTGCTAATTGGAACGATTACGTAGTAATTTGGCAGGTCAGCACACACTGTATGTTGCCTTGAGGGGCAAATGTCATGAAAAGTAATTACCGGAACACACACATACAAATAAACAGTGTTTTACTAGTTTGTTAATGAAGTTAACATTAAAAAAAGGTTCAGGTTGTTAAAGGTAAGTGGAGATAAGGCAGCGTCAGCGCCAACCTCCTAAACCTTTCACAAATAGGAAAATAAAACTGTTCTAGGTAAGAGATCCATGACTGACCCATAGGCGGAACATTTCCAACAAGTTAGTTTTACAGCACAATCGACGCAAAGACAAAATCTGTTATGAGGCGTTTGTAAATGTAAAGAATGTAATTAAAGGATGATTTTATTTTTTTTCCCAGGCAATTTAAATGAATGCTAGAAAAAAACTGCCATTACAAGTGATTTGATCTCCAGTTTATTTTACATGAAAAAAGGTTTGTAATGAGCTGTATTTAATTTACAGTGTTTAACCTGTTTGCAGAAGGTGAAACAAAGGTTTCAGCTGCACTTCGACCAGTTCAAATCAGAATTTTGGCATATGATTAAAAAATGTTCTTGTCTTTTTTTCCCCACATACTTGTACAATATATGGATGAAAGTAAAATAAGCAGTTGTTATAATTCATATTACAGTATATTAAGTGCTGTAAAATGATTTCATCAATTTGTACTGTAGGCATAAATACTTGGAGAAAAGTGGCAGGCTGCCCAAAAATTAAATGATCTTTACAAAATGCATGTCTTTTACATCTGGAACTTCTGGTTTAATAGTGCATATTTTTGAAACGCTTTCATTCATACTGAAGTCATAAATATAATTTTCCAATACTGTCTTATTTTTAAGGGTTTGCAGGATCCAGTATGTTGACAAGAGTTTAACAAAATGAACAAATAATTGCCAGGTCATTGCTGTTGTGCTGATAAAGGCATTACCAAACATTTGCTTAGTTAATGTTTGAATGCGATGCGTAAGTAATAAAAATGTCCACACTCACCCCAGACCTCTGACCAAGTGCAGAGCTACAGTATAGAAGCAGGTGGCAGACTTGGCTGACTTGCGTTTGTCTCCATTTTCTAAATAATACACTATCAATGGACGCTCGACGACAGCTTAGTCAGATTTTCTCTGCTGTGTTTTGATCTAAAGCCTTGGTACCCTGTTTCTGCTGAGGCAGGTAAAGTTGGCATCGATGCATTCATGTGATGCTCTTGAAATAGGCTGTGTTTTCGCTCATAAAGAACTTGCAGCACGGAATCCAAACCTTTACCCAGGTCTGGTTCTGTTTCTACAAAGTCTAATTATCAAACATACTCGACGGTCATCCTAAAAACACACAACAAACAGAAGGGTCTTATATAGCACGTAGAGTCTGCTTTGGTTACAGTTGAAACTCAAAGCCTCATGGGAGCTGATTGGTTCCTCAAGCACCTGTCATATTCTTCCTTTATTCAGAGGGTCACGGGCCCAAGCGATGATGATCATTTGTGACATCCTCATTTTTTGTTGTAATAGTGTAGCATCGAGGAGACTGGCTGCAACGAGCGTCGGCAGCAGGAAAATGAATTGTGACTTAAGCTGTCGACTCTATGTATTGCTCTGCCTCTCTTTGCTTGAATCACTATCATCACATCAGTGGTGCGTGGAGAGAAACCATTTCATATGGTAACTGCAGCCTCCATTGTGCAACCTGATATAGTCACCTTAGGTAAGAAGAATGAAGGGAATCGGAACCTTTCAGTTTTTATACAAAATGCCAGCTCTTGGCTCGATGCATAATTCTTTTTTATAGCCGTAAAAGTTAAGAGTCAGCTGCACATATAGACTGGATTAGTTTCATTATAGAAATGCGTTCATGTACATTTAAGAGAGAGACTCATTTCAATTCTGTTTCCTTTCAATTAACAGTTTTTCAATGTAAGTTCGTAAAACCACAGTGTTTCTATGTCTCTGGTCGTTATGAGACGAGGACTGGGTTCAGGGTCTTGGGTTTTTTGTGCCTTGGTGAGAGGAGACCAATGCACGAATATGAACGGTTTTAGGAAAGAGGTTTGAGGATCTATTCACTAGAATATAATGTAGTCCTGTATGTTTTCAACAAGCCAAGTGTATGTGTAGCCTCGTCTGTAGAGTTTTAAAGCATAAGTGCATTCCACATCAGCTTCTCTATATAAAACACGTTTGTTGTTCATTGATTTCTACATAGAGACCTTTTTTTTTATCATTTCATTATCATTCATGCTGATAGATATAGATGTTTGTCAGTTTGAAAGATAAAATAACAAAGCAAGAAAGTCACAGAATGCTGTAAAACGTTGTAAAACTTTGCTTCCAAAATGCCTCAGATTTGTTTTGTATCCATGACTATGATTTTAAATCTTTAAATGTATCTCTAAATTTCTAAAATATTTTCCATGCTCTGACTGTAAATAATTTTCTTCCACAACTAAATATCTACTTTCTTCACATCTCACCTAGTAGGAAATATCCCCCATTAAACTTAAAAAGGAAATACTGATGTTTATAAACTATATGGACAAAAATCTTGGGACACATCATACAGCTGTAAGATGTCCTGTTCATGCTGATTTTGAGATCTAAACGTCAATATGTATGATATTTATCACAATAGAAAACTACATTGTGACATATGTTATTATTGTTTTGTATCCTAAACCCCTGTTAGAAAAGAAACACCTGAATCCAATGTGTCCCAATACTATTGTCCATATAGTTTAGGACTTAGGCAATTATGCTATGAGACTAACAATAACCGTGTCTCCACTGTTTATTCAGAGTCGCTGACATGCATCATGACCCTAACCCTTCAGTATGCTCAGACTTGTAATGATTTTCACCTCCTTTAATAGTTTTTCAACATTGAATCAAAGTGAGTGAAATGAAATGTGTTGAGTTAATTGTTATTTCACACTAAACTATATGTTACGTCACTATTTTACTATTTAGCACAAACTGCGACTTTATTTCTCGTAAGATTATCCTTTAACTTGACAAACATCATATGTGACATGAATCAAAACAGGATGAAAATATGAAGTGTCTCTTTCCGTCGGGCGTCGTTCGTGTTTTTCAAGGTTGGGTCCCGAGGGTGCAGTTGAAGGGCCCGACTTCACCTCCATATAAATCTGCAACACCATCCTGTACTGTTTACCATAATGGTAGGAAGTGAGTAGGTTCATGTCAAAACACATACTCCAGCACTTTATGAGAGCACGTGAACACATGGATGTCTTTCTTATTGAACCCTTTAAACAAGATGTGTTTAAAAACTGAGAACTGTTTTCCATCTATTGGTCTATTATTTCTTATTAAATGTGTAAAAATAAGTCCTTTGGTGCCAGTCTGTGGTCGCACGAGTGCTTGATTAAGAAGGAGTCAACGTTAATGGATAGAGTGGGTTACTCAGGACACAGTGGAGGTGCAGGGCTATGTGTCATTGCACAAATCAATTGGTACTTAGGCAGAAACAAGGCTGCATTGACACTAAATCCCATGAGATATGAGTGTCCGGCTCAGGGTCAGGGTTGGGATGCCTCCATGGTAACACGGCTCCTGTGAATATGGCTTTATTCCCCCCATCGCACCCCCAGTCACCACAGATGAAACAGCTCCACCTTTTTTACACACTCACGTATTCCCTTTCAGAACACTTCTTGAAACATATTTGACACATTTTCTTGACACTATCTTTGATGTCTCTTACCTTGGCTGACTCTTCTTGGAAACGGTGATATCTGGTGGGATCTTCACGGCATCAAATATTTATGAGTGTTTTGGACGGCAATTAAAAGGACTACAGAGAGCCCTGGATTATACACAGACAGAGACGCTGTCGCATCGTTTTATATCTTAACATCTGCCCATGGATATGAACACATTGGAAATTTCAAAACAGAGACCACGTCATAATAGATCTGAAGTAGTTTGTTAAATGGCAGGTTCTAAAGGATGGAGACAGAGGGATGAAAGGGATGGTGGGGATGGGATAAGAGGGGTCGAGGGGAGTCTTAAGGGGGGGTGGATGGGGATGAAGGGACTGGTCCTGTAATGAGAAAAAAAAAAAAGAACACTGGGGGGAGGGTTTTGAGAATGGAGACAAACGGATGAGAACTGGGTTAGACACACCTATAAAGACAAGAACTGGGTGAGTGTATTACAAGAGTGTTGGTGTTTGTTCATGAACCCATGTTATAATAGTGTAACTGAATTGAATAGACTCTTATAATATCACATCAGACATGGAAAAGAAAGATCATTCTCCCACCATAGTCATATTTTTAGCCAAATTATGATATCTATGTAACTTTACTTCCCTGGCACTGCTGATTCAGTTTATATAGATACCACAATTTGGCCAAAAATATGACTTTATTAGCAATAATGAGGCTAACCATATGTTTCCAAATTCCTATAATATAATAAAGTATAAATAATAAAATATATGATATAAAGTCATTGACAGGTAAGTTGTCTGTTAGTTCTGTATCGGCAGTAGATGCTGGATTCACAACCTCTACAGCCAGAGCCTATACTTTACATCATCACACTCAAGTTTCTGATGGTGAGGTAATACATCACTTTAGTTAAAACTGTGGTTTGCTCGAAATCATCATCATTTTCTGTCACATCTTTGAAAGCTTTTTTTTTTTTTTTTAATAATAATTTAAGCCCTGATGTCTTTTTTTTTTTTTTTGTCTAACCAAAACCAATTAATGTTAGTTAATTAATATAAACCAGTGGTT
>JAPQRP010000019.1:25913713-25925849 GCA_037367295.1 Apogon hyalosoma | reverse complement strand
GCAGAGGTGGACCTTACAGACCCTGTAGACCACATTGGACCTGAGATTGTTGACTCACTGTCCTCAGTGGAACTGTTGCTGTCACTGTTGTGTAAATTACCAAAAATAGTCACTTACCCAATAAAGGGTTATTCTTACAAATAGTACCTTAAAAGCTGTAGTAGGCAGAAAACACTCAGCCTCAGTCTTACAACCATCCACCAATTATCTAAAATCCAAATGTGATTTGGCCAAAATCTTCTGCCAGCAGCAACATTTTCTAAAGCTTGAAGAAAGACCCAAAAGTGCAGAAGTCTAGTTTCCTTTTGACTAAAAACATTGCCTACTGACATTTTAATGTCCTGAAATTATCAGCGTGATATTATTTTTATAGATTGGCCATTTTCTAAATGGAGAAAAATGTTGTAGTCCCTAAATCTGGAATTACAGAAAGAATAAAATTGTACATGTCGTATGGTAAACCATACAAGAAGGTGTAACTCCTGACCCTGAAACAGATCTGCGCAGCAGATGCTTCCTGGATTAAAGATCGTCACTTGCCAATCAATTTTTAGAGTCGGGTTTACTGTTTGGCAACAAATGGAAACCCAGTCATGCAGTACACTTTCCCTCTGATTGCATCTCTCTGATCAATCTGTGTCTCTTTGATTTTCTTTTTCCTTTTTTTTTTTGAAACAGACAAGTACAGGATTCAAGTACAGGAGATAAAGAGGAAGCCCAGGTTCCAAATATGGCCTTTCTTCTTTTGTATGTGCATTGAACCTGAGCGCCGGGCACAGAGAGGCCGGTGAGGGGGTGTTATGTTGCTGAAGTCCACCACTCCCATTTGCCTGTCTGTCAGATGTCCTGCTTGGCTGAGCTCCACACAGTGATGGTGTTGACAAAATGACAGGAGGGGGGCACACTCCAGCGAATGTCAATTTGGCTGCAAAGCACCGTTTCCCCAGGAGCGCTGAAGCTCCCAGACACCGACACAGAAAAAGGCTGAGAGCTGGAGTTTATGAGAGGCCGTCTCCACTGAATTAGACATTTCCATAAAACATACAGGGTCACGCACATGCAGAACATAGCATCCTGCATTCGCATAATATGAACAGACATTGTCGGTGAAATTACACCCCTGCAACTTCAATTAGCTGACACTTAGAAGAAATCACCACCAGGATGATGCTGCCTGACATTTTATCACCTTGACGTGGTTGGGGTGCTACAGATTTAGTGTCATTTTGAGCATGAGGATCTTGTGTTCTCTGTGCCTTCCCTCACGTTGCTTACTGTCCTGACTTGACTGGTGGGATTAGAAATGCATTCTAATGTGTCTCTAATCTTATAATCTGTCTAATAGGGACACAGTTACACTGGGGCCCTTTAACTGTGGAGGTTATTGGGGACACTAAGGTCTGAATCTGTAATCTTAACATTAAGATTCACAAAGGATCCCTGTTTGTAACTGCATTAGTTGCTCAGACTTAAATTTGCAAATGTCCCCTTAGATGTTAAATAAGTTATCCCAAATAACCTCCACTGTGTGTTTAACCAATTAGCATTTGATGACAGGTGTTTGGATTAACACTGATTTAATGAGCTTTATGAAAGTCCCTGGAGGATGAATGCAGGGTTTGGGGATTACTGACTTCCAGGATACTGTTAAAGACGGGCAAATGGAAAATCTAAGCTCCAAATCCGTTAAACGTTGTCTGTGTCCGTACATGCACAAAAGCCCACGACGAACTCCAAAACATCAACAGTACACCACTCAGGTATATGCCATTGTGGTCTGACATGTCATTTTCCCATGCAATGTGTGCAGCAAAACTGACTCCTTTCAATTTAGGTTTGTAAAATCCTCATGTCTGGATGGAATGTCTTATTGAAAATGTCATTTTTGCAGCAGGAGTCTGTAACATACAGCGCAGCTATGAATTACTATTATCAGATTAACAAATGCTTGATAACCATTTCTCTTTTTCTGAGGATCATGGGATTTAGGAGTCTTCCGCAAATACAATTTAATGTTATTTGACCACTGAGCTTTCATTTTCACATAATTCTCAACCATTAAGGAATGTTCCCAAGATTGGGGGATGCCTTAAACACATTCATAGAGGGATTTTGGGAGAGAGAAAGGGGAAAATATTAGTTTAATGTAATCAACAACAGCCGTAATAATAATAACAATAATAATAATAATATACAGTAAGTCACAGCATTTTTGACATTTATTATATCCCCGAAACTCGATTTCAGGGATATAATTGTTTTACCCTGAACGCCGCCGCTACCAGATATCCTTCATATGAACGTGATAACTAGGACAGATTTGGTTGGATTTCTGCTCCTTGATAACCAACATAGTGGACCCTAGTGGAAGAACCCTATCGATCTCAGCTTCTCTATTAGTATTGTAAGTCATCCAAATTCAGTTGAAAATCAGTTTTTTGGACATAAATCAAGCAATTATAGGCCGATTGAGACAAAATTTGGTTCATATTGCTCGTCTTACAAATGTCCATTTTCTGTCTACCATTCAGAGTTCATATGGCGTCATTTTCATTCACCAGGTGGAGTTTTGTGGTGAAAAATTAGTTCTCTGACATTATTCTGCCATTATCAGGTCGATGTAGCTCAAATTGAGTCCATATTGATTGTCTAACACTTCTCTTTCTTCACGCCACTACCTTGAGTTTACATGTTGTCATATTTAGACACTAGGTGGTGTGTTTGTTTCCAAATGGTTGGGGGACAGTCTGTTGAAAAATCTATTTTTGTTGGACATTATTAAGGAAACAGTAGGCCAATCAAGCTCAAACTTGGTCCATATGGATCATCCAACACATATCTAATATATTTTATGACATTATTCAGCAAATCATTTTCTGACTTTATTCAGGCTGGATATCCTTCAGGTGAACATCATAACTACCCCCCCTTAGTACCAACATGACCCCTTGACGTGACCCCTAGGGGAAGAACTCTATTGATTTTGGGTGTTCCATGAATATGATCACTTTTACAAATGGAGGCGCTTCTGTTGAAAAATCAATTTTTTTGGACATTATTAATAGATATAGTTCTCCAATCAAGCTCAAATTTGGTTCATATCGATCATTCAAAATTAAGTTGGTATATTTTGTACATTGTGTTGTTCAT
The DNA here is from genome assembly GCA_037367295.1 of Apogon hyalosoma. Taxonomy (NCBI): domain Eukaryota; kingdom Metazoa; phylum Chordata; class Actinopteri; order Kurtiformes; family Apogonidae; genus Apogon; species Apogon hyalosoma. The sequence continues at coordinate 25,922,699 of JAPQRP010000019.1, read as the reverse complement.
TTGCTTTATTATATAGCAGAGGATTGGGTGGGGGGGGGTATACCCTTGCTGTCTGAACTGAAGAAGTCTCTTCATGAAACGAAATGTTTTCAAAAGAGTTAAACTAGTCCAGTTGAACCAAGAAGAACTACCAAGAATACTCTTTGAGTCGGCCCCCGACAGCGTAAGCCTCGTCATGACTGTACTGAAAACGCTTTAAATTTAAACCCAAAGAAACATAAAGAAGTTTCTTGGATACAAACTACACCTGTACAATCTCGTAAATGTAATAGCTAATTCTGATGCTGTTGGTTGGATGCTGACATTGGTTTTATACTCATTTGGCTTCACTGGTTAGAAAAAACAAACTAGTAACAGGGAAATAATAGACAGTCTTGTCGCTCCCATCTGTGACCAATGGGAACTGACTTTGGAAAAACGTCGATTCTGTTTGAATGATTCCACTTTTTACAAATAAGTTGAAAAGATCATTTTTACACATAAAGAAAGTGACAGTATTTGTTGAAACTGGTGATGTATCAGACTGTGAAAGTACTTGAATGTAAAGACTGCACACATAACTGACCAGCGTCTGTTCACAGCAGTTGAATATGTCTCTGCAGAGATGCAGTCTATTGAGCTGTTTAACACAAAGCTAGATGTTGCTTTACTGTCTTTGCCACAAAGTGTGATGTTCTTGGCTTGTAAAATTATCCCTCAAATGATCTTTTCAAGCATCTGCATAAATGGTGGCACAATACAAACGGGATGAAAAATGTTTGGTCTCATTTGTCAGTGACCACCGTTCATATTTTTTGCCACGGGGCAGGCTGTCTTCAGGGATAGAAGGGAAAACTGAACTGCATATGCACTCAACTAAGACATTAGACAATACATTCAGTGACTATGTTTGACAATCACTAAATATTCAGATTTTTATTTGGAAAATGACCACATTCATAATAATATGGAAATGAACATCCTGCCAGTGTTTCTGTTGACATATGCATAGCCTGATTAAAATGTATGTTGTATTTGTGTAGATCCAAACGTGTTCTCCTTCTGACCACGTGGGCTTTTCTTTTGGCTGTAGAACTAACGGATCTGAATGTAAACAGACAAGACGCTACATGTCACAAACAATAGAGACTCATACTGTGAATGTGCTGTGTACATGGCCAAGTCTTCTTGAAGGTTGAATAGTATCTGCACATCCCACATGTCTGAGTCTGAAAGGATACATTTAGAATATACAAACAGAATATGATGTTTACATGTACTGCATTAGATATGGAGAACTGCCAATGTTTGTATAACTGTAATTTTCAGTGTTTTCACATTAATTTTACTGGAGCTTTGTAGAACAGAACGACTAAATTATCACAAATGTAGAAGGTGCAAAGATTAATATTGTATTACATTGCCTGAAAAAAGGGCTTGACTTAATAGACTTAACCTATGTTCATAGAGCACGTAGTTGGGTTGCATGATTTTAACGGATGTAGACAAAGTCCTGGATGTCAGGATAAGACCTGAGTTTGTGTGTTTGTTGTTAGAGGCTATCAGCACTACAAAGCACAGTGTGTCTTCAAATGCATAATTTATCCTTTGGTAGAAAGTGTTATAATGGTGGGGACATTATGCAAGCACACTTGTGGAAATCCCAAAATGTACAAAAAAAAAAGACTAGACTAGGACAAAAATGGGTGCAGGTGTCACCAGTTTTCCCATTTGTTGGAAGAACAGCCCATGCATGCAACTTTTAAATACATGATATGGAGCAGAGCTAATGTACTGAAATGTGTGTAGATCAATATTCATGTTAGATTATGTAACATTCCATTAGCTAATGTTATGTGTATCTGTTTATTTAGAATAAAATGACATAATGTGTATATGTTATATTGTGAATAGAAATTTAATATTTTTTTTTTGTCTGTAAACATGACTTTCATTAACAAATGTGAGAACTACAACTCCCATGATCCACCATTCCTTTTTTTTTTTTTTAAACCATGCATAGATCCATACTTTTTTTTTTTTTTTTTTTTACCTTCACGGAAAGACTCCATTGTAAAGTTGTAAAAAAAAAAACAAAAAAAAACCTAAAAGTTCAGAGGTGTCAGAACAGAGTTAGGATTTAATCTTGACAGGTTTAAACAGACGTGGACATCGGTCACCTGCGGGACTTACAAATTGTCCCAGGTTGGACATGACCTTGTCAATCTCCTCCTTATCAGTCACGATCCAGACAAAGGGTCTGAGGTGTCACCTGCTGTGGGCATTGACTTCCAGAAGTATTCCACCGTATGCCTGTCTGTCTGACATTGAATTATAACAGAAATGGATGATCGCTGAAATTCACTGACAGTCCTTAGAACAAGTGTGACCGTGCATTTAACATCAAGTACATGTCTGTCAACGTCACATTTGACTCAATAAAATGACATGTTTTTTTTTTTTTGTTTTTTTTTTTATTTTTTGCATTTTATCAGAATACAAAAAGAAAATAGTGAAGTAATAATTAGGATGTTTTAGGAATAGAATAGAATAGAATAGAAGTGTTTAAAAAGTAAATCAAGTATTCCATACATTATTTTACGATTTTTGTTAGTAATCTAACAATGTTGGGAAATAAGTGATTGACAGTAAGAGATAACTTTCCTTGCTTTTAGATGTTTTAAAGTTCCGATATTTCTTACGCTTTGACCAGGCCAACACGCTTTATAATATGTGCATGCTCTTGAGTACAGCTGCCTTTTTGTGCTTTGAGTTAGTTGAGTTGCAGCTCACATCAGATATTCAAGATTTTTATTTGTCACATGTAGATGAACAGGTGCGCTCACAGTGAAATGAAATTGTAACAAGCACGCCTGTGCAAACTGTGCAAATGTTGATAAACTTAATTAGCTCAGTTTCCTCAGTCCATGATACCTGTGGATCTGGGCATTTACACCATGGACACTGATTGCTATTTAGAGCTTTTGGGCTGTTTTTTATCTGTAAAAAAATCATTATGATCGCTTCCTAATCTGTCATGGCCTGTATTCTGCTCCTCTACAGCAGCAAGTATCCAACATTTGTTACTACAAGTTTAGAAATGGAGTTAACCGACAGTGACAAATCACTAGTTGCCAACACAACACAAACTCTACAGATTTCCACATAAACACACACAGATCTTCTACTTCGAAGCCATAAAGCTCCAGTGTTTGATGGTGTTTTGATGTCTTTGAGAAAAAAATCCAAAATTCCCTTTCAGTATATTGTAAATAATGTGGACTGAAAAGAAAGATGACTTTGAGGCAGGTGGTTCAACACATGACTGACAGCTAGAAGCCACTGTTTATCACATTTATTTTCATGTTACTCAAGATGGAGGCTTAGAAAAAAGTTTTTGCACAATTTCCAAGGAGTCACTATCTACATTTTTATTCAGTCTTCTGAGTTGGAACTAAAGTGGAGAGCTGTAGAAAGGTGGATTTTTAATTTTTATTTTGGCCTCTGCACTTTTAAGTGATGACGAAGACCTGAATATATGATTAACTCATGAAGACCAAACACGTCCACCTTTCGAGCAAAATCATCTGCTGATCTAAAATGTTCAATACCTGTTCATCCCCTAATCCTATGAATCCATGTAAATAATTGGTGTAAAATGCAGTTTGTCTTCTCTTCATGGTCATCAGATATGACCCATTTGAACGTTCAGAGGCTCTGTAGTTACCGTGGAAGCACCATCATCTTCTACAACATGAATTCACCAGTAAAACATGGAGTTGGATCAATGACAGTGGATGGAGACACTGGGTTTATGTTCAGTTATTGATATTGTTGTTGAAAAAGTCCGTTTTTCTTGTTCTCTCTGTTTCGGCTACAATAAGCCTCAACTTTATTCTGACCTTTTATGAACATCTACATGATCAATGAATTCAATTTAAGAAAATACTTAATTGTCACTGAAAATTCCCAAAATACCATTTATTACAATAACTGGTGATAAATCACTTAAGAAAGGTTGAATAGTGAGAAAAATATATTTGGGATCTACCGCAAAAGTCACACTGGGTCTGTATGGGTTAAGGTAATTTGATGTAAATTTGGGGTTATTTCTAGAGAAACTTTGATTAAATAAACCATAAACTGGGAATAAACCGTGCAGTGAAACTAAAGACTTAGAGCTTATAAGTCTCTAATTGTCATCCAAAACAGTTTTGGCTGTCAGAGCATTTGGCAGCATGTCGGTGTGTCCCGTATCTACGAGTGTCTCTCAGAGCTTGTGTAATATGTTATACAACTCACATTAATCCAACACCTCCCAACCCGACTTGACAACAGGTTCCTGTGAATATAGTGCTTGGCTGCATAGCGAGCAGAATCCCATTACTTAAATGGATAGGACTAATAATAAAATATGACTTCCAACCTAACCGGATTAACAATGATCTTGTGCTCTTGGGAATCCGTTGAGCTGCCTTTCCAAATAAACACCTTTTATATACAAAGCTCTTAAGCAAGTTCACTTCTTGTGCTATTGTGTTCATGGATTGGAAGAGGGGATAATAAATGCATGCTGGACAAACAAGGAGCAGAAAAAGGCAGGGCTCTTTAGTCTGTTTGTGTGCTGACTGCCGTACCTCACTGTGTTGCTGAATTAATGCCAAGTGCGCGCAAGTCAGGTCAGCTAGGGAATGCTAAGAACTGGAAAATACCAGCAGGTTTGTAGATTTCACGCAACAGAGAAAGCAGATAACATAAAGGGGTAAGACGCATTCAATCTGCAGCCACGTCTGCACCGAGAGCTCCGCTGTGCGTACGACTGGTCTACGACTCTGCTCTACTTAAGCTGATTGGTATCTCTGCATCTCCTCCAATGTTCCTTTAGTGTCTGAGTGTTTATGCAGCAAACCAGCTCCAGAGACAAGGCTTTTACTGTTTGCTCTAAAGGGACTGATAATCCTCATCCCAAAACTGATACTTTAGCAGGAAGATTCTGTTACATCTGTGAAAGTTTGAATCTAGAAATTAGAAAATAATTAATACCGGAGGGTTTGTGCCCGTTACAGATGTATCACGTTATCACACACGGTTCCTAAATGAATTGGTACTGAGGTCCAGTACCGGTGAGTACTGCCTCAGTTCTATGGATACTTGAACTCACAATTGGATTTATGATACTTGTACTTCACTTGAGTATGTCCATTTCTGTAGCATTTCTGTCATTTTAGTTTGCTTTCAGATTCACCTTTCCATTTGGTGAAAACTACATGACTACATCTGTTTGTTTTGAATGTTTGTTAAAGGATGGAATTTTCCGTTATGAATTCGCTTTAAATTGTCTTTTTTTTTTATCTAAAAAATTTACAAACATTCTACAAATCTTCAGAGCTCATGAAAAACAGACTTTAGAGATTTATACTTCTCATGGGACAATAACTCCTCGAACATACAACCATGTTTTCTAATATGACAGACTGATAGTGAATAATGTAACCAAGAGTAGACAAATAAAGCAGATGAGACGAAGACAAACATCTGTACCATACACATCAACACCACAGTAATATGAATCCAAACCCTTCATCTGACACACTAAAGCCTGTTTTACTGCACAGTGACTATGTGGACTTTTCATACTTAAAGTACATTTTCTTATTATATTTATATTTGTTTATATGAGTAATGTTTGAACACAGATCTTGAAGTTGTAGTGTATTTTATTTCATATAACAGGTGAATCCTTCAGGACTGATCAGATCCAGGAGGATCTACTGGTCCGGTCCAGGTCATAGAACCACTGACCATCCTGTTACTGTGTCTGAGTTGATGGAGGGGGTCTGGACGTTGGCCAGTGCAGTCTACATGTGTTTTATGGACTTGGAGTTGGTCTCTGTACACTCGGAGTGAGAGCTGTGCTTCCATGTTTGGCACTAATTCAGATTTGTTCAATGTGGATGTTGGACTTCACCTCCACTGTCCATGATTTTCATGGATGGAATTTCAAGGCCTAGTTGCAGTGGGGAAAGCACCGGGTGTAGGGGTTGGAAGGTCATATCTCTGCTCTTTGTGGATGATGATGATGTGCTTCACCTTCAGCAACACAGGGCTGCTTTCCAGGTGAGTGTGATGGGGCTGGAATGTGGATCAGTACCTCCACACCTCAGAACCTGTAGTGGTTAGAGGAGTTCAAGTATCCAGAGGTCTTCCTCGTTGTAAAATCGATCATAGTTTGAGTAGCATCTGTGGTGATGCAGTTGCTTTAGTAGTGAAGAGGCAGCTTGGCCATGAGGCAGTTATTGATCATGACTCAATCCCCACCTTAGGCCAACAACCCCATGATTCCAAATACAAGTGGTTTGGTAGATTTCACATTTCCTAACCCTGAGTTTGAGTCGACCTACTGCTTCTCCACATTGAGAGGAACCAGTTGAGGTTTCCCAGGACTCCCCCCTGGCTGTCTCCTACTGGAGGTCTACCAGGATCCATGGTCAGCTGGGCCAAGGCCCTGGGGCCAAGGACTCACTGGAGGGATTAGACTGGATTTCCCATCTGGCTGGTGGGCAGCTGAGGATCCTCCAGGAGTAACTGGAGGAAGTCAGGGCATCTTATGCGAAATCCAACAAATTTAAACTCTTCCAATATTTTCCTAAAAGTGTCATCTGCGACTGTCCTCTGACCATCCTAAAATGTAGACCTGCTGTTTCCCGTGTGCACTCAACTTACACTCTTAATAAAGACATAATATAATATTTTGTATGCACATATAGCAAGAATGATGTTGTCGTATGTTACTTGTCAATATATGTTATATTTTCACCTACATCCTCTGGATACATGTATACGACAATGTGCATAAGTTTACATACATAATTAATGTATTTTGTTCATATTACATTAAAAACTGTATGTTAATTAATCATATACTATGCATTTGTGGCAGTTTAGTATAGGTAGTATAGTGTAGGAAAGTAATGTTAAGACTGTACTCTGTGTGTGTGTGTGGGGGGGTGATACTGATTTGTGGTAATAATGGCATTGCTATCAAACTGGAAGTGTCATTGAAAACACTGCATTTTGAAGTAGCAAAATTAAACAGGTAGAGGAAAAATATTTCCTTTTCCACGAACAACTACCAAGAACATTTCCACTGCAAAGCTTCTACTTACCGCTACCACTGTTTGGTCCAATTAAGCCGAACATCAGAAACAATGTAAGTGCTGCAATTGCAGAAGAGAAACAGTCAGACTAAAAACAGAGGTCAAATATGCTGTTTGCATATTCATACTGTAAGCAAATTCATATTTCATTGTCTCTAGACACAAGAAATCATCTGCTGGAGTGATTCTAATTACAGCGCGATATTTCCTTTGGTCTGATGAACCATCAATCAAACTGTTTCATATCACACAGATGGGACTGCCTTAATGCATGCAATTTTACATTTGATCTTATAATTAGCAGACAAATGTACTGTTTGATAGCATCACTGTGGTAACAGGCTTTCTTATGTATTAGACCTTATAAGTCTTTCATGGTAATATAGATATGAACAGTGCGATGCATGTACACACCGATACGATCATACATAAATGTGAGTTGATGCAAGTCACTGCCGAGGCTTCTGAAGGTATCGTGGATCTAATTTAATAAAAAGTCTATGAAGCTTTTCAACCACTTGATAACGCTACTGAGACTTACTCTCCCACTCCAGCGCATGAACTGCATTTCATATTCCATAGCCTTTAACCCCTGTTTCATAAAACGCATCATAATTACATCAGATCCTCCATACGAGTTAATGAATAAGCTCACAACAGTAATATATTGTGACAGTGCTGAAAAACAGCCTGTTTCTGACAGGTAAAAGCTGCTTCTATTTGCACTGCAGAATCATAACAGCGCTTCCTACTGCAGGTATACTGAGTTGGAATTCCAGTCACAGCCTCCAGTGGCCAACAGTGGAGATGGAGAGATACCTTAAGCAAGAAGAGCAGTAATTGTGGTTGAAGAGTGACCTCTGCGGACCTCCGCATGTGTGAATCTGCAGGTTTAACCAACTGGCTGGACTTTGGATGGCTCTGCAGGTCAATGAACACATGTGAAATATAAAACAAAAAATATTTCACTTTTGTAATGCTCTCCCATCGTTCCACATTAATATGTGTATTGACTTTCCACCAAAGTTATAAAATAGGCCTTTGCTAACTGTCCACTTGTTAAAATCTACAACATCATTGTAATAATATCTAGCTGTATAATTTCAGAACATAGTTTGTGGGTTTGCAGCAGTGAATTAACTGTTTAAATTGTGTGTAGTTGTGGAGACAGAGGTGAATAAGTTCTCCTTGAGAAACTATAGGTAGGTTATCTCATTATGTAACTCAGAAAAATGGTTAAGTTTACTTTATAGTCACAGAATATAATATATTTTTTGTTAATAGAAACTGATTTTAATAAAGATGAATATGCGCATTGACCCGTGGGAATCCACGGGTTCTAGAAGTAGTAGAGTTGATAAAATGGGGAAGCAGAGCTAAGCTTACTGGTGTAACACACAGATCAGGAAGAAATATAATGGCCCTCATTTTGTTTTGTATTGAAGTCAAAAGAAACAGATAAGAATGCATTCATACTGACCTTATGGGCTTCACATCATTACTGTATGACTTCATCACATTCACATTTCTTGATGACTTGACTAATCTTACTGGTGTAACACACAGATTAGGAAGAAATAGAAGAGTCCTCATTTTGTTTTGTATTGACATCAACCTGGACCACAGACTTTGACACAGGACTGAACATGATGGTTTGTGAACGTTAATCCCAGTAGCACATGAAGGCAGCATAAGACTTTTACACAGGACTAAACATGGGGGGTGTCCGGAGGGGAATGTTAATGGGTCCCAGTCCCATTGTGTCCTGGCGGTTCCACTGATCCGGATCCTTGACCCAAAATACAGAAGTACTCCGAAAGGCAATGGCTAGCTCTGTCCAGCAGTTTTAT
>JAPQRP010000019.1:25869641-25883434 GCA_037367295.1 Apogon hyalosoma | reverse complement strand
TACATACAAATCTGCTTTTGTTAACATACTCTTCCTGTAAAAACTACAGCTATGTTTGATTTAATCATTAACACAAACATATTTTCAAATAAACAACTTTGTATTGTATTTTCACCAACAGTTTTTTTTATGTTGCAATTTTACAACTTTTTAGTGTTAATTCTACGGTCATTTTTTACAGTGTATTTTAGTGTCATGTACCGACTGTTTTCATGTGATGGATGGTGTGTACTGCACCCAGGGCTGTTACCACCTGGACCCAAGTCCTGCTGACCTTGGAGCACATGTTGCATCGACATCTGAGCAGACGTTCCAGCGCTGATGGTATTTTTCCAGATATGTCATGGTGGACATAGGTACTAATGCACCCCCACACTGTCAGAGATTCAGGCTTTCAAACTGTTTTGATAAGAGTGTGACAACTAGACTTGCTTATTGTAATGCACTTTATGCTGGGTTGAGTGAAACTGCACTTTGCCGACTGCAGCATATTCAAAATGCTGCAGCTCGGCTTTTAAAAGGGACACGGAAACATGAGCATATTTCACCGGTTTTAGCTTCACTTCATTGGTTGCCAGTGCGTTTTAGAGTTGATTTTAAAATTCATCTATTTACTTTGAAATGCTTGAATGGCCTCCTCGCCCCCTCCTACCTGTCTGACCTCATCCACCCCTACGCCCCCACTCATGCTCTCAGGTCAGCACATCAGCTGCAGCTTGTGGTTCCAAAAATTAAAAAGAAGCTTCGTGGGAACTGTGTCTTTTCTGTTGTTGCCCCAAAGCTGTGGAACCACTCGCCTTTAGATGTTAGACAGGCTCAGTCAATGCCTGTTTTTGAATCATGTCTAAAAACATACTTTTTCTCGTTGGCTTTCAATCAGTGAATGAGATGGGTTTTTTTTTTTTTTTTTAGATTTCCTGTGTTGTTTTTACCAGATTTTAATTTCTTTGTTTTTATGATGGTTGTATTTTGTTGTTCTTAGCCCGCACCCTGTGTTTTCTCTGTTTTACTTATTTATTCCCTTGTTTTATGAGTTGTGTACGGCACTTTGGCCAACTGTAAAGTTCTTAAAGCGCTTTAAAAATAAAGTTGGTATGCTATGGTATGGTATGGTATGGTATGGTATGGTATGGTATGGTATGGTAAGAGGACACATGAGCCTCTCCAGAGGACACAGTATCCACAGTTTCCTAAAATAATTGTAAATGTGGGTTCATCTAACACAGGGAACAGTTTTCCAATTCATCTCAGTCTAGAAAAGACAGGGTATCTAGATCATATTCACATCTGGCCTCTTCTTTTTATTGTCACTCTTGGGTGGAAACCTCTTATGTCCAAAACAGTTAATTTTCAGGAAACTGGTAAAACAATGCATATTCTAAATACATGAATGAATTTAAGCAAAGTAGTCACATGCCATTTTCAACACTTTTCATTGGTTAAATATTTATAAAACCATCAGGTCAATGTGAAGACTAACCAACAAAATAATTTTTTGACCAAAAATGGACTTACAAGGTTTCCGCCTGACATCGATGACATGATAGCGCTTTAACCTGCATGTGTTGATAGCACAGTCAAATGGGTTTACAGATGGTGAATTGTGGAAGTGTTTCTGAGCCCATGCAATGATTCTAGGTACAGAATCATGGCATTAATGCAGTGCAGCCTGAGGACCTGAAGATCATGGGTGGTGATACTCAACCTTATCCCTTTATTGACATTTATCCAGATTCTCTGAACCTTTTGATTATATTATGTTCTGTAGATTATGAGATATTCAAAGTCTTCACAATTTTACGTCAAAGAAAATTATTCTGAAACGGTTCTCTGTATTTGTAGCCCATCAGACTCTACAGCTCTGAAATGTTCTTTTTAATACTCAGCATGTTACTAACCTGTGTTCATTTACTTAGTGAGCTATAAAATGTTCTTGTAGCTGTTTCTTTTTTAGTTCACTTACTTCTACAGTACCTGTTGTTTCTGGCCCAGCTTTTGGTTGACATGTTGCTGCCGTCAAAATCAAATTGCCTTTTTTTTCATTCAATATTATATTTTACACTTTAAACATTTTATATGTTTTTTTTTAAGTTTTGTTGCGAATAAAATGTGGTTTATGATATGTGCAAATCATTGCAATATTATTGATATTTTACAGTGTCCCAATTTTATTTATTTATTTATTTTGGAAATGAGGTTTTACCAGCTATTTTCCTCCAGTTAAAGTTGTATTTACAATGTTTGCAATATGATGTCCAAAATAAGAATTACTGCTAAATTAGTCACCTCGTAAATGTAATACCTGCTAAATCCCAAATATACTGTCTCAAGTTGTTAAATTTTACATGCAGCTATCTTTGCTTTATATCCTGCCTTCCCCCTGCAGACACTTTGACAAATTGTGATTAAGTTACATGGAAGTAACATAAATTTCAGGGCAGCAACATGAACGCAGTTTATGACAGGATGGCAGTGATTGATGTATTTAGTAGCCGGGGGGATGTGGTACAGCATTTGACAGTCGACTTGATTAATAAACACCGTGGACTTGGAGTAAAACATGGATATTATCAAACCTTCCTCAACCATGCATGTAAATACTTTCATGAAATTAGTGTATGATAATAATTACGATACTGTGCGAGTGCTTTTCGTCTTCTTTTGCATACAGATGAGTTTTGAAAGTAGCATAGGAGTACATAGTCTTTTTTTTGGAATCTGACACACAGAGGGTTAACTGCATGAATGTCTTAGAGCTGATTAGAAACCATGAACGTTGAATGCTCTCCTAATGTAAAACAGATAAAGCAAACATTGATGTGCTGGCGTACTAATGAAATTATTCTTAACATTCTGGCCCAATTTAACAGGTTGGCCACAAATCCTAAGCTCCTCTCTTCTGACATAATTTGGTTTTGAACCCGGGCTAACATTCCCTGATTAGATTCTTTATTGATTCTGCAGGAGCCGTGAAGGTCAGACGATCACAGAGGCCGACCTTCAGACCAACTCAGACACACGGTCGTCATTTCATTTAAGTAGCAACCATTTCAGGAGCAACAATCATGGATCTTAAGAATATTTTCTTGTACTTTAGGGGAAAACAGATTTTTTTTTTTTTCGATCAAGATACGTTTCAATAACCTCCTTAATAATAAATGAAAGCTCATTTATAACCACGATTCCAAAAAGGTGGGACACTATATAAAATATATATCAAAATAGAATGCAGTGATTTCCAAATCTCATAAACCCGTATTTAGAAAATATATCCAATGTTCAAACTGAGACGGTTCATCATTTTAAAGAAAAAAAAAAAGGTAATTTTGAATTAGATCGTAGGAAAACTTCTCCAAACAGTTTAGGAATTTATTACTTTGACTTGGAAATCCTGTTCGGTCGCAGTGTTTGTTTTCTGTATTAAGGGGCTGAGATGATATCAGTAGATTAATCTGCTTTAAGCTTTTCCCTTTCCAAAAGCTGCCCTATTACATGAACCTTTAAAAATCCACTGTTGGTCAACCTCTACTTTGGTGTAAACTGAGTTAAAATGAATACAATTGCCCTTATCATTAGCCACTTTTACACAGAGATCCCGGAAAAAAGGTAACGTGGTGATCGCAACTTTTTGCCCATCATTGACTGATTTCCACAGTCAAGCCAAAGAAGTGACAGAGGTGAGACAGGTTGGACTTTTACACAGCGGACCTGCGTTATGGACTCGGGGGCGGTGACGCAGCGCAGCGTATAGTGTGATGTATTCCACAAACGTTAGCGTGGAGAGAGTCCTCCACCTGAAATGACAACAGTGGGCAGATTTTGGCGTCTCTCCGGTTAAACATCTTTCTGGTCGCACTGACATGTTTGTTTACTGCAATATCAAAATTTCACCCCTTGGTTGCGGAACCAGAAGTGTTCCTTTCACATAGCGTTCCGGAATCATGATTCCACCTTTATCACAGCTCTGTCACTGCCTCCAGAGGCGTTACAAAGCCGTGACAGAGGTGGGACCAAACGATCCTAACATTTTGTTTACGCAGACGTCGTTCCGGAATAAAGGTGAAATATTCCCAGAACAGAAGTGCTGTGGAAAAGGGGCTACTGTTTGTAGACAGGAGAATCATACCTATGGTTTCTGTTTTTCTACTGTAGTTGAGCCATCATCACTAATCTGTGTTTCATTAGGCTTTAAACACCATCTTTATCTAAATTAACCAGTGATGGGCTGTAGTAGAATAAATATATCTACATAAATACTTAACTTGAAGGGTTTACTTATTAAAGTTTCATTATTTACTCTTACATTTAAATCTGGCATTAAAAAAAAAAAAAAAAAGCTAAGACATGCATTTGATTGACTCTGCATGTAGTGTTGACCAACAGTGGTCAGTGTTTCTAAAGATGGTAAATATGACATTTGCACAGACAGTTTGTTGTACTCGGGTGTAGTTCGTGTAATAAAAACCAACAGAGCAACGCTAATCAGATGAGGTGGAATAGGAACAAACCTCAGAAGGATGTGGTTGGTTATGACAGATTCTGTTTGCCTTTACCACAAAAGTGTCATTTCACAGTTTCAACACTTATCTTGTACATGTTGAACCTTATCACTGGTATTTTTTCGCTTCTAAATTTTGTTTACATGCATCATTTTGGGAGCGACTGGCAATCGACCTGTTCTGTTGAATCATTTCATTTCACATTCATAGAGGGTAATGTTATTGAGCTGTGAAACCTCTCTTACCAAGAAAAAAAAAAAAAAAAACCCTGCTTTTCATGTTCAAAGGCTCCACTTCTGACTTGACAAGTTATTTTTGCCTAAAAGGTAAATGTTTGGCGGTCAAAGTGATGGCAGATCAGTCTTTTAACAAATTTGATCCATTTTAAATCCAGTTTTCTAGGCTAATCCTAACTTTAACCCTTCAAAATAAACGTACATCTGTGCAAATATTAACATACATGCAGTGCCTTCTGGGTTCAGTCGTACTGTTACGCCCATGAATGTTGGAACAGATGCTACAGCCACATGGTCTATGCAGATTTTCTGAAATGTGTCTTCTTACACATTTTGAAAGTAACAACACTTAACTCTTTATGGGGCACTCATAGAAATACTCTGAAATTCAAATGTTAACCTTAGTGGTTATTGGAGGACCTAACAAGACTTTTTTTACTTTTATGAAATTTTTCAGTTTTTTTATTATCATGTCGAAAATCAAGGTCAGTGAAGTTACCATATTTGGTTCCTTACCCATAAGTGGCAATAAATAAATAAAACAATACAAGAAAAATGCATGTAAATTGAAAGGAACATGTATTTTTGAACATTAGAACATCACTTTTAGAACATTCCAACAGCATCCGTGCTGATCCAGACCCCTGTCCGCATCCACATTCTCCCTTTGAACATCATTCCTTCCATTAGTACCTTTACTTCATGGTACCGAACAAAGCAGGTCCACTCACTGTTCATGCAGAGGTGGACCTTACAGGCCCCGTAGACCACATTGGACCTGAGATTGTTGACTCACTGTCCTCACTGGAACTGTTGCTGTCACTGTCTTGTAATGTGTGTGGAAATGACCAAAAATAGTCACTTGCCCAATAAAGGGTTAACTTTTCAAAATAAACCTACATCTGTGCAAATGTTAGCATACATTCTGTACCTCCTGGGTTCAGTCATAATGGTACATCCACTAATGTTGGAACAGATGCTACAGCCACATGGTTCATACAGATTTTCTATAATGTGTCTTTGAATACATTTTTAAAAGTAAAAAAACTTAAGTCGATTTGAAATCCACGCAACCTTTCAGTGACAACAACATTTGGTAAAGTGACATATTATTCTACGCAGCTGTCGAGTGTTGTGGTTTAGATCTAACAATGCACTGATGTCCTTGTTTTCGATTGGCTGGTTTGATCAGAGTTTCCGCTGTTAATCACCACTGATTCCATTATAATGAGCTGTAAGTGTCATGTGATTGATATTCATCCATCCTTTCATCTAACATTTGTTCTTGCGTGCTGACCAATTTAAGACGCAGCCAACGGTTCCTCATCTAGCAGCAGGCGGGAAAAAAAAAATTGCTCCAAGCTCAGACTGTCAGCGAAGGAAAGTCAGTCACCATTTCAAGGTTAATGGCAAATCACTTTGAGGGATTTGGGCGATTGGGGTGGAATTCATGCAATGTCACACTAGCTGTTACAGAAGATTACCGCCCAAAGACAACACACATTAAAAAGTACCCAGGTTGGGGGCAAATGCCCAGATCCTGAGTGCTCCCTCTGGAGGTCTAACACTGTCACTTTATTGACCTTTTATGAAAGATTACACTTGGCCCAGATTTAATTTAGTGAAATGTGATGGCGCTGAGAGCCCACAGCCCGGCACCGACACGAAAATATCATTTCACACTTTGCACTCGGCACAGTCAGCCTTATTTCACTAATGAATATCAGGTAGCTTGAACAAACGTACGCATTTGTCGTATTAAAATCAGGGAAATGCATTCAAAGGAAGGGCTTTCTGTGCATTACGCTGATTGCATAGGTTTATTCAGTCAAGAAACAGTCATGGCTTATGCAAATACACATACATGGATCTGCTTCTCTGGTGTTTGGCATAATACACACATGCAAATATGACAGCTGTCAGGTAAGGCTGCCAGAAGAGTCTTCCAATACATGATATAGGGTGTAATGACTGGGAGGAATCAGTAGTACATGGTTTCAAATAGGATTTCTGATTCAGATGTATGACTGTGTGATAAGAGTGTGTGTTCGGTTAGGCATCCTCACTGTCGCTAACAAGCAGGGAGATGAAAACAGCAGACAGGGAAAACCATACGAGCAAAGATCAGAATTAGAAAACAAACGGCAGAACGCTACGAGGCTGAGCGAGGGCGAAGGGGAAACCTGCTCCTACACCGATCCGATAACTAACGAGCTAATGTACAGCAGATGTGTGGACAGGTGGCGGGGTACAGAACGCATAAAACCGGGGCCGTTGAGTGGACGGCTACGGCGTTACAAATCAACCTGATCCATACGTACATGGATTAATTACTAGATCTTTATCTTGAGTAAAATGAGTGAATGTGTTCATCATTAACGGTGCAGCTGTAACGGCACAGCCCAGTTTAATGACTGCAAATACAGGACTACTGTTGGTTTAAGCTATGGTAGTACAGCAGTACGATAGCTGTCAAATAAATGCGGGGAATTAAAAGTCCAACATTTGCTTCTCAAGACTAGTGGAGTAGAAATACAAACAAGAAGAAAAGAATGGAAATGCACAAGTACTTCACAACTGTACTCAAAAAAAACTATACATTATCAGTATCAAAGTTCACTTTGTGCATCAATAATTGTCTTTATTCTTTTTCTTTTCAGCTGAACTTTACTCATTTCATTCAATTTCATAGTCTAATATGACTTTCCACGGTCATAATGGTGGTGCTGCTTTTAACTTAACAGCGATACATGTAACAATATTGTATTTAAGGCATTAAAATACATGACTTGCTACTTATAGATGTTTTTGATTCATCTTTCCAGGCTGAAAAACACATAAAAAAAAAAAAATTAACACTGCTGTTACTATTAACCACTGCTAAACAATACTTGTAATATTGATATTAGTACGTTTTACCATCGCCAGCTAAGAATCACATCTCACTCGCAACATTTATGCTCTGTCCAAAATTAAACTTATATTTCTCCAAATCGTATAATTATGTAATACTGTATATCAGTGTTTTTCAAAGTGTATCATTTACTTTTATATACTGTATATTATATATGTCCTGACTGCTGTTGCTTAAACACTTTAATATATATTTGATGCTTCAGGTACATGTATGTGTAAATTGGGGTTTGATGCTGTTGTTATCTAACCTATTTTACACACAGGAGTTTACATCAAATATCCATATTAATATTCATACAGGTCATTTAAACTCCTGAAACAGTCAAACCATTAACCTTGTCCGTGACATTTATTCACGTTAATTTACTATTCTGTTTTAGTGAACATTAAAAGATGAAACATTTCCATATGGAAATGTAATATATGACATTATGTAATGGCACAGTATTATCATATAGGTACATCCCCTAAATATATGAACATTTAAAGTTCTAAAATATATGAAATAACTACAATAAAGTGTGCATATGAACCTACCTGAAAACATAATTATTAGACCATGTGTGATTTTGTGTAGAAATTCAATATAAGCTGCTTCAACTTGATGGTTTTCAGTTCTCTAGTAATAATTGATTCTATATTATTTTCCATTATCTTACAGTCTTATGTTGGTTATTTTGCGATGTCTTTGTAATAAACGTGGTTGGCATTGCATTGATTTAAATGCAAATTATTTCTTTACTGAATAGGTAAAAACAAATATTGCGTGAGTCTTTTGAGAGATTGTTGTTTTATTTACACACATTTAATCCCTTGATTACTTTACAAGTCACATCCACGACAAACATCAACTTCTAACTACTTTATTACAGTCATTTAATGGTTATTTCACAAACTCTGACTAGTATTGGCTACGCATAGGACAATTTATTAAACTGTTCTTTTTAAAAACAGGTTCATATCATTTTAATTCATATTTTCTTGTTTCACATGTTTGAATGAGCTGACGTGTTGTCAACGCTGACTCTGAGACACGTAATAGTCTGTGGAAAAGCTCCTTCTGAACCCTTAAAGACCCAAACATCCCCTGGTGACCAAAATCATTTACTGATCTGTAAAATATAGTTTGTCATCTTTTCATGGTCATCAGATTTGGACGTTCAGAGACTCCATAGTGAACGTGGAAACACCGTCATCTTCTACAACATCGATTCACCAATAAAACCCATGGAGTTTCATAAGTGATAGTGGATGGAGATGTTTGTTTTTATGTTCAGTTATTGAGATCTTTGCTGAAAATGTGACTTTTTCTTCAGTTTTCTCTGTTTTGGTAAAATAACCTTCGAATTTACCCAGTTTTCATGAACATCAACATTAAAAGTAGGAAATTAAATATAGAAAAGTACATGATTTATAGTGAAAAATGCAAAATACAGAGGATATTAAAAGAAATTATGGTAAATCACTTAAGAAATTAAATAGAGAAAAATTCATTTGGGAGCTGCCACAAAAGTAGCACTGGGTCTGTATGAGTTAAAGAGCTGAATTCTCATTCAGAGATGAGAGCTGCTCGGTGGATTGTGTTCAGGTGTGCGTAAATCCAACAGTCTTATCTCATGAGTGGCTTTAGATGAAAGTTGACAGATCCGTAAGGCGCTGCTCGACGTCATGAAAACCTCCATGATGCCTGATCTGAGGTTGAAAGCCTTCGTTTTAACCCCGCTGTGCTGAACAAGCGTCCACTGGCTGGTCTGTCCTGATTTCGCCTCTGCTCTCTGACCAAACCGTGGACAACCACAAACACCTGAAGGCTCCAATACGGGAAAGGCTTCGGCAGTAGCTGCGAGCACAAACCGCGAACAATGATTGCGAGCAAAAACCTGGAAAATCAATATAGGACTTTGAAGATGTCCTGGGGAATCTTCTTTGCTGCACTGCAGGTGCTATTTTCATGGATAAGCTCAGTTACTATTCACAGAGGATCGTCTAAAATGAGTTTATCATTTATATCCAGACCGATCCTTTTTCTAGTGCACGTTGTATTTCTTTTTGTCTGCTTTGTTACATGACTGTCTAGATATGGATTTTCCAGGAAAACCTAGATAGGAAAATTGCAGAGTTGATCCACTTTTAGTATTCTCCAATAAGTTAAGGTAAAACAAAAATTAGTATGATTTTAAAATAGGATTAATTAATTAACATTAGTTACTGTTGTATTAAGCATTAACTGTCCGTTAAGTAACTGTTACCTAATGCAAATGCATCATTGACTGTTCATGTTCATTAAGATAATCATTTATACATCATCTTATATTTATATATTTTTGATTTATGTACACATTCAGCTCATATAATAATACATATTTGCAGCCTTTTGAGAATTATTAACTGGCCAATTATTGATGAGTAATAATAATAATATAAGATACACTATAATTTGTACTTTAGCCTGGATGTTGAGGATCTATATGGAAATAAATCAGAATTACAAGGTCCTTAGATCATTAGATTAGAATCATTAAAGTAAATAAATATTTATAAAAAGGAAAAACGGCTTTGTCATATGACTATCACAACACACACATTGATGTCTTTATCAACTACTTCTACTAATTAATGTCTTCAACATTAGTGTACAGTTACTTACTGTTTATTACTGCATATTGTTCATATTGATCATTACCATATAAGTGATAATCATTTGTATTTGTAAGCTAGTGCTTCTGTAACATTAACTTTTTTAAATTAATGTAAATAAAACATATGTTGGTCGCTTAGTTAACGCCATGAGTAAATCATTATATGATGTATTAGTGAATTACTCAGTGTTAGATCATATTTATTACTGTATTATTTGTTAATGCTTATTACCTTATAGGTAATTAATTTGGTGGTTAATGTGGGGTATAACTAAATAATATCTAATTGTTATACATTGTGATGTATGCATAACCTCTTATTTAACACCTATGTAATAACTAGTCATATTAGTTAACACATTGTTAATGCCTATGACTAACTGTTAATTTAGTGTGAATAGTCAGACTAAACTCCATTTTTTTTCCCACCTACATTCATAGAACAACAATGTAAGTACATGCATCATGGAGAACAGCCTTCAGAATGCCCATCCAGTCAAATGTCAACTCTGTTGAACATTTAGTGGTTGATTTAGTGGTTCAGCTGTTCTCAACTGACTGATCGTATCACAGAGAAGCAAATGGAAAAGTCACGGGGCTGTAAATGTTCAAATTTCCACTTTTCTGAACATTTCAAGCTTAAAAGTTGAAACTGAGGTTAAGGATGAACTTCCAAACTCTCAAATAATTTCCACAAAACTGAAAGTGAACATTCTAAGTTTTATGAAGACAGGATTTATTGCAGGGCTGTTGCAGTTTGAGCGAGGCGTACCTAACAACCTGGCAGCCCGGTGTATTTCCTCGCAGCCTCCATTTCCTTCAGCGGTTGTCAGGTGGAAGCAGAGTATAACTCAGCCAGTAAAATAGAAACTGCAAAATAAAGCAAATTGGGGCTTCATGTTTACTGCGGTAGATTATCTTACTTGGGCAATTTTCAAGTCTTGCAGGTTGTTTTTTTCCTCCTACTTCACAGGAATGACTGACAGCAGATGGCTTCTTCTAAGAGGAAGGAAATGAGGCTTGATATGTAACTGCTCTGTTCATTCACAGTGTGGAAATACAACAGAGGACAGGAACAAATCTGAGTCTCCCACCTCATAGACACCCCATCCTCTAATAAGAACGGTAGTGACTAAATGAAGTTTACCAGTAGAACCATCAGTATTATGCAGATCGTAAACAGGACATCCAACGCAGCATGAGGTTTTCAGATGCAGAATAATCAGCCCAAGCAGTAGCAGCGAGGCCAGTTTCCATCAGAACAGGCTGAGCTCCTCTACCTTTATCATCTGCACTTGTTTGTCTTGGAGTTTCTAATTTTAACTCAGTCATTATGTCTTTCCATTTGTTTCTTTTCCATCTAAAAGGCCAGACACAGACTGTCGCTCGTCTCACTTTTGTTTAATCTAAAGTACCACTCAAACACCCTCGTCTTTTTACTTTACTTTCTGGATCCATTTGGTTTCCTTTTAGTAAAGTGTAAAAGTGTAACCTCCACACACAGTCTCCTACTGTTTACATGTTATGTGTTTAATTAACTGTATCTGTAATGATTGATCGAGGCCTCGGGTATCAATATGAACCTCCATGGTGTTACTGCAGTTGAATCAATGAATGGATTAATGAAACAATGCTCATTCCTTCCTTCAGAGCCAATACAGGATTCTCCAATAAAGATTTACTGGCACTTTTCCTCATGAAAAGCAGCAAAAATGAAGATTTTTTTTTTCAGTTTTTGGAGGTGAATGAGGAAAAAAATAGTTTTAAAAAATAATAATCTGTTATGTGTTAGAAAATGTCCATTTGACAGAATAATCACTGTCAGCAGAAAATATGGCTATTCATAATGCATCCACTATTTCATCACCAACAAAAAAGAAACACTTGGAAATTCATAAATCATTAGGTAAAAGAATCAATACACACTGACAATGATCGGTTCTTAAAGAATGACCATAACCACTGGGTTTAGATCAACATAATCAATCAACCATACACATAGACATTAGAATGAGCGGACAGAGGAACCGTAATATCACCCTTTGGCTCCTGATGTGCCAGCAGGTTGGGATTTGGCCATTGCCTTATTGGCTTTTTGGGGTCAGAAGCATTGATGTAGTAAAAGGTATACACCGTATACCTACTTATTTTTCAGTCAGCATTGCATATACCCTCTTCTAAATCCCCCTGATATGCACCGTTCAGTATCTGCAGCCAAACTGCCCATTTTTTCCCCTACGATGGTGAAGCCATGACCCGCCCTACTCTGCCTCTAATTGGCTAGTACTCACTGCCTTCACTGATTAGATTGCTTAACTTTAGGCATGAGGACTGATGAGCCAATCAGAGGCAGAGTAGGGCGGGTCACACCGAGGAAAATATTGCTAACTTGCACTGGCCACCTCTGGAACCTGATTGGACCCCTCAGGTTCCAGTGCCACGCCAGTTGATTGACAGGTCACTGCACGTCTCGTTGAAAGATGCACAATTATTGTAAATGTGAACGAGAAAGGCAGAATAAACATACATAATTCTGAGGTAAGTTTTAAGGTGGTTTCCAAATGAGTCACTGTTTTAAACTATTGGTCATCTGACTGCACATTTAGAGGAGAAGAGGTTTTGTCACCGATAGTTAAACTGTGTGAGTAGGCTAACATTATGAAAGGCTAACGTTATCCTTTGTTTGCCTCATGTTGAATACATTTGACATTCATGCAGCTGCTTGTGTGACCAGTAAAACCTACCAACTGCTCCTGATCAAGTCATGATAATTTGTGTTAATGAGAAAATGATACTGATGGATTTTTGGGTAAAATAAATAGAGTAGTCTTATATGTCACTGTTTAAAAAACAGAGCATTTTTCTGGACTACTTAAAAAAAAAAAAAAAAAAAAAAGGCAAAACTTGAGAGTATACCCACTTCTCCAGGGACCATTACACCACTGGTCAGAAGTGTCTATATTTGGGTAAAAGGGGAGGAGCTACAGGGGTCTGATAAGATAGGTCAATAAAACTTTGTCACTGAGTGGCAAAATTATTTTACAGGTCTTGTTGGAACCGATTAAACGCAACTATGGTGGAGCTGACAGTATTTTATTAAATAAATGGAAACTCTACAAGTTTAATTCAAGTATTAAGTTCCTATTTTTCAGTGTAAGTCTCTGGGACACACTGGTGGTATTACATCCCTTCTATTATTACTATGTGTTCCTGCTTTGATTCTATGATACTGTTACGACCTGCTATGATACTTGTGCATTGGCTTTTTCAAACCTGAGATCTTTGCCCCTTAAAATCAACATTTGCACAAACAGAACATCCACACTTGTGCACCTGTGTCACTTTAATGAAGAAATAAAGTAAAATATAAAAAAAAAGTAATGCAAACACATGAATAAATAACCTAATATTTTCCACAATTATTTGTTCCCCCTTTTTTAATGTAAATGCCATAGAAAACATGTAACTGTCACAAACATGTTCATGTGGAAGGGGATACATAT
>JAPQRP010000019.1:25836826-25850341 GCA_037367295.1 Apogon hyalosoma | reverse complement strand
CCCCCCCCCCCCCCCCCCCCCCCCCCCCCCCCCCCCCCCCCCCCCCCCCCCCACGAAGCTAACACACTGTGGCTTATCTTTAATCTTAAAGGTCATTAATGAACTGAGGACCCAGAGCCATGAGAATAAGAGATTTTCCTGAGTTTGACGCTCACTTAAAGAGACACAGAGGGGGTGGGGGGTAGAAACGGGGGAGGGGGCAGCCGAAGCCAGAGCCCACTGATCTGCCTTTGTGAAGAACCACTGTGGGTTTATAATATTAGCCCTGTCGGAGGAAAAAAAAACAACAAGGCAGTGTGACCCCATTGCATGCTGGGAGCTCAGGCCATTATTGGTCCCAGTTTATCACAGGCATCAGTTAATGACCATGTGCTTCTGTCTTCTAGCAGAATCTACCCAAATGTTAACAGCCTTGGCTCGCTGGTGAAAGAGCCGTGGTGTTGTCATTGGTTCAGCCAATACCTGGAGGTGAAGGCCAAGCCTCTGCCACGGCGTTAACGCTATCCGTGCATTTACTGCCCAAAATTACACATGACGTATTCAAATAGTGGGACATTATGCAAATAAGATGCAGCAGCAGAAGAGGCGATGGCCTGCCAGCAACAGTCAAAGTCCTTGTGTTTTCATTTCTGAATTTTCCTCAGACTTAATTAGAAAAATGTGACTGCACTCACTTAACGTTTGCAATTACAGATAGGATCTTTTTTTTTTTTTTTTTTTTTTACATTTTCCACATAATATCATGATGTAGAATGATGCAGAAATCCTCTGCAGGGCCTGTTATTGGACTGACAGAAACTGCTCTGGTTAAATGTATAGAATATTCAGCTGTGACTAGAATAACCAGGTTATTTACAAATCATCCATGTCTGTCTGTTCATGTGGACAAAGGGGAAGTGGGAGATTTTACAGACATTATCCTTCAGGTATGATATCATGGGTTTTTTCTTAGGTTTTCAGTTTGTTTTCATTTGTGGAAAACTTGCAAGAGAGTCACCTTTTTAAAAAAAAAAAGGTCTTAAAAGCTATGATTATTACATATATGTGCATAGACATAATATAGACAAAATAATGAACAGTTATGGGTTCAAAATGCATCTAAAAAATAATTATAATAATAATAGTTGGATCAGCCTAGATTAGAATTTCTGTAGTCCTGTCTTGTATGTGTTAATATGTTCGTTAATATGTCTAAGTGTCAAGTGTATTGTAATCATTTTTTACTTACTTTGATGTGCTATTAATTGTAAATTTTGTATTGCAAAACTTGTATTGTACTCATCTGTGTTTAGATTTTTTTAAATATATGTTTTAAAAATTACATGCTCTTAACCTTGTGCTGCCTTTTAGGGTGATAATTCAGCACTGGTGCTTTTAAAAGCAATGTGAATTATTGTACAATGTCCCTGTTAAATACACCAATTAAAAATAAATAAATATCCAAATTTGTTAAAAACAAACTGGAGACTAAGTACAACCATCAGGAAAGTAAACCTTCCTTTAGTTGGTTTGGATGTTTTGTATTTTATATAATGCTCATTGGGCTTAGGTTCAGATTGTTAGGGCTTTTACTAGGCTTTGACACAGTTGACAGATATATTACAAAATGTCCCTTAACCCATTAAAGACCCAGAGCTACTTTTGTGGCAGTTACCAAATTTAATTTTCTCTCTATTTAACTTTTCTTAAGTAATTGATCACCATTTATTATAATAGTATCCTCGGTATTTAGCATTTTTAATTGAAAATTCGATTAAAAAAAAAAAAAAAAATCTCTATATGTCAGCCCTGCAATGAACTGGTGACCCGTCCATAGGTCGCTGGGATAGGCTCGAACACCCCCGCGACCCTAGTGAGGTTAAAAGGACTCAATAGCATCAATAGATGTTAAATTATCATTTATCGGAGCCATAAACTACACAACAAATACATATATACCTATATTCTTCATAAACAGATGGAGGTAATTTAACCCCAATAAAGCACATTAAACCATAAAGACCCAGTGTTATTTTTGTGGCAGTTCCCAAATGATTTTTCTCTATTTTTAACCTTTCTCAATTGATTTATCAGTATTCATTCTATTATTATGCTCGGTATTTTGCATTTTTAAGCAAAAATCGGGTATTTTCTGATATTTCGTTAACTGGTCATGTAGATGTCCATAAAAACTCAGATTAAAGTTGAGGGATATTATATCAAAATCAGAGAAAAGTAAAGAAAATGTGAGTTTTTCATTAAAATCTATCATTAACTGAACATAAACCAGGTGTTTCCACCCACTGTCATTGATCCAAGTCCATGGGTTTTACTGGTGAATCAATGTTGTAGAAGATGATGGTGTTTCCACGGTAACTACAGAGCCTCTGAAATGGGTCATATCTGATGACCATGAAAAGATGACAAACTGTATTTTACACCAATTATTTACATGAATTGGTGGAATTAGTTGATCAACAGGTATTAAACAGTTTAGGTCTGTAGATGGTTTTGGTCTACAGAGGATGTTTGGGTCTTATGGGTTAAAGAAAACAGATGTTAGCAGTCAGAAGTCTGCAGGACTGAATCATCCTGGGTACAAACATGTATGCAGATGATATGTGGTGGTCAGATATTGTATCTGAAGCTGTGATTTCAGTCAAAGTTACAGAATTAAACATCAGAAGAGCTCGACTTCTGTCTGTAGTATTAAAAAAACCACGGCGCTAAGCCAACGATCACATCATTATAATGCGTGTAATCCGTGTGATCATCTATGGAGATTTTAATCATCTGCAGAATCTGAGCTGATGCTTTCTATGAATGAGTCTTCATACCATGTTTAGAAACTTGGTTTTACAGTGAGCAGCCTCCAGAATCTGGGAAACAGGCAGGATAAATACACAATGGAAGCAAAAAAACAATCACAGATGTTGATTCAGGCATAAGGAATATTATCACTGCAGAGAGCAAAATGGCACGTCATTGACACTGGAATTTACTCTGCACAAATTCTGCACATGACTGATTTACATGGTAATTAATATCACAGACACTCCATCCACAGTAATTTGAAATTAAGCAGAGTTTCAGAGGTAAACACTTGTCCAATGTTAATAGACTCGTCGCATGTATTACCATTTACTACCAGATAATGAATCTGCCACTAGAGGGCGCTATCAAAACACACTTTAGACGAAACAGTGAAGGCATCATCACAAATGTTTATATTACTGTAAATAGAAATGACGTTAACAGACAAGTCAGTCTATACATATACTTAAATGACATCACTCCTTTAGAATGACATACCTGTAATCGACATTAACATTCTATTCTATTCTATTCTATTCTATTCTATTCTATTCTGTTTTATTCTATTCTATTCTATTCTATTCTATTCTATTCTATTCTAATCTAATCTGTTTTATTCTATTCTGTTTCATTCTAGTCTATTCTGTTCTCTTCTCTTCTGTGCTGTTTCATTCTAGTCTGTTTTATTCTATTCTATTCTAACACTGGTATATCATAGGTTAAAGACTACCTTTCATTCCTTCATATCACCTTCAGTATCATCGTCTTCCTCTCACATCGACACGAATCCTCAACAATAATAAACACATCCAGTCCCATTAAGTGTCTTTAAACACATCCCATAGATTCTGATCAGCAGGAAGTGATGAATTCATGGTTAGTTTGCCTTGTGATAAATGTTTCAATGAGATGTTGGTAAACCACACACGGAAACCTTAGATAAGCGATTGTCTCTTCGTTTTCCATTAAACGTGACTGATTTCATCGAAGCCCGTTGATCTATTTTTAGCCTCATTCACATTGAAAGATGCAGATGAGACGTCATTAAAGAATTGTCTGTGATGGAATTGTCTCTAGTTTCCAGCGTCTGATTCTTCTTCCATTTGTCCAATTTAGATGAAGAAATGGGGCTCATCAAGCATATGTTACATTTATTACTGTTCACTGTCGAAGCACATTGTGCTGTTCTTCAAAGTAAGATGACACTTTAAATCAATTCCAGTGATAAAAGTCTGTGTCACTGATTCACTGTGTTTCTGTGTCACTAGAACCATGTGTTTTTACTATTTCTGATGCAAATGCCATTGATTTAAGAGCTGGATTAAACTAAAGTCTGAGCTCAAACAAGATTACAGTTTAAAGTATAACAGCTTCTGATTGGTTTTTGCTATGATGGCCTGCATTAAACCAAAGCTATGTGTAAGGAACAGAAGATTAATATTAGGATCATTGGGATTAATAGAGAAAACTTAGAATAAACCTTCAACCGCAAAGTGTACAATGGCAGCAGTTTAAGATTATACTAGTAGTCCATAGTGCTGGTCTATGTATGTGGGAAGGATTGAAATATAACCAAACTGGGGTCACCGAAAGAAAAGTCACTAATGTTAACTGTAGTTTTCAGTACAAAGTATTGGGTCATAATGTGAAATTCTCTAAATTAATGTGACAATGGAATGTTAAAAAAAAAAAAAAACAGAAAAAAAAATATATAGTACCCTCGTAGACAAGGATGCTTGAAGAATTTCATCCACTGGTTTTTTGTAGTGAAAAATGATATGATTTGAAGTGACTTCATATTTGTTTTTGCAAAATCACAAATATTCATATTAGAATATACATATATATATATATATATATATATATATATATATAATATGTGTGTGTTTCATCACTTAATTTCCCTTTTCGTTTGATATATGGCTGTTTAATGTTATATTTTTATGTTTCTTTCCATGTATTCATGAGTTGTTTCATATAGTCAGACTTTGATTTTCATCGTCCACCCGTTCATCCACAGTTTAAATACATCAGAGGAGGTTCCATTGATCTGTTTTTCACTGATTAACATCATCGTAGACGATGGATCAGCATCTAATGATCCACTGGCGGCTGAAAGGATGAAAATTATCCAGACTTATATTTAGTCTAGTTGTTCCAGCTCATAAAGCATATGTTGGAAAAGCTTTACGTGTGATTCCAGTCATTTTGGTTTTAATTTTGTGTGTGTTTGTAGGAATGTGGTGTAACTTTGTAAAAACAACAATGATTTCCAGACAGAATGGGGTGAACCAAATGTCAGGGGGGTGGGGGTGGGGGTGTTTTCTCAAAATAACAGAATGTTAGAAAGCAGAACTGTGTCACATTATGTAAAACCCAGTGTCGAAGAAACAGCAACTGGGTCTGTGGACACCCTTAACAAATATTACTATGATGCTGTTGTGTCCCTGTTATGGAAGTCAGGTCAGTGCTTTGTAGTTTGAATTCATCATTTTTATTTATAAAAGTGGAGGCTGATGATGACTTACCAGCAAGTAATAGTTAATGGGTTAGATTAACCATCCACGAACCCATTAATGGGTTAGATTAACCATCCATGAACCACAGAGGAAAGGTTATTAAAAATATTAAAAAGTAAAGCGTATTGAACTTTAAAGCTGATTTAAAGTTTGGTACGTCGTCCACTGCTGTTGGGACTTTATTTACTATGATGATAATATTACACCATCTTTATTAAAATGCATGTTCATATGTTTATTCTCTCACTATTGCCTTCACTGTCATAAATAACAGCCACATTCAGGATAACAAAGGGGTAAGTGTAGACCCGTCGACATAAGAACATAAGAGACGTTCAAGTTTGATTAGTCTGTGTGTAACCATGTGAAATGCATTATGGGTAATAATACTACAGTCTCAACGGTTTGGTTTTGTACTCATTGAAAACACCCTAATCCGTTTACCTTCAGCCTCTTCAGCCGGTGGTGGTAGTATAAAGACATCTGCTTGATATCTTCAAATCGTCCAATTATACTCAGTCAGACCTTTGATAACGTCCTTGTACAGGACAAAAGGTCAGGCCGCTGTCACTTACACTGAAATGGATTAGGGCGAGATCATTTAACGGAGACTTAATATAATGACAATTATCATGGAGAGCAGAACCTGTGTTCACGGTTCAAACTGGATAAATGACAAAGAGTGTAACAGAAACGGCCGAGGACGAGTTACATCTGAGGTATTAACACTAACAGTGATGACAATAGACTCATGTTAGCTTATCCATCCATCCATCCATCCATCCATCCATTTACTCCAGTGTGTCGTGTGTGTGTCCAGATAAAAGGCTACACATTAGCTTTAGCTCTCTTCTGCCAAACCTGCTGTTACACTATTTTCTAGCAACCTTCGGTGCATCCAAAAGCAGACCCATTCCTGTCTGTCCTGATCGTCTATGGCAGGGGTCAGCAACCCTGGTCCTAGGGAGCCACTATCCTGCATGTTTTAGATGTGTCCGTCTTCCAACACCCCTGATTCAAATGATCAGCCTATCATCAAGCTCAGCGGATGCCTGATAACGACCGTCAGGTGGACTGGAGGAGGAAACGTCTGAAACGTGCAGGACGGCGGCTCTCTAGGACCAGGGTTGCTGACCCCTGGTGTAGCGGTTTGGTGACGTTCCTCCACATGTGTCATGTCTTACTGCGTCTTTACCCTCGGCCGTTGTTGCTCTGTTGTGTTCTGTCTGCTCTGATTTGCTGAAATACTTGGCTGAACTGATGGTAAATATTTCCACGGTGCAGTGTCACGGTTGTCATTCTCCTTCTTTCATCTGTTTGTGCGTTATCGCTTGGAACGTCCCCCCTCACACTGTGTCACATCAACGTCTGAGCTGTTACTGCACCTGAAAATGGACAGTTTTAACAGATGCGTGCGTTTCGGAGCAGTGTCACAGCAGTCATTTTAAAACACAGCATGCATCCTCATGCAAACATGTTCCTCTGAAATAACTTCTGTCCCAACACTTTTTCTGAGTGCATCCGGCACTGCCCAAAAACCCAGTGACCTTTGACCCTTATTCCCGACGGTAGTGGAGAGTTCCAGACCTATCGACACCTCTGGTATTGAGGTAATGAAGTGTGCACCACCACATACTATATATACTGTCTACAATTAAAACAAGTCAAAGTGAGTTTTAACTTTTCACTTTTTCTTATGAAATCCCATCTTCCGCTGGATGGAACTGGAAGGGGGTGGGACTTTAGTGCCAGCCGATTACGTTGACATATTCACTTATTATTAAGTAAAAGATATACTGGAATGGAAAATCTAAATTGTATTCTAGTCAATAGAGAGAGGCCAGTCATGTTTTGGTCCTGTTGATATCCATGCTTATTTACAGATTTAATTTTTGCCAGGTTTAAAGTTAATGTTAAAAATTGCAGTTTGTTGTGAAACAGTTGAAGAATCAAACTGTGAAACGTAAACAGAAAGACAACACACCTGGAAACCACGTTGGAACTGCCTCTGTCCATGATCTGTTGAGTCTCTGCAGCTTCAACATGACCAGACTCACAAGGAATTTCACCTCTTTTAGCATTTTTCCCATCACTGTCAAAGACTAAGGGGAAATATGTAAGTGCCTTTATGTTACCGCAGACATGCATCATGTGCACGTCACTGAGGTGGATGAATGTCATATGTATAAATGATGATGACAGAATTCTAATAGAATCTAGAATGTTTGTCCCAACACTGACAGCTGTTCATATTTTATCCTAAATTAGGTCCAGTCTGCAAATTAACCCATATAGACCCAGTGCTACTTTTATGTCAGTTCCCAAATTCATTTTTCTCTCTATTTGACCTTTAAGTGATTTATCATCATTTTTCAAAATATAATCTTCTCTATTTTCCATTGTTTCCAAGGAAATCAGGTATTTTCCTATATTTTATTTAGTGATCATATACATTAATCATCATGGTAAGATTACATCTAAGGGTTGTTATACCAAAAACAGATAATTTAAAAAAAAAGTTACTTTTTCAGTCAAAAAATATAATTAACTGAACATAAACCAGGTGTTTCCATCCACTGTCGTTGATCCAACTCCATGGGTTTTACTGGTGAATTAATGCTGTAGAAGATGACGGTGTTTCCACAGTAACTACGGAGCCTCTGAATGTTCAGATGGCTCATATCTGATGAGCATGAAAAGATGAAAAATTGCATTTTACACCAATTATTTACATGGATTGATAGGATTAGTGGAACAGGTGTTAAACATTTTACAACAGTAAATAGTTTTGATGGATGGTGGATGTTTGGGTCTTTATGGGTTAAACAAAAGCAAAATATGTCTTTTCCCCCCAAGAACGTTGATGGTATCCTTGGAAGTCGTCACTTCATGACAACAAAGTAAAAACTCTACTGACATTCAAACTCAGTCATGTTATTATACATGTCCTATTCTTTGAATGTAATGCCACACAATAATAATAATAATAATAATAATAATAATAATAATAATAATAATAATAATAATAATAATACATGTATAGATGTAATACTATAGTTAGTATAATTCCTATGATACAAAGTGAATCAAAGATACTGACTGGATGGCGTCTGATATATTCAGCTCTGTTTGATTATTTCACATCCACTCTGTAGACATTTTTCTAATATATTGCACACATTTATTTTCCAGAACATCAGGGTCATACAATTATTGCCTTTAAGAGACCCAAGGTTAAACTGTTTCAATCCAGCTTAAATCATTTACTTATTTGTCAGAGCTGACATGTTAAAGGCTCCATGTTTTCAAGCCTTACTGTTGGATTTTAGAGGACTTTAGGTCCTTAATAGCTTTTGCATAAGACAAAAAACTATTATACATTAAGGACAACCCTGTACTGATTTGGCCTTGGTAAACACAGAGGGAAAACTCTTAGTGTACAAAGAAGAGTTCTAATGTTATCTTTTTAAAGGTTAGGTCAGTATTCATACCGCACATGCTCAGAAAAATGTCCAAGCACAATGGAGAACAGAGAGCTTTAGCCCTGAAACCCTCCGAATGGGTCTCACAGATGGGTTTATCCGTAAATCATTCATTATTATTCTGAAATCCTTTGAATTTGTTATCAGAGGATCATAAAAGCGTAACTATACCTTAAAGTCAGTTTGGAAGGTTTAAAGGAGGAACAAAGCAGAACATTTCAGACTTAAACTTATCAGAAAAATCTGTTTCTGAGACAAGACGGCACACACTGAAACAAGCAGCATTTTCACTTTTTTAAATTATTACTGTTAACCCTGTAAAACCTGACCCATCAGAAACTAGACACAAAATTACTTTTTTTTTGGAATTGAGATGTTTATTAGAAATTTGAACAATATCCAAACAAAACATTTTGTTATATCATTTTGTTTACAATATATTTTTGCATCACATTTGATACAGTGGGTGTTTTCATGAAGTACCTTATATAGCTGCAGTATCACATCTGATACACACATTTAACGTAATTTAGCTGTACGATAAAGAAATGAAAAATAAATAAATAAATAAAGATGAATAACAATATAAATATTCTTCCTTGCCTTAACTTTTTTTTTTTTAAATTGCCAAAGACTTTCAGGCCCACAGTTGTTCCATTTCCTATTATTCTTTTTTTGTTTTTTTTCCAATGTTTTGTATTATGTGTGTGTCTGACATAAACTGAACTAAACTAAACTTTCTTGCAGGAAGTGTGTGGATGATTTAAGGATAGCAGCCCTACTGAAAAAGAAAAAAAAAAAAAAGCCCTTCCACTGGCTGCAGTGGGATGATAATCCAACAGGAGGCAGAAAACACGTATCAGTTCACATACAGCAGGTTCATAAGGAAAGTATTGATCTTGTTTTCTTCAACAATAACAACACACTTCTCAGAACCTGGTGTAGCAAATATGATACAAATGGCTTGATAGGGTTAATGGTATTTATTTTTTGTTTTCTGTAGAATGATCGTGACATAATGTGCACATTCTACATTTGTGTTATTTAGAGGACATTCATTTTAATACTACTTTGATAGTACTTTTGGACGTAAATGTAGCATTTACATCCAAAATTAAAGCTGTGGAGAGTTTTTAGTGTTAGTTCGACCTTTGTGAGAAAAGGAGCTGCAGCCAGTGAGTTAAAGTGGGTTTACTTTTATTATGCAGATTTTTTAAGTATAAAAATCTTCCGTCTGTCCAAGATTTTTGTCCAACTGATTTCTCGAAGGCTATTCACCTGATTCTTTTCAAATTTGACACACATGTTCTTTGCCACAGGAAAGGTGCAGAGTATTTTGAGTACTGATTTTTTTTTTTTTTTTTTTTTTTTAAAAATTTTTGAAAAGATTTAAAAACTTGGGTGAAATAATGTTTGTCTTAGTTTGACTGAACTACCCAAAAAGGACGTTGCATTAATACTAGTACTAATATTAATACAAGAGTACAACTCTCCATTACAACAGTTATTTTGTTATGTAGTTAAACAATATTTTTAATTTAAAATTAATCCATGGATAGGTAGGAGGGGCAAAGGGTCATGTGACCACTTGTTTATTCTGATCCTGACCTATGTGAACTGTCCTTGATTTATTAAGCCTGTTTTCATACACACCAATACTCCGATCATTATCCGGTGTCTGGAGTTATCAGATAATTCAAGTGGTCATGTAAACAGCATTATCTGATGTGATTTATCAGATAACAGCAGTAATTTGATTATGTGAAGTCAGATTTACGCACCTGGATTTGTACTCCGATGTCTGTATACAGGTTAATCTGATTTATTTCATTCTTTTACGTCTGCGCGTGTGTAAACACAAATAAAATAGTAGAAAACAGAAGTTACACAGTCAAACATGAGTAAAAGACAACAGGAAGTTTGAGTCTACCATCACGACGTACTATTATTATTACAGTTTTCTGATTACTCCCAGGTATTGGATTTTTATGGTCATGTAAACAGGCTCACTGACACTGATGTCTCCCAGTTGTCCCAGTTTCTCAGAAGTAATTCCACGTGGGTTTGTAATAAACAGATTCGTATGTTAGTCCAAATGTGATCAGTCAGTGAAGGATATGCGACTTCATTGTCATTCAACAGCAGGAGGAGGTGTTGTACTTATAGTCGGCCTGCGTGTTGAGTTTGAAGTGTTGGATTCGTCCACCCCTCCGTGGTCACCGTCTCAGCTGTATCATGGGATGTAGATGGATCACTAAAGATGTGAGAGCAGCAGCCCAGAAAGCTGGGTAACACATGTGGTCAGATGTTGGTGATAATACTTTCCCCGTTCGCAAATAACCATTAAATCCAAAAACCATAGTGATGATTGTTATTTCCAGTGGGGGAACAATGACCACTTAAAACAGCAGTACCCAGTAAAACACAAACACTGTAAATACACAACGAAACACATGGAGTTCACAAACACCACACTGGAGTTTACATCCACAGTTTTCTGTTTCGGTCAGTGCTTTGTTTAGGAAAATCACTTACTGACTTTTATGTCTTAAACAAAGCACTAATAACTTTACCTAAACCCATGAAAATACTGTTTTTATTATCTTTGTTAACCCATAAAGACCCAAATCTCCACCAGTGACCAAAAGCATCTACTGAAAACTGTAAACTGTTGATCCACTATCAATACACGTGCAGTTTCTCAGTTTTAAATCATCATCAGATATGAGCTATTTGGACGTTCAGAGGCTACATAGTTACCGTGGAAACACCGTCGTCTTCTACAACATGAATTCACCAGTAAAACCTATGGAGTTGGATCAATGACAGTGGATGGAGACACTTGGATTATGTTCAGTTAATGATGTTTAATTCAATTTTCTCTATTTGGACACAAATAAATGATGATGTAATGTAACATAAGCAACACTATCATCAGTATAAAAGTGTAGTTTTATTAACTAATGTTATATTTTGGTGAAAAAGTCACTTTTCCTTCACTTTTTTTTTGTTTTGTTTTGATATAATAATCTTGGAATTTACTCTGAGCTTTAATGAACATCTACATGACCAGTGAATTAACTACTGGAAAATACAAATCTTAAAAAAACTAAACAAAAAAAAAAAACATATAAATTGCTTTTTTTTTTAAAAAAAAGTTAAATATAGCAAAAAATGTATTTGGAAACTGCCACAAAAGCAGCACTGGGTCTTTATGGGTTATGCCTAAAATTTCATAATAATCAATAATCAGGAGATATTATACCTGTGCTAGCTGGTCTCATATACTTGCAGTCAGGATCAATACATTTTCCTACTTCAAATTTAGGTTATGACTTGAACATAGAATGCAACTTAAGCAGCATCATGTTTCTAATAAAATATATTAATTATTATTATAGTTGTATAGGATTACAGTTTCTAAGAGACATGTGATATAGAAAGGATTAAATGAACAACTATGAAGAGCAGCTATGGTTATGAATGATTTTATTCAGTCGTCAGTCATTTAATACAATAGAAGAGCATAGGCAAATGGATAACATAAATAAGAGTATAGACAGATAAATAAGAGTATAGACAGTAGAAAGTGTGCATTAAGTCCTGACTCAGTAGCATCCATAGATATTAAATTCTCAGTTATCGGAACCATGAACTACACAACAAATCCATTTATACCTATATTCTTCATAAACAGATGGAAGTAATTTAACCCCAATAAAATTAAAAAAAAAAAATCATTAACCCATAAAGAACCAGTGCTACTTTTGTGGCAGTTCCCAAACATTTTTTTCTCTATTTTTAACCTTTTTCAATTGATTTATCACCATTCATTCTCATATTATGGGAAAATCAGGTATTTTGCTATATTTAATTCACTGATCATGTAGATGTCCATAAAAACTCAGATTAAAGTTGAGGGTTATCATGTAAAAAATAGAGAAAAATGGAAGAAAAAGCGATGTGTGCCGTAAAATCTATCATTATTATATTATTATATTACACCGATAACCCACGTTTTGACCTTTTGTATTTCACACTTCCAAATATCTCACTTTCATGTGCTGGAACAACCCGTCACACACAATCTGGGAATGATTTTATTTTACCTTAACATTCATCACATTATTCTGTAATATATTAAATCTTTAATATGTGAATATAATCATCCTTATTAATTAAAACATATGGCAGAGGTCAATTATTTGCAGTTACAATTTAATATCTGTCTGACTTTTCTACGTAAAATGTGTACCAAATTGTACTTTACATTTGTAAAAGTTCTTTGTAAATGTGGATTTCTTTAAATGTAAGTTTAATTTGGAACTTTTCATTGTTAAAAATCCATCTCAAATTGAATGGGATTGTTTCGTGAACACTTGAACACCTCATGTAGAATGTGTGGCTTTACACTGTTAAATCTAATCCAGCAAATAAGTGTGACCATAATCTTTCCATTTAGAAATAAGTCTCTATAAACCTATTTCATGCATAAATAAAGACGGAACCATGATGCCAATATCTTAAGTCACTGTTATGCAAATGGACACTAAAATGCATTTCATCAGCATTTAGCTTCTAGATATTTCAACCTATTAATATTCATGGAGTGATGGGCCTGTATTACGCATTTGAGAAATGACTGATGATCCTATTTCAGATTTCCCAATGCTCGAGGGCTAAGTGGCCCCCCCCCCCCCCCCCCCCCCCCCCCCCCCCCC
>JAPQRP010000019.1:25814026-25826383 GCA_037367295.1 Apogon hyalosoma | reverse complement strand
TTGGGGGGGGGGGGGGGGGGGGGGGTCAGATGCATCTGCTTGTTTCCAGTTCCAGACTTATCCATGGTTCAGATGGTTCAGATGGGCTATAACCAGTCACACAGCCTCAGAGACTCCATTATATGGCATTATGGGATGTTTTTACCTTTCATTACTTCATACCAGTGAAAACAAAGACCCTCAGTGGTTTATTTCTTTGTGCTTTGGAGGTTTGTTGCCTCATTCAACAGTCACCAGAGGAGATGACTGGACCAAAGTCAAAAATAACATTAAAAGTCAAAACAAATTGAGTTAATTTGGGGAAGGGGGGGGAGGGGGGGCCAGACCTAACCCACCTCATGTATAACAGTACAACAGGAGCTATGTTTCTGTCAGGATATTGTTAATGCATATTATAAATGATCACATCTGAAAAGGTTGGGAGAACCAGAACGATCTGAACAACAACAAAGCCATCACTTGCACAGCAATGTAGTGCTTTGCTCGAGGTGCTTATGTTACAAAAGTAAAGGTGTAATGCTTTATATATATATTTGAGCATCACTAAGCAAAATGTCTATTCATGACCTTTGATTCTGTTGTGATTCAAATAGAACGAAGGGGACGTTAGACCTACATATCCAGTCCTCACCTGTTTGTGAGAAGGTAGATAATCTATCCCATGCTGCAGATTTTGTCTAGTCACAGGAAAAGTAGGGAGGGTTAATACATGATTGACAGCTGTAATTACCAATCACTGGTGAATAGCCGTTAGACGTAACCTTGGGCGTGTCACATGCATAGAAAAGTGTTTACACTTTTCCATAGCAGAATGAAACCATATCAGGTCATCTGGATTTAGATTTAGTCTTTTAATTTGAGGGAGCTGCAGAAGGAAGGTGTGTATTTGGACATTTTAGCCCTGCCCACTTTCAGCTCCTGCAGCTTTAATGTGTTTGTAGTGAACATTTAACTCACTTGACTTTACCATTGACCCCTGGGGTTTAGTAAAATGTAGTAACTCTGTACTTTCTTTTGAATGTCACCTTTATGATCCTAAACACCAATTAAAACATCAGTCATTGATCAGTGAAAATCAATTACAATATCAGAATTCTACTTATCAACATCCATAATTTCAACACTGCAATTTTTTTAATGATCATTTTGGGGGTTTTTTTCAAACACCAACCAGTTAGAGGTCATTTATTGATATAGTTCATGAAAAAGTAATGGTAATAGCTCCCATACATTGCTTACCGTTTGATAAACTCATCTAATTTTAACATTTCACATGACATTAGCTAATTCTAGTTGTGGCCGTTTCATTAGAATGAAACATTAATGTTAATACATGTAACCAAACATAGTGTGAATTCAATTGAATGTATTATCACATCTGCATCAGAGGTAAAACAACTCCCAAGATTCCACTCTGCTTCATGTTGTCCCTGTCCCTCTTGTTGTTTCAATTGAGATACTCCAAGCAGCAGAAATTACCCACTGTGCTTTGTGGCTCATCCTCCTCATGACTAAAGAGCACCATGTCATTTCTGCTGAAATCACCTCTCAGAAAAAACAAACAGTAAGCATGGATTAGGTTTCAGACGAGCTGTGTGGGCTTTTGTGTCAAATTTCACACTTGCTCAGGTTCTGTACTTTGCTCACAGTTTGCTGCTGTTACCGCTGATGCTCTTACGAATGAAACCAGGCGAATTCAATACCAAAGTTAAGAAATGTACTGTTAATGTCCCGAGGATGTCGCCTCTGGTGTGAAACAACTTGTTTCTTGTAGCGTTTTCCGAAAGCACTAAAAACAAAGGAAGATTAGATGTTGTCATAAAATGTCTCTGAGGGAAAAGGTGAAGATCTCGCACACTAAAGGGATGGTTCTATCACTGGCAGCAGAAGTAAACTCCGATGTCTGGCAAAGAATACCTTTCAGAGTAAGCAAAAAATCCATGCTCAATCCAGCTCCTTTATACCACAACAATTACTGAAGCTACAATCACAGTGTTGCACATATTTGAAAAGCAAAGATGGGCGGAATTGCATTACATTCACTCATATCCTAGATTTAATTGAAGGTGGCAACCGTAAGCAGTTCCTGCGGATGCTTTTAAAGCTATAATTTGTGTGATATAGGTCTGTACATGAAATATTCCGCCTCAGTGTAGACGACGGAGAACAACACACACCATGGATCAGGAAGAAGAAAGACTTCATCTCTTTGATGCCAAACATGTATTATGTAAAATACAGAGGAAATATGTAGAAGAAAAAAAAGATGTGCATGTGGATACAAAATTAGCAAGACAGATGGATTTCTATTTGACCTGGTTAGTTCTGAAACAATTGTCATTTTTCAAGCATGTTTTCTGGTTTGATTGAGAGTTTTATGTCACTGTGAATGATTTGGATTTTGTACTTGATGAAGCAGGGAGTGGAGTGGATTGTCTGATGAGCTTAACTCAACCAGAAAATAGAGAAATACACTCAGGATTTACTCTTCTCTTTACACAAGGCTGAAGGTAACACTGAGCAAAGACAAAGAGAGAAAGGCAAAGACGCAAATATGTTTTATGTTTGTGTATGTTAAATCGAACCAGCTGAAGCTTTAACCAATTAATGTGTCATGTTTTACTGCATGTGTTAGTGACTGAACATGAAGAGTGTCATGTATTTTTATAGCTTTTTCTATCATTGTATAATGTCTTCTCATACCTAATACAACAGAAAAGACCAATTACAAATCATTTCCAAACCCTGAAATATGTGCAGTATTTACAGACAAAAAATAAATCCATGATACCATCGATATCATTAAAAAATGCCACGTAACTGTTGAATTTTGGATGTGAACACCTTTGTTAGAGAAAACTGTCAAATATCATAGTCAGAATTATAATAGTATAGTTAAATGACTTATCACTACGGTTAAACAAACATACACAACTTGGTTACGGTTAGAAAAAGATACTGGTTGGGCTATAATAATAATAATAACAATAATAATAATAATAATAATAATAATAATAATAATAATAATAATAATAATAAGAAGAAGAAGAAGAAGAAGAAGAAGAAGAAGAAGAAGAAGAAGAAGAAGAATGAAAAGCTACATGATGAATGCTATATAATAATAAATACAGCACTTCCCTTTTGTTTGAAATAGCATGTAAACACTTGTCTGTTCAGTCCACACAGTTTAATATTCCATCATATATTATATTATATCACATATATTTTATCACATATAACCACCTCCTTTAAAGGTCCTTCCCTAGTCACAACTCAGTCTCATATCAAAATGTGAAATAGCTACATTTGTCCACAGTATGAAACAAATCAGTCTCACAATTAGGGACTGAAAATTTGAACATGTTTTTGTTATTTTTATCCTATTCTTTTCCACTGGCCGGCGTCCAAATCACATGACTTTCAAGGCTCAGGCCGTGAGAACAAAAAACATGGCAGACATTTATCTCATATTTAGTGAAAAAA
Source organism: Apogon hyalosoma (assembly GCA_037367295.1). Taxonomy (NCBI): domain Eukaryota; kingdom Metazoa; phylum Chordata; class Actinopteri; order Kurtiformes; family Apogonidae; genus Apogon; species Apogon hyalosoma. The sequence goes on along the minus strand of JAPQRP010000019.1, from coordinate 25,822,900 downwards.
AATTCAATATTTTTAGTTATTTTCTGTATAAAACAACATTTTGGTTAAATTTCTAGCAAGAAATCTGTATTTTATTTTCATAATATTCACTCAGTGAATGTACATAATCACTCACTTGCTCGTTGTTGTGAAGAACATGAAACTGTAACATTAGTCAGTTGCTAAGGATACTGCTATCACCTAGCGTAGCTGTGGCCACACCTTTTCACATAGAACTCCCTTGCAATTTCTCTCCAATGGATCAAACTCTTCCTCACCTACTTGCATGCATTGCGACTGAGGTTGCTTCAGTAATCAACAATTATTCCGTGGCAGTGGGAGAAATTTATCTTGACAAAGTGATGAGTTACGACCGGATGTTAGTCCACTGTGTTTTATTTTTTCAAATTGACCGGATCCTCCGCTTTTAACTTCCTGTGTGGTGCAGTCTCATTGATGCGTTTTGATGTGTCACATGGAGAAGGAGAAGAAACACAACGATTAAGGGTTCATATGTCAGGGGTAGGAGTATTTGAATAACCCGTCTCATTTGTCTCTGAAGTGTGTCCTGATTTTTGACTATGTCACACAGATCCTTGTGCGACTGCATGTCAAACGATGATACCGTAGTTTTACACACAGAGCAACTGGTATTTTCCATCCTTCAAAACAAATGTAAATGCTGTTTATTTGTATAATTCTGATAATGAATATTTTGTTATTTTAGCCCTTAGCAGTTGCTTTTCTAAACCTAACTGACCTTTTCCATTGTTTTAAATATGAAGACTTTTATAGGTTATCTCCTATTCTTTATTATATTTTTGATTCCCCTTTTGGTGTTATTTTGCTTCATTCATGATATTAAGTTCCATTTTCCTTTACTCTAAATGACTTGTTCTGGTTGAGAAGCTGCGTAGTTTCCTGTTTCACATACAGTAGATAATGATTATAGTGTTAAATGTCGTGGGAAAGTAATTGGCACCTACTTATGCATGAAAATGCCTTCAAGTAATCATTGAATTATTCATTTAATATGCAAAGTATTTCTATTTCAATGCCTTAAACGTCCCTAGGTGACGACTTACATAACTTAAATGATGAACAAATTAGAAGACCTTATTTTTCAAGAATCTACAGATCACAGTTTCCCTTTTCTGTAACACTATGTCAATGGATGCATGAGTCTTCAAACAACAATGGAGTTAAGTAAAATCTCTATTGAATAAGACACTTGCTGAACATCAGGAACCCGAGGTCTCCATCGTCTCCATCTTTGTTCAACTATAAATTCATCGGACCAAATCCACAAAAGGTTTGCACAGCCTTTTGCTGCTGCCTTTGCCTCGCTCTAACTTCAAATCTTTATATTTGTGAGACTTGAATAACACTGAATTTATATTTGATCATATCAAAGGTAAAATGTTCATTCAGATGTCGGTCAAGTGCTGTACAAATATATAGGTAAAAATACAAGATCTGAAAAAACTAGTAAGTATATAGAGACATAAGATATACTAAAACTGGTACACAAGTGGTGCCAGGCACAACAAACCCCTCCCCTTGCATATTTGGTGGCTTATTTTGGCATTGATCCAGATGATGTTATCATGTCTATGTATGTGCTAATGTCAACATAAACATATACAACATAGACAAATTTTGGCCATTATAAGTAAATGGCGAAAAAAAATAATAAAATTTTACCAATAAAGACCCAGTGTTATTTCTGTGGCATTCTCAAAAAATGTCTTAACTAATTTATCACCATTTATTCTCATATGATCCTCAGTATTTTGTATTTTTAAGTGAACATCTGGTATTTTCCTATTTTTAATGTACTGATTATGTAGATGTTCATTAAAGCTCAAATTAAAGCTGAAGGTTATTATATCCAAAACAAAAAATAACTGAAGGAAGAGATCTTTTTTTTTCTGCAAAATATATCACAAACTGAGCATAAAATAAGTGTTTCCATCCACTGTCATTTATTAAACTCCATGGGTTTTACTGGTGAATCAAAGTTGTAGAAGATGATGGTGTTTCCATAGTAACTACGGAGCCTCTAAACGTCCAAATGGATCATATCTGATCACCATGAAAAGTTGACAAACTGAATTTTACACCCATTATTTCTATGAATTGATAGGATTAGTGGATGAACAGGGATTCAACAGTTTAGATTATGGTCGCCGGTGGACATTTAAATTCATAAAAAATTTGAACTTTCACATACTTTTCCAAAACTGTATCTATTCTGCATCACTGGCAATCTATAAACTCAATTTGGTATGAATTCAACCGGTAGTTTTGCTGCTAAAGTGTTAACAAAGAAACGAACCGAAGCAAAAATGATACCCCTTACCTCCCCTTTGTGAGGCGTGATAATAACTGGATAAATAGTACCTGAAAACACACCCAGAAGATACATCAAATGAACGTCACGCTTACATTAAAAGCCAGTGGTGTGTCAGGTGTGTTTTTAAAAGAGATTTCAAATGCTCAGTGGACTGTGCACATGTGATATGGTTGGTGGAGCTGTTGGACTTTCAGCAGCAGAAAATTAGCAATATCCAGACAGCACTGATGAAGATATGGCTGTTGTATCACCAACACTTCACCTTATCCACCTTGGATGTGAGTGTCCTGTCCTGTCACATCCTGCTGAGCGGAAACGCCTTTGGCCCCTTCGTCAGCCTGGAAACACACTTGTCATCTCATTAAGAATGTGACGCTGCAGCCAGCTGTGAGCGCCAAATAGTATCACTAAAGTACATTATATTACAGATGTGAAATACTGAGAAGAAAAATACAGGAGATTGGTTCATTAAAGACATGAGGGCTTGTGCTCTGTGAAGTTTTCATTATATGCTGGAATGGGAGGGAAATCCTGAATCACTGGAAACTCACCATTAGAGCCAAATCTGTTCTGAATGAGTCGTATAATGAAGCAGATTGAAGCGACTTCCATGGTTCTGTTGGCGGGTACAGTCCATTCTCTGTTGCTTCAGACCGTAATCTTTCTGAACATCCTCAGTTTCAGTCGTATAATTCATAAAGGAGAGACATGCACAATATCTGCATTAATTGCTTGTGTGAAATTGGTTTACGCTTCTTTAATTGCATGTGTCTAAATGATGAAATACCTGAACGCAAGTGAATTTGCCTTTCGTTATTTTTCATCAGATGCATTCAGGTGTTCATTGTTGGACAATAGTAGTTAATCAGTATTTTCAGTTAAATGAAGAAACTGACATTTTAATTGAACTTAATAATTAAGAAATCTTGGCATTTTCTCTTCAGATTTAGTCCAACATATACATCTTTTGAGGACTGTATTTTGAAGATTTTGTAAAGCAGTTTATTCTGTGGTGAAAACAGTGAATGATACCTTAGTAGTACATTTTATCAAGGTGGGATGAAAGAGAAAAAAGTGTTATTGCAGTACTAAAAGCCTTGCGTATGCCAAAGACTGCGTTTATACCTACAACGCCGCATAGGGTCATTATTTGTTTTGGTTTTATTTTTTCAGCGATACAGAATTACCTGTAATCACAGCAAACACTGCAGTCATAAAAAAAAGGAAGGAGGGTTTTGTTTGTTTTTTTTTCCTTCACATCCACCTGCTGATTATGTTAGATCCCCATATTTTCACCGACCTCCATTTCCAAATATCACCCTTGAGCAGAAGAAATGGGCACTGCTTTTATTTCCACTAAAAGCCTGTGTTTGATGTGGTCTAAGCCGGAATAAAAACAAGATAAAAGACGGGTAATTATCGAATACAATCATCAAATTTTACCGTCACAGCACACTGATGCACTGGTTGTGTTGCAGAGTTCAAGGTCTATTCTTTGATTTATTTATTTATTTTACCCGAGTCGACAAAGTAAAATTGACTTCCTTGTCACTCATCGATTCATCTTGTCTCCGCACCAAACAATTAAAGAAGATTAAATGTCGGACATCCTCTGACACCGGTGTAATTAATATTCCCGCCGTCTGCTATGTGTACACAACAGTTGGTAAACACCACTGCTTTTTGTTGCAGTTGTTGTGGATGGTGGTCATGCTTTGCTACACCAATATATTAATTCCCTGACAGGCCTTAGGCAGTCCCCCTTATTAAAAGTATTTATTTGCCCCCTCCTAATGGCATAATTAATCCAGGATGAAATTGGAAGTACCACATAAACCGCTGTCTGCCCGTAATCTGCATGACGGCAAATAAACTCCTTTAATGTTCGGTAGCTGTTGGTGTCTGTGGCTGTTGCCTGTTTCAAATAATCCATATTTAACTGTGATCCTGTAATCAGAGACACTGCACGGTGAATTAATATGACCAACGCTCATACTACACTGACTGTTGTGTATTTTCCTCACTGGACACTGATGGTGACAGACACACACACACTTTCATCACGTCTTTATGTCACATGTGACATTTGGAAAATACGATGTTAATGGAATGTGACAAACATTTTTCTGCCAAGGGACGTTTTTTTGGTGTGTAACTATAATTCATATCATCTAAACCACAGGTGTCAAACATGCAGCCCATGGGCCAAAACTGGCCCGCCAAAGGGTCCAATCTGGCCCATGGGATGAATTTGTAAAATGGAAAAATGACATTGAAAATATTAACAAACACTGGTGTCAAATTCATTTTAATTCAGATTCCACATTTGAGCTAAAGTGGGTCACACCAGTAAAATACTGTCATAATAACCTATGAAAAACACAGATTTTTTCCTTTGTTTTAGTGCAAAAAACTTAAATTACATGAAAATGTTTACATTTACAAACTATCCTTTTATGAAAATGTGAAAAACTTGAACAAATATGAACAACCTGAAAGGTCTTAAGACAAGTCCATAAAATTCCATCAATATTCTGCATGTTACTAAATATTTTATGTATTTGTAATTGTAATATAACTTCTAATACCAATGTCTAAATTATAAACTGAGGCACAATATTGTTCAAATTGCGCTTACTTTTCTTAAGACATTTCATGTTGTTCATGTTATTCAGATTTTAAGGAAACTTTGTAGATGTAAACGTTTTCATATTTATTATTATCATTATCGTTTTCCTGGTTTAGCTCACTTGAGATCATATTGGGCTGTATGTGCCCCCTGAACTAAAATGAGTTTGACACCCCTGACCTAAACGCTGTTGATTATTATCAGTGCAGCTTATTATATCAATGGGAATGTTCTGTATGAAGACTTCGATTCAAAGGTTCAATTCCAAGAAGGGACCTTTCAGTGTGGAATTTGCATGTTCTCCACATTTGCATGGGTTCTCTCCGGGTACTCCGGCTTCCTCCCACCATCTAAAGACATGCATTGATAGGTTCATTGGTCAACCTTAAATAACCCATAGGTGTGAATATGAGAGTGATTGGTTGTTCGTCTCTATATGTCAGCCCTGCGATGAACTGGTGACATGTCCAGGGTGTACCCCGCCTCCGCCCATAGGTAGCTGGGATAGGCTCCAGCGACCCCCATGACCCTAGTGAGGATAAAGCGGGTTCAGATGATGAATGAATGAATAATACATTTTATTTGTAAGCACCTTTCACAAAACCCAAGGACACTGTACAGCAAAGGATACAAAGACAGTAAATAAAATACAAAAAACAAATAAAAACACAAAGGAATAAAAGTGTAAGAGATGCAGAACAAGGTAAGATGTAAGAGAAATTATTACTTGAACATGTTTGTGTACTTTTGTTTGTGTTGGAGACTGTTTCGTGTTGCTCTTTGACATTAACAAAGCTATCAGTAGCTATTGTTAAACACTAATACTAAAGAGAAGGGTCAGGGTTTAAAAAAAAAGCCATTAAATAATTCTGAACACAGATAGTTTTATGGATAAATTACCTGAGAAATTGGTGTACTGTGACTGTTCAATCACAATCATAATCACAATCAGATGCCTGCACCCAGCTTGGACGCATGGTGTTACAGTTTCAATTAAAATGAATATACAGTGAATATACAGAAATATGAAGAGAAAACGTCCAGGAAGGTAAAGAGATGACGGGAACAGGTACAATTTTGCTTGAAAGTGGCAATTTCAGTTTAGTTCTGTGTAGATGTTTTGGACCAGACTATGGGGAAACAACTGGATTGTGAACCATCTCAGTCAGGAAAAGAAAACCAATTAACCACCAAAAAAGGAAGGAAAAGGCAGAACTGCATTAAAGATTCTCAAGGTGAATGACCTTCACTCGCTGTAGTCGACAGGTTTGGCAGCTGTGGTAAAAAAAAAATAAATAAATACAATTCAGTGAGTCACAATCTGTCAGAATCAAACGCTTAAAAAATATGAGAAAAGTTGACAATGAATTTCACATTTTTACAGAGTTCACCTAGATCTAAAGGGTTTGTCATGAATTCCATTTGAAAGGTAATTTGTTCATTTGCCAAAAGAGTATCACAGTGTTTAGGAATACATCACTCTGGGTGCTTGCGCAGGTCTTGAAAGTCTTTAAAAAAAGTATGGAATTTTTAAATGCTCTTCTCCAGACTTTGAAAAGTCTGGAATTTTGTGTGAAAGTCTTAATAAAGTATGGAAAATGGTTCTCTCATAGTCCTCTGAAGCTCTGAACGTCCAAATGGGTCATATCTGAGGACCACGAAAAGCTGTCAAACTGTATTTAACACCAAATAGTCACATGCTTTGATAGGATTAGTGGATCAACAGGTATTAAAGACGTTAGATCAGTAGATGCTTTTGGTCGACGGTGACTATTTGGGTCTTTATGGGTTAAAAGCTTCTACTGGACTTAAGATGATGGTGTTATGTAAAGTAAGTGTTTTTGTTGTGATCTCAGTACAATAGAACATCAGATTGTCTCACACAGCTGTAAAAAGTCCATATTTCCTGACAGAACGTTCCTGTTTTTGAAACCCAGACCAGGTCGTCTGCGCCGGTAAATAGTTTATTGTAAAACTGTCACGTCAACCATATAAATGTAGTTTGACATGGTTCAGCTCCGTGCGTTCCGTGTTCGAGTTCAGATGCCGATGTGTGATTCTTATTACTTTTTCTGAATTAAAATGTTGTTCGGTGCTGCTGTGGATGCTCCAGCAGGCGTTCTTCAAAAGGAGGCCACAGAAGGCAGAATTTCAGCTGTAAACGACAGATTCTTGGCTGTATTTTTTAATTTATGATCATTGGATTATATGTTTCACTGACATTTGGAATGATTGATGGATGGTTCCCTGGGAGGGTGGGGGGTTAAAGACAACAGGTCTGTTGGTGGAGGGGGCTCAGGGGAATCCTTTCACATGTCCTTATCTGGGCTGTCTACTATAAAATATCTATAAATAGCAGTGGTGGAGGTGGTGTGTGTGTGGGGGGGGGGCACCATGATGATGATTATTTAACTGCATTTAATTGTGAGATGGATGATGCCCTGAATGCCCTTGTATTTGATTTGACTGTTTCATGTGTTCTGTGTCTGTTCTTTTAGCATCAACAGAACAACAGAAGGAGAGAATAGTACAAGAAAGTCCTGAACAATATCTGAAGGAAAACAAAGCTCAGCAAAGATGGAATAAACAATATAAGGACATAAAGAGACACAGCTGCAGTCATTGTATGGAAATAGAAGTACTTAACTGGAGGCTGCGTCATATAATCGGTTCATTTGTTGCGATAGATAAACAGATGGACATTACCACCAGGCGTTCGGTTCTATCTATGGATACTGAGAATAAATAACTACATGCACTCTTCGCTTTCTTTTTAAAATCCCATTCCTGTCAGATTATTGTGGGTTGCTCCTGGCCGTCTTTACTGAACTTCAACTTCCACCCACCAAGGTTAGCTTGTATAATGTTTGAATTTTAGCGTTGTGTATTTCCCTGAGCAGAGGCTTGGTCTGTATTTACCTCAGATGGTCTTATCTCAGATGTGAACAGAGGCCTTCATTAGTCATTTCCTCTGTTTAATAAGGATAATAGGTTACGTTTTAACATATAAAGACCCAAACATCCATCACTGGCCAAAAGCATCGACTGATGTTAAATATTTAATACCTGTTGATCTATTAATCAATTAATCCTATCAATGCAGGTGAATATTCAGTGTAAAATACAGTTTGTCATCTTTTCATGGTCACCAGATATGACCCATTTGGCCGTTCAGAGGCTCCGCAGTTACCGCTGAAACTCTGTCATCTTCTACAACATTAATCCACCAGTTAAACCCATGGAGTTTGACAAATGACAGTGGATGGAGACACTTGGTTTCATGTTCAGTTATTGATAACTTTGCTGAAAAAGTAACCTTTTCTTCAGTTTTCTCTGTTTTTGATATAGTAACCCTCAACTTTAATTTGAACTTTTATGAACATCTACATGAGCAGGATATTAAATGGAAAAAAACACCTGATTTTTACTGAATAAACACAAAATAAAGACAATAGAATTACAATAAATGGGGGTAAATCACTTAAGAAAGGTTAAATACAGAGAAAAATTCATTTGGGAACTGACACAAAAGTAACACTGGGTCTTTATGGGTTAACACGAAGCTTTATGTAGATCAGCCCTGTTTTTTTGTTTTGTTTGTTAGTAACTGTAACTTAGTGTTTTTCAGCCTTAGTCGGGTAGAAAAAAAAACTGGAATTCAAATGGAGTCACCTGAAATTTCTAGTAATTGATAAAAAAAATTAAAAATAAAAACTTATTAATAAAAAATATATGGTGAGTTGAGAGACGATCCCAATCCATAAAAGACATGACAAACTGTGAAGCTGAAACTGGAGCACTGTGGTACTGTTTATCTGTCAAATGCTCAAACTGAAGCACTGTGGTACTGTTTATCTGTCAAATGTTCAAACAGAAGCACTGTGGTACTGTTTATCTGTCAAATGTTCAA
>JAPQRP010000019.1:25795857-25808322 GCA_037367295.1 Apogon hyalosoma | reverse complement strand
TTTTAAAGCCACATCCTACCCATGAGGGGCAACATCCCGGTCCCTCAGCACTGATATTTGTTGTGTACTCACGCATGCTGTACCGCGTTTGTCCGGCAGTCATCACCAAAGCGTTCAGCGTGATTGTAAGGATATTGTATCCCAGAATTATGAATATCTCCCCAAATATTGGTCCTATCAAATTATTGTTTTTGCCAGTTTCTTCCATGACCAAGAATACATAAGTATGCCAAACTGCTGCAATCAGCTCTTTCTGGATTGTGTGTGATGCCTGAGACACACACACACACACACACACACACACATACACACACACACGATGATGGTGAAGCTGTGATGCAGTGTTTGACATACACAAACACAAACACATGTTGACTTGCATGGTTCCACTGCTGTACGAATACCACTGGATTAGTAACATAAGCCTGCTCTTATCTCTGGTGTTTTGATGAAGGTGATGGAGGTTGTGGTCTAAGACATTAGTCCAGTATCTTTAACAGATGCTGGTGGGTCTAGTGGGTTTAGATGTGTTGACCTTAGAGGCTACAGCATATGAATGACTACCTTTAGTCTCTTACACCCATACGTGCCCTGCTCTTGAAGCTTTGCTGAATTGCATCCATCAGAGACTCTTCAGTCAATGCAGATTGACTAAATGCAGAATACTAGCTTGTTTTTTGTAAAGTGGACAACATGAGAACATCATGAGGAATGATAAATAAGGGCAAATACAACATATTTTTGTTCTTAAATATCTGTTAAACATTGTTCTGACCTATTTCTCGCTTATGTAAAGCATGTTAAGCACAAATACATTGTTTGGTGTGAAACCAAAACTGCTTCATGAACACAAATATAATCCAGGCATAAATCTAATTAGTAAAACCATTATTTCAGAGCTGCTACAGTGGGAAAATCCTGTATTTTTAATGCATTTTTAAACTATTGAGATGTATCATACTAATTGAAATTTAATTTTTAATTTAAATAAACTAAATCTCGTTTAAGTTTCCTATACGTTTCTTAATATTGTGCAGATTAGTAACTTTGATGCAAATTCATTCTGACATTAATTTCAATATTAGAGTAAACTGTTGATTAATGAATGTGGTTTATTGTATTTGCTCCTTTCTGTGTTTACTTTAGTATTTATGAGAGCTTTTAGGGGTAAAGTCTGTGTTTCTTGTTTTGCATTAATTCATTTGGACTCTAATCCTTGGGTCAGACTGAGACAAAGCCCTTTTACATACTCACCTTTAATTTGTCTCCTTAAAACATAAACAGCTCATTCTAAGTGGGAGCCACAGCTCTTATTATTTACACAAGTTGATCCCAACTCCATTATTAAGATTATTTTATGGCACTTAAGTATCTGCTGGCTGCCATCTGCAGTCGATGAGGGTTTTTTGTGACTGCTACTGTAAACGGTTACAATTAGAGGACTCCAGGGGTCGTCAAAGTAATCAAATTTATGAGCTTTGGGGGAAATTTAGGCCATTCACAGGGTAAATATATGCAGATATTTAAGCGTTTCCCAAAAGAGTGTTGTCCTTGGGTCAGTCAACAAGGATATTGGATGGAATGAGTAATAGAGTTTTCAGTTTTAGATTAGTGTCAGGCAATAAAAAGGAACATGTTGTAAGTCCTTAGTCCTTTATCACTGAATGTGTCGAGTACTGGAGTAAAAAACGAATTAAGACGTTGACTACGGTGTCACTAAAAGCTGAATAGGTTATCTTTTCAGGTTTCAGGTACCCTGGGCTTTCATTATTTTAGTGTCTTTTCACTTACAGAGCATCTGGTCTCTTGAACTCGTCCATTTGTGCCCGGATCTTCATTGTGCCCACGTATTCAATACATCACTCCACTGGGATTAAATTACCCCTTTGAAAAAAAATGAATTCCTAATTTTGGCCATAGTTCACACAAACATACTATTAAATAATATGTGGCTGTGCTGAAACTCAGTAATGAATGACAGGAACGCCTCTGCAGTGCCATTCAGGACGACTTCACAAAAACATGAGTTTGAGAAATGTGCCCTGCAGAACTTTTGCCTTAATAATTGGATGGAGTACATGAATATTTAAATGGAAATGCGGGGGCATACCCCTGGTCAAAAGACCTATCTCTGTAAAACGAGCTTTCACTAAATTGGTTGATTGAAAGGAATAGATGTTTTCTCTCCTTCTTTTATTCATCCAGGGACTGTGCTGAGTAGATATTAGTTTTCTCCCGTAATGCTTTCCCCTTTAGCTTTAACGATGGCGCTTTTAATCCTGTTTAAAACACCTCTTTCTCCCAGGGGTGCCAATAAAGAGTGAATTCTCTCAGCCCGCTGCAGACATTTAATAGTGAAATCTGGAATCTCTCATTCTCTTGACAGACAAAACTACGATGGGCTGGAAAAGAAGCTGAAGGAAGTGTTCAGTGAACGAAGTAGCATCCTGCACCAGCTCTCCAAGACGTCAAAAGAGTTGGACAGCATAAAAGGCAACCTTCAGGTTGGTGATGGATTGTTTCTCTTTGAAAAATACAGCCAGTGTTTTAAGGTGTATTTTTGCCATGGGTACCGCGGCGGGGGGCGATCTCTATCGTTGATGTTGAGCTGTCAGATGGAAACATGTGACTCATTGTTTTTATTTAGATTTCAATCCGTCTCCTCCATAACAAGCTGTTCTCATTAAAAATTAATGCAGAAATGTTTTTCATTTTGGTGAGACCGCCCATTGTTACTTATGAGATGTGTTTCTCTACGGCAATAAGCAATGATGGAGGCGCTAAACCAAGTTTGTACGAAAACAGCAGCTCCGCAGTGCTTCACAGAAGGCGAGTAAAAAAAGATGAAACACAACAGATTGACAGGATGATTAATTGACAATAATCTGAAGGCTATTTCACCCAATTTTCTTCAGCTTTATACCAAAATTAGTAGCTGCATAGTTCTCTGTAAAAGAGCACTGCAGTGTATTATTTCAAGGTTTTTAATTACAGAGATCTGAGAACAACGATCACTGAAAACAGATCCTATGGGAGCATGAATCCTAAGTGGTCAAACGGTTGTACATGTTGGAAACAAAGCCCCCATGGATAGTCAGAGTTATCTGAAACAGAAAACAAAGGCCATCTGTAAAATTACAGCCCAAATGGTCTGTTGTAAACATCCAAGCCAGTAAAACAGGCTGAGTTTGACCTGCTGTTTGGAGTCATCCACCCTCATTATGTTCAGAAGCACAGAGGGATTTTAGCTGCATTAGCCCAGATAATAAGAGGACATGTATGATGGGATGGTCAACCAGGTTTACTGGGGTTACTCCATTTGCCTTCATAAGCATATCCACTAGTATCAGAACCAGTGAACGAAAAGAGAAACTGAACAGGAGTAAGGTTCATTTTAATTTGTCGCTTTACATCATTGTTTTCCCTTTTTCAATGTATCCAACAGAGCCCCAAAGCCTGAGAAATGTCTCTGCTGAGTAGACAAATGACTACACATCTCAGCTTTTCACAAATATCATGTTCATCAGTAGAATGTGATGGTGTGAGGAAGCGACCATGAGTCTACACTGTACACTGTAGTCAGAGTGGACACATTTTACTACTGACTGTCACCAGGTCAACGTCAGCTTTCTTCAATTATGCAGGATCTGTCAAAGTGCAGCGCAAAACGTCTTGAAGAGTAAGATAGCATTGTCAAAGGCATTGTGTACGATGTAAACAACATAAAATGCAAGTAAAAATCTCAACAATGGGATAAATTTGCAACAAGTAAAACAGAAAAATCGTATAAGCTAAGTAGAAAAAGGAATGAAATCTACAAAATAGATACTTCAAATTTAAAAATGATGACTCAAACAAAGCAATAAATAACATTTATAAAAAAAACAAGCAAAAAAGTTCCTCAGGTAGACCATTGGATACTAGAGTTACAGCAGCTCCTCCGTCTTTCTTGGTACAACACAGTCTCTTATGGCCAGAGACTTTATGTTGGACTTCATTACCCAGTATTCATCACTGCATGCATGATTAAATTCCAAATAAGCAAAAATGTGTTTTATGTCATTCATTTCCATAATCACTTAACCCTCTGGAGGGATGCAGTTGTGTTGGACCCCAGCTCCCACTGGGTGAAGGGGTTCACCTGGACAGGTAACAGCATAGACCTAGTGACCAGTTAACCAGTTAAACCAGTTAACCTGTTCAAGGACAGCACTGACCCCAGGACCTTCCTGCTGCTAGACACTGTGTTCATTTAGTTGATTTACATATTTTGTATGTCTCTTTTAGAACCATAAACTAAACATTATAGACTGCTACTGACACTTTTACAAAAAAAAAACAAAATCAAAGGACGAAAAGAAAATGGTGCTGTATTTAATTTAACATGTTATGTTTTTTGAACACCTTCTTACCATCCAGATATATACATATAATAAATATAAGTCCCTGGTAATGTGGTGGACAAAGAGCTGCTGAAGACACCAAAACAGCTGCATTTTTGAGTATGATGACCAGTAGAAGATGTTGGTTTCTATTAATTAAAATGACACCTTCATTTATAAAAGAATATAACTGCTCTTTTTAGTCAGTTTTGTAAAACTAAGATGTGACTTTAGTGCTTCTCTCTTGTTTTTCTTGCCACTTAAGCAGTGTTTGTAGACACCTAGCTTCACTTTTCATGCATATTTGGAAAGTTTGAAGATAGTTGCCCTAATTAAATTTGGCCTGAAAACAAAATGCAAAAATATATATATCCACCTCCTACAGTAAGGGATACTTTGCATAAAGTAAGGATAAAAACAGGTTCATAAGACAACTGTAGGTGGATGATAATGAGGGATTATTATCCCTTTTGCAAAGAGAGGTATCTCATGACTCTGCCAAAAATTAGGGAAAAAATGGTCTTGAACATTTTATAATGTAACATACCTTATTATAATGTAGATATTATAATTCTGTGAGTGTTTCTCAAAACACAATTATCTTGCTGCCAGATACTGCACATCACTTCCAACCAGTCAGTTTAGGTCAACTTCATTACAGCTCTTGGCAAAGTAGAAGAAATGAACAGAAACTCAATTATACATTCACATATTTGAATCATTCGGTGGATTTCAGTTACATTAGTGTTTGCAACAGTGATCTTGAACAACATGGCTCCCTCTTGGACATTTAGACCTCGGTTGGAGAATCTGTGGATTACTCCTCTCTTATTGTCATCACTCCCGAGGCTGCCGTTGGACTGATGGCTTTCTCCTTGCGGGGCGCTGATGCTTTTACGCTTTAGGGAACTTTTGATTGCAGACGGAATAATCATAAAATCAATAATCAAATAAATGATATGCACCACTACCACCCCCCCATCACCACCCCACCCCCATTTGTGGGGGAGATTTCCCATGTGTGCTAAAAAAGCTCTTGTAGTTTTGCTCCCATCATCCCCCGGGGCAGTCTTTGATGTCCGTTCACTCCAGGCTCCGTTGGCGTCTATATCGGCCCTGGGCTCAGCGCCAACGCTGGGCAGGGCAGAGGTTGGCTTTGGATTGGAAATAGTGTGCAGTGGAACAAATCTATTCTGCAGGGGGAAAACATCATCTACATAAAAATCATCAACTTTAAAAAGACGATGGACTTAACTAGGAAAAGCATTTAGCATTTCTGGAACGATTTGATGGAACAAATGTTTATAGTTTTAATAAGTTGCCCTGTAGGTGCAGGTCACAAACCCTAAAAATTAAACTTTGTGTCATGGGGGATTTATTCTTGGCAGCGGCTCCTGGGGGAAGTTTTAAAAAAAGAACATATTTTCTCATGAGGCGTTTGACAATAAGTACAGTGGTAGCAGTGTTATTTTTCAAGTTTAATGTCGAGATCATAACCTGAAAATCCCTGAGAGCATTTGTAAAAATTTAGATTTATTTTCTCCTGTAGGTAAATGCGATTCCTTTATATCCTGGTGCTGCTTATTCATTTGTATAATGTAGTGGTTGGTAATATAATGTAGTTGTATCCTAAAATTTGGACACACTATATAATTTGGTGATTTATTGAAAAGACATTAACACAGTTTGTAGAATATGGAAACACTGACAATATTACCAGCAACATAAAAGCATAGTTCATTTTCACTAAAGGCTTAGTGAAACGTTTGTGTACTGAGCTAAAAGTCTGTCAGTTCTTATATATCATATTTATGTTTTTGCAATAATCAGATTTTATGCGTATACATGCACTTAAGGAACACAATAATTGAAAACCCTGGTTTAGACGCTCTACTCCATTACTGGGTTTCTTTCAGAGTACGCGTGTATGTAGTGATGATAGACTCTAACTTCCTGTTATTGTCTTCTGCTCACATTTGACTATGTCACTTCCATTTTCTATGATGTTAATTGTGTTTACACATGTCCAGACGTAAAAGAACTAAATACATCAGATTAACCTGTGTACAAGCAGGCAGACATGAAAATGAAAGACAATGAAAAACATCGGAATTTGGGGGAGAAATCCAGGTGTGTTAATCTGATTTCTCCCCAATAATCAGATTACTGCTGTTATCTGATAAAGCATATCAGATTATATTGTTTTCATGGTCACTTGAATAATCTGATAACTCCAGAAATCAGAGTATTAGTGTGGATGTAAACAGGCTCGCTGATGTCATAGGCCAGGTGATGTTAGGAAGTCACAGGAAGTAAGAGGCACCAGGGTCAAAGGTCAGTTTACATGTTGTAATATTCAACAGAAGCTAACACCAAACCTTGAATTTGAACAAATTAAAGCTGCAGGAGCTGAAATCAGGATGTAAACAGGAGCGTATCTATGTTCACAGGTGCCTATGACCATAACCCCTACCTAACCCCTAACCCGAACCCCTGACCCCTTCCTCTCTGTCCAGATCAGATTGTCCTCCATTCTTCCATGAAAAACATCTCTAATTCTGCTATATTCATCATCCACAACTCTTTTAAGATCTACCCACAGCCTTTACCGTGAAGGTCATTCCACGACCTTCAGCTTGTGTCTGTTGTGGACGTCCGTGCTGGATTTCGAAGCACATTGTGCATCATTATCCTCCGACAGAATCCACCCTCGTTTTGTTTTTTTTTTTTTTACAGATGGTGTGATGTTTGTTTCCAGAATTTGCTGTGGAATCCACTCTTGTCTGTATCTGCAGTGTTTCCTGTGCCACAGGCTGCAGCATAACTCCAAACTGTGATAGATCCACCCCCATGTTTAACAGTTGGAAAAGGTGTTCTTTCCATGAAACACTGTTTTTTGTTTTTTTCTCCAAACATACCTTTGCTGATTGTGCCCAGAGACTTCTATTTTAGCCCACGTCAGGCCTCTGTAGATGTTACATTGCAGATTCCTGACACTGGACACTGTCGGGGGTGTTTGGAACGAGAAAGCTCAGAGGGGGGTGCTGAGACCGAAATGAAGGGCTGTAGTCTGTACGAGCATCAAAGTCAAGCAGCATGTTATGTCAATGGTGAATTTCTCCTCCTCAATAAGCCCCCCCAGCCCCGTCGCAAGGGCACTATAACACCCCCCTTGGATAAATTATCCAGTCAAATGGGGGTTATAATTTTTCCTCTTAACCAGCTCATGATCAGTTTTTTCTCAGACTTCTCTTGGTCGTCTAGATCTCATTTTGACCCCGCAGTTCTCCTCAGTTTTCATCTCCGATTTATATTTCACACTGTAGAACCCACGAGCTGAAAACATGGTCTATCATCTTATTTCCTTCCTCTGCAATGTGGTCATCTACATATTTCATTTTCAGAGTCTTCCACAGCTGCTTTGTGGAACCTGTGGCTGCTTTGTGTTTGCACAAGGTTTGAAGAGTGAGAGTTTATAAAAGGTTTACAGTAAAATGGATGTTTCCTACACTGTAAAAAAAAAAAAATCCTGTTGTTTTTACAGAAAAAAAAATAAAACTGGCAGCTGTTGTTACCAGAGCAATAATGTAAGAAACACAACAGACTGTAATCATATCTACAGCGTAACATGTAGATTTAACATTTTAAACACGTATATTTAACACTGGAGTTAAATGGTAAATGGACTGTACTTGTATAGCGTAGTTTATACACCTTCTTGGTGCCTAAATTGCTTTCCAAAGCCACCAGGTCCTACTGGGAGCAATTTAGGGTTCAGTGTCTTGCAAAGACACTTCAACATGTGACACGTCAGAGCCCAGATTTGAACCACCAACCCTTCAGTCATTGGACAACCTGCTCTACCAACTGAGCCATAGACACCCGTCACAAATGTCTGAAATGTTAAATTCTTATCTGTTTACTTTTTATTACTTTTTAATTTTTAAAAAAAAAGTTAAGTGGCTGTTATTTTAACATTGTGGTCTTGCAATTTAAACTGCACCATTTTTTCAATTTACAGTTTTATTTCGTCAACAATAGAAATACATAATTTCTACATAAAAATCTGCTTTTGTTAACATACTCTTCCCGTAAAAACTACAGCTGTATTTGATTTTATTATTAACACAATAATCTTTTCAAATAAACAACTTTCTATGTAATTTCACCAACAGTTTTTTTATGTTGCAATTTTACAACTTTTTAGTGTTAATTATACGGTCATTTTTTACAGTGTAACAATGGTGACTGACCTGATGAGTGAATTAAGAAGAATCTGACACTTGGAAATCCATTAGGTCCTGCACTTTTGAACATGTTGCAGTTGTATATTTATTTAGTTTGTTATTTTTTGTTCAGTTTATAAAGTAAAAAGTAACTGCATTTATTTTGCAGATACATTTGCTTTTTTCCAGACTTTATGTTTACATCTATTTTTAAAGATGTGTTTAATTTTTGTAGGACAATGTCTAATGACATTTACTGTGATCAATTACAATCACAAAAGCATCTTTTATTCTCTTGTGAATCACTGATTTCCAACTAAACCATCAATGTGACGGCCAGTATGAAAAGCACATTTATGATTATATCAACAGAAAATATAACAAAACCCAGATCTATGTAGGCGCTGAGTTATAAAACCATCAAGGCCATCCAAGATACTCATATTACCTTAAAAAGCCATCATATCTTTTATAAGTTCAATGGAAGCTCAATTCAGAACAGTCCACAATAGCCCCAAAATATGTGAATATCAAAGAAGAAGGACAGATGTGAGTTCAGACTGATGAATTGGTTTTCATCCCCCTCCTCCTATCGAGCCCGTTCTCACTCTCAGATGGTCTCATTCTGTTGCTGGGTGTGTTTTCAACGGTGTCGTTATAGCAGCATTTTCCAAATGCAGGGCACCAGATCCAGTAAACATGGGCCTGTTTACACGACTATAAAAATCAGATAGCTGGGAGTGGTCAGAGAATAGAGTAATAATAAGATCTTACGTCTTCACGTGCACTTAATAAATGCAATAATCGAAAACCCCGGTTTAGACGCTCCAGGCCATTATTGGATTTCTTATGTACATACACAGTGATGGTAGACTCTAATTTCCTGTTATTGTCTTCTACTCATGTTTGACTACATAACTTCAGTTTTCTATGATTTTAATTATGTTTACACATGCGCAGAGGTAAAAGAATAGATCAGATTAACCTGCACACATGCAGGAAGACATCTGAGTATTGGGCAGAAATCCAGGCGTGTTTATCTGATTTCTCCTAATCAGATTACTGCTGTTATCTGATAAAACAGATCAGATTGTGCTGTTTTCATGGTCACTTGAATAATCTGATAACTCCAGAATTTGGGTAATGATCAGAGTATTAGTGTGGATGCAAACAGGTTCATTGATGTCGTGGGCCAAGTGATGTTAGGAAGTCACTTGTAATTTCATGATTTATTGAAAAGATGTGAACACAGTCTGTAGAAAATGGAAACACTGACAATTACCAGTAACATAAAAGCATAGTTAATTTTCACTAAATGCTTGGTCAAACCTTCTTTATACCAGACATGGCAGCATAGAAATGGTTTGTATAGTGAGCTAAAAGTCTGTCAGTTCCTATAGTACATTTATGTTGTAGTAATCAAATTTTATGTGTTTACATGCACTTATAAATGCAATAATCAAAAACCCTGGTTTAGACGCCCCAGTCCATTATTGGCTTTCTTTCAGAGTTGGTATGTAAGTAGTGATGATAGACTCCAACTTCCTGTTATTGTCCACATTTGACTACATCACTTCCATTTTCTACTATTTTAATTGTGTTTAAACATATGAAGATGTAAAAGAACAAAATAGATCAGATTAACCTGTATACATGCAGGAAGACATTGGAATACTGGGGAGAAATCCAGGTGTGTTAATCTGATTTCTCATCATCAGATTACGGCTGTTATCTGATAAAACAGATCAGATTATGCCGTTTTCGTGGTCACTTGAATAATCTGATAACTCCAGAATTCGGGTAATGATCAGAATATTAGTGTGGATTTGAACAGGTTCGTTGATGTCATGGGACAGGTTATGTTAGGATGTCACAGGAACCATTAAGAGGCCCCAGGGTCAAAGGTCAGTTTACATGTCTGTAATATTCAACAGAAGCTAACACTAAACCTTGAATTTTAACAGATTAAAGCTGCAGGAGCTGAAATCAGGATGTAAACAGGAGCGTACCTACATAGGTACCTAAACCCTAAACCCTGGGGCTGACTCCATGTAAACACACCTAAATATGGAAAAAAAAAAAAAAAAAAAAAAACAACAAAAACATTTATTCTGCTGCTCTCTCCTCTCTGTCTAGATCAACTAAAACTAAACACAGATTAACACTGTTGTGGGAAAATGAAGCCACTTTTCCAAACGTCCATGTTGTAGAGCAGTGGGTCACATCCAGGTGGAAACTGACAGATGGATCGGTAATTATAGCTGTCGATACGTAAGCCCCTACCTGTCTGAAAACATCACAGGGTTGACTGATGACAGCTTTAAAACACAGCGTAGAAGTCAATACAGATCATGTCCACTCGACTGTTACAACAAGCTCAAAGATAAGTATGACAATAAAAACTGTCAAGCACCACAACCTGAAGGTATAAACTCTAAAATGACCAATTAGTAAATGTGCTTTCCCTTGTGTCACATCATAAATCTTGCAAAAAGGTGTGTGAATTTACTAAAACCAGCAAAAAAAACCCAACAATTTCCATGTATGTGACTCTGTATGCAGTTGTTTCTCCCTCATGAATGTGGATACGTTGCAGATATATTCTCTATATTCTTCCTATTAACCTTTTGGATATGTGACAGCTCCATAGACTTGTATCCTGTTGGATTATAATATGTTGTTCAGTGAGCGTTTGTTTTTGCTGCATATAAATCTAGTACGGGTGTGTAGTTCATTTCTGTCATTATTTACAACATATTTATTTGCCCCCACCCAATAAAAACGAGAGAAGTAGAGGATTTTAATAATGAAAAGCAGATTTTTAACAGTTAAATAGGCTACTAATGTCATGTTCAATATTATTTTGCCACATTTGTACCTGTAAGTAAAACATGGTGAGAAATGTGAAATAACTCAGCAAATACGATTGTTTCTCTGATGTAGCTACTTTTATTATAAAATACTGTGACGTTGTTGTTGTTAAAAGCAAGCAAAGGGCCCTCTAGTGATAAGAATAAGTTGCATTAATGTATATTTTGTCCTTTCGGAGTTCCCGTAGACAGTTCAGCCCTAAGACGGAACTAAACAGACACGTTTTTCTCACTGAGTATGGCCAGGAAGCTATTTGCCTGTGAGTATTTTTATGTCCAGTTGTAGGAATGAATACTAAAAATATATATGATCTAAACCTTTGTTGCCGGAAAAAGAGATGTTGTAAATCTTAAGTTAATTTGTAAATGCTAAGCGTTAGCATGTCTATGGAATTTCCCATTCAAGTTAGCCTCAAGCTAGCGATTTACTAGCAATTTAATTTCTATTTAATGTATAATGCCTTGTAAATGTACCAAAGCAACGGACATAACTCAGACATGTCCTGTATGCATGTGTGCTGTTTTACAGTGAGTGTCAAGTCAAGCTTATAAGAGAAGTTTGACGTCCGGTGTTGTACAGGTGTTAGGTGTGCCAGCGTATGTTTCCCCTGGCAGTGGGAACATCATTTCGACTTTTTTTTTTTTAATCTCTTATGACTTTTTATCTCATAATTTTAACTTTTTATCTCATAGCTGCGACTTTTTATCTCACAATCTTGAATTTTTATCTCGTGATTTAGAATTTTATCCCATAATTTTGACTTTTTATCTCATAGTTTTACGTTTAAATCTCATAATTCTGATTTTTTTACCTCATAATTTAGAATTTTTATTTCATAATTTTGAATTTTTATCTCATAATTGTGATTTTCTCCTAATTTTGAATTTTTATCCTATAATTATGACTTTTATCTCATAAGTAAGAGTTCTTTTAAAATCTCATAATTAGGACTTTTTATCTCATAATTATGACTTACCATGGGTAAT
>JAPQRP010000019.1:25775128-25795757 GCA_037367295.1 Apogon hyalosoma | reverse complement strand
TTTTATTTATTTTTTTTTTTTTTTCAGTGGTGGAAATAGGCTTCCTATGTATGGAGGGCCTAGATGTATGAGAAATGATGCTTCCGTGGCCAGAGGAAACGATTCTGAGCAGGGATACGTACCTTGGCACGACACCTGCTTTTCTTGGGAAACCTGTTAGCTATTTATCTATCTGAGGAGCTAGTCGCTACACACACACACGCACACAAGGAGGGGCAGAATAAATATGTTTAAGAAATTTTAGAAATTTATGCTGCTTCTCTTTATGTTTGTGAACTTGTGCCTTACCTAAATAAAACATAAACTTAAATAATAATAATAATAATATGACAATTTTTATTTATATAGAATTGTTCGACCTTAAGCCCAGACTGAAATTAAGTTTGTAATGCTGTAAATATGTTGGGGGAGGACACCTCACATGCTGACCAAACCACACCTCTACCCAGTACAACCACATCCTCATCCTGTGTTTTATTCCTGAAAATGCTGCCAGGCTTTGAGCTTCAGTAAAATGTCACTGTTGTGGACGTTACTGCTGACCCCAATGATCAATAAAAGAGATTTGCTGCTGAAAAGTTGTTGAATCAGAGAATCGCTGGTGACAAATGTAGCCTAGTTCAACTGAAAATGCTGGTGTTTGAGGTGACGCCGATCCAACACTGATCAGAAATCAGTTTACACAAGATTCAACAAATGCAGCTGCATTCCTCTAAACTTAAATCCAAAACACATATGCACTTTGATGGTACTTTAAAAGTTTGCATGGATGATTTTAGAAATTACAGCCATTAATTTTAATTAATTTTAAGCTATTTTTGCAACTACACCAAACTCTACATTAATATGCCATAACACTGTAGATGTAGACTCTGAACGTTTGGCCTGAAATGAAATGAGCTGCTTTATGGAACAAGGTAATTAAGACAGAGTGGAAGGAAAAAGTGTGGACTCAGGCCTTTACCTTCCAACTTTTATCAATAAATTAATGCATGGATTTTTCTTCTTCCCAACATACACTTCAACACATGAATAAGATGAATAAGAAGAAGCCTTTACAACGGTCAGTGTGTAATATTCATTGGTACTTTGAAGACTTGTGTGTGAATCTGAAGTCAGTGTATGTTTTGTGAAAGTTACACCACAGAACAATGTGTTGTTAATCAACCAGAAAAAAGTAAATCACTAAAACATGACAAATACATAATAGGTTTTAAAGTACAGTGGTACCTTGAGTTATGCGTTTAATTCGTTATGTGGCTGAGGTCGTAACTCAATTTGCTCATATATCAAATCAGTTTTCCCCATTGAAATGCGTTGAAATGCCATTAATCCCCTCCAGCCCCCCCATAAACACCCAAATTTCACACTGAACTTATAGATCACTTATACCAAGAAAAGCTCAGCACATTGTCCGTGTCAGAGCCAATAATAAGACAGTTGTTGGAGGACAGCTAGTAGGTGTTCTGTTGGTGGATCCTTCGTGTCTCTGTTCACCACAGTGTCTTGACGAGTACTAGCGGTTCCTCCTGTCAACCCCATTTTATATAACCGACCGGGAGACACGTGGCTCTTTCATTCTTCTGCTACCGATCCCTGTGGCTTTGGAAAATTATTAATGAATATTTAATGTAAACATATTTTATTTTAGTTTGTTAGTGTTTCAAATATAATTCTAAATTTGAAGATTATGGTGATATTAGGTATTACAGGTCCCTTGCTGTCCAGAGGGGAGGTACTGAAATGCTGTGCCATATGTCTAGAAGAGGTGAAAAGAAGTCAGACCCATAGTTAGGAAAAAGAAATTTGGCAAAATAACTGCACAAAAAGCACAAAATGCTAGCACAACACAACAGAGATGCTTCAACGGTGAAGTAACCACAGTAACCATGTGAAGTGAATGAGTGAGATGCTGGATGCTGGGCGAATGTTGCGCCAGCTGGCGGCACTGTATCTGAAGCTAGCTCGTAACTGGGATTTTGGCTTACAACTCAAAGCAAAAAAAATTGACGGAGCACCAGCTCCTAACTCAGAAAACTCATAAGTTGAGGCATTCAAGGTACAACATGATATCATGAATTGCATAAAAATTGCAACACTGTGTCAAATACCACGCAGTTAGTGGTTATGGTTAGGGTTAGATTTAGGGTTTGGGTTAGCAGTTACGGATAAACCGGAGATCTTGGTGTACATTGACATGCGATCAAATTGCGTTGAATAACACACAAAAGGATGAAAATGCATGCATATAGCATACCAAATGCCATAAGAACTGGTGTGACATACACCACAATTTCATGAGATCAGTCTGCAAGGTACTGCTGTAGTTAAAAAGTGAATAGTTTTCTTTGCTTCAAGGCTTCATCCACATTAACCCATAAAGACCCAGTGCTACTTTTGTGGCAGTTCCCAAATTATTTTTTCCTCTTTATTTAACATTTCTTAAGTGATTTATCACCATATATTATAATACTATCCTCTAGCTATATTTTGTGTTTTTTTTCTGTGAAAATCAGGTATTTTCCTGCATTTCATTTACTGATCATACTTTAATCATCATGATGAGATTACATTTGAGGGTTATTATATCTAAAACAGAGAAAACTTAAGAAAAAAGTGTCTTTTTCAGTGAAATCTATCATTAACTGAACATAAACCAAGTGTCTCCATCCACTGTCATTGATCCAACTTAATGGGTTTTACTGGTGAATCAATGTTGTAGAAGATGACGGTGTTTCCACATTCACTGCGGAGCCTCTGATCATCCAGATGGGTCATATCTGATCACCATGAAAAGTTGACAAACTGTATTTTACACCCATTATTTACATGAATTGATAGGATAAGTGGATCAATAGGGATTAAACAGTTTAGATCAGTGGATGATTATGGTCGCCGGTGGACATTTAAATTCATAAAAAATTTTAACTTTCACGTACTTTTCCCAAAATGTGTCTATTCTGCATCACTGGTAATCTATAAACGCAATTTGGTATGAATTGAACCAATAGTTTTGCTGCTAAAGTGTTAAACAAAGAAACAAACCGAAGCAAAAACAATACTTCTTGCCTCCCCTTCGTGGGGCGAGGTAATAATTGGATAAATAGTACCTAAAAACACACCCAGAAGATACAGCTAATAAAAGTCACACTTATATTAAAAGCCAGTGGTGTGTCAGTTATTAAATATTTTAGATCAGTAGATGGTTTTGGTCACAGGTGGATATTTGGGTCTTTATGGGTTAATACATCACTGTTTTAGTCTGTCTGAAGTCCAACTCTGATCCATATATGCACACGTGACTCTTAGATATAGAACCTTGAAGTAGGATAATACAGAAACACAAATCTGTCAGTCTTTTTCTAATGTAGTTCAAAAACACGTTAAATTGCAGGATACACAGTAAACCAGATGCAAAAAGTGAAAATATCCTCAAACTTTAAACTTTTTCGTCAATCTAAGTCTGTTTTCAGGACTGTGTGTCTTCAACATTTGTTGGATTTTTTTTTTTTTGTGGAAAATGATGCAAGATGGAGTAAGTGTGTGTGTGTGGGGGTGTAATTAGAGATTGTGACACCTGATACAAATCACCAAATTAAAAGAGGACATCCATAGAGAGAGTTTTTAGGAGTTTTTAGGAGTAACGTCTAATCCCGAACTGTTGCACCACTCCCAGTTTTAAATCAACACTTTCATGAATTAAAATACATTCTCTATTCCCACCAGCTGTTCTCAGCTTATTTTCTCATTCTTCCTCTTCAGCATAAAGCTCATGAAGTGATGTTAGAGACTGTGGGAGGAGGAACATATCCTCTGTGACGAGAAGAAACAAGCTTTATGGAAATGCAGCGTTAATTGCCACAGATATTACCTTGAAGCACAATTTAAAGAGAAGCTCTCGTTCCCTTTGAGTCCACAATTTCTTAGAAGTCTGGAAATTTCTGTTGAGCTCATAACAAATACAAAATATCTTGAAGGGTTTGTCGGGCTATAAGAGACCTGACTAATCCATAATTACCCATCAGGCACCAGAAGGACCCAGTCTGTACCCTCCGTAGGATTTGTACAGACATTCATCACAACATTGTTATAGGCGCTATCATTTTTCTGGGGCATCAACAACCTTTTAAATCTTCTGCTTGCATTAATTTTCACCTGTTCTTTTCTAATTCTGATGCTTTTAATGCAGTTCTGCTATATTCCACATGATGAACATAATGAATCAGTGAAGCACTGTGTCCTTTTTTCAGTTTTTCTTGGTGTCCAGTGTGACGCAAAATGCCTCTTGTTTGAGTTGTTTAGCATTATTTTAGTTACTCCAGTCTAGATTTTACAGGGAGGTATTTTTTTGATAAAGGAACAATAGTTTTTGTTCATGAGGAGGTAAATGCAACAAAACGGAATGTCAGAAAAACAGCTTGTTGCAGCTGTATTTTGCTCTATATTGTGTGCCCACTAGTAGAATACATAAAAACAGCTTAAAGCAACATGACTTTTGTCTTCATGTGCTATTGGAATTAAGGTAAATACTGCTTATTATCTCAAAAACCGCACATGAACGCCCCCTCATGTTGTATTTTCCACTGGAGAGCTGGGAAAAATGTTCATACATGAGCTGTCGAGATGAAAATAACCTTTGCACCTTTGAGAGAAACGAAGGATACATTGTGAATGATAAACAATGCTTTTATAAACAGTCTACTGCTGTTAGCTGATGATTTGGCACATTTATAGCACACAATTTGAAAAAAAGATTTACAAAAATAAAGAAGAAAAATGTGCGCCTCACAGCACAAAATTCCTGGATTCCAACACCAGCCGACGACGGGGGGGGCTTTCTGTGTGGAGTGTATGTTCTCCCCGTGTTTGTGTGGGTTCTCTCTGAGTACTCTCCGGCTTCCTCCCACCATTCAAAGATATAACTGTAGGTTAAGCTGTTACGCTAAATTGCCCATGGGTTTGAATGTGAGAGTGATTGGTTGTTCATGTCAGCCCCTAGATGAACTGGTGACATGTCCAAGGTGAACCCCACTTTCACCTGAAATGCAGCTGGGATAGGCTCCAGCACCCCTGCGACCCTCTGGAGAACAAAGCAGTTCAGAAGATGAATGAATGAATGAATGAAAATTAATGAATGAATACATGAATTGATGACTGACTGAATTATTCCATGAATGAATGAATGAAAATGCTGTACCTGATGGGCTAACATTTAACCTATAACCTATTTTTGCAAGTGACAGACCATTTTTCATTTTGCTACAACAAAATAACTTGAACGCACTGCTAATTTCAAATTCACAAGTGGAAAGGATCATCTTCCTACCACATGGAAGCAGCATTATTAAATCAATTAAAACAGTAGCAGAAAAGACATAAAAACTGTACAGTACAAACCAGTTTTGATGATCAGTCCAAACGGACACGGTTATTTTAACCAAACAACTAATGTGACATTGATGTTTAAGTCTAATACTACCTTGTAGTAGCTGTAGTCATGTTTATTTACTTTCACCTGTTAAGGGTTAACTCAATTATCTCTTTAAGGAAATCCATTCATTTTTCCCATCTTAATATACACCTTGCGTTAGCATTAGCATTAGCACACAGCAGTATCAGTGAGTTGCCACTGAAGACACTCAAAGACCAACTCCAGGTCTTGATGATTTTTTAAAAGGCCAATATTTTACAGCATGTTAGTAGCTGAAAAAAACTCACACTCAATTTGATAACTAATATCACCTCAATAAATAACCAAAGAAATATATCTGGACTGTTGAGATGAATTTAAACAGTACAGCTGAAATAATAATGACTTATGTTAGTTACATATTTAATTAAGGGCTTGATATATTTATCAAGCATTTATTTTTCCTTGAAGTCCATTTGATAACTTTAGTATGAGTATCAGAACTAAGTTATAGATGATGTGTAAAATGTTCTATTGATTAATTTAACATAAACTAAAATATATTCCATATTCTCTGCTGTGTATTTATATGCGTTGTGTCTGCATGCTACAAAGGAGTAAAAAAACACATTAAATCTCGATAATTATATAATAGACAATTAACAACTCCAATGTCTTGTATGGTTAATAATAACTACTTTTATTTTTTGTGAATATGAAATAATTCTTGCATTGTGATTTGCAGTGTAGAATTGTGTGTTTCCTTGTAAAAGAGCCTTATTTCTTCTCTTTTAGTCGCTGAAAAATGACGACTCAGTGGCAAAGAGGGACGTGCAGAGGATCCTGGAGTTGAGCCACAAACAAAGGTAAAGAGGGGCATTATGGGTAATGAAGGCATGTGGTACAGACACGATCTGCTGCTCACAAATGTCACAAAAATGTGGGTTAAAAATTGTAATTTGGGAGCAGTAACAGGAAAGAAAGGAATGAAATCTAATAGTGACGTGGGCTGATTTGTCCATTAGTTGTAGTTGATTTATGGGTGTTACGCAAACATGAGATGACACTTTTTCAATTTGAAAAAAAAAAAAAAATCACAGAAATCCGAAATGAGGAGTTTCAGTGTAATCTCTGAAGACAAGTTTCTAATTTTGACATAGTTTCACTGGACATGATGATGTACCTTCATACAGCAACTACTAGTCTAGTAATGGTCGAATCATTCTACCAAATAATTTAAATAAAGAGCGTGAATCTAAGCTAATGTCAATAAAATCAGCTATTCACAACAGAAGAAAAAAAACACTTCTGCTCATTTATTGTTGTCACACATTTCATCTCATTGTTTTATTACTTTGTAAAATCAGGCTGTAACATATACTTCAAAGGAGTTTTTATGCCAAAGGGTGTAAAAGTAAATTATTGTCATAAAAACAGTTGTTTACAACAAAATATAAACACTAAAGGGCTTTTATTGATGTTATTGATACATTTAATATTATTACAGTTTATTGTTTTATTAGTTTCTAATATCATGGTCTATTAAATGGTTTAAGCCAAAGGTAGTGAAGATAAGAAAAAGTTAAAGTAGAGAAGTTAAGGTCACATATTTCAATGAAATAAAATATTTTTGGAGCACTTACTGCTGCTAATGACATTCACTTAGGATATGTGTATTATTTTCACAATGTCAGAGGTGGTTTTTCATATATATTAAAATAAGTAAATAAATAAATAAGTAAGTAAATAAATAAATAAATAAATAAGGGCAAAAAATGAACGTGTTAATCCATCACCATGATTAATCTGATTAAAAATTTTAACACAATGAATCCATCTGCAGTGCAGAATGACTCTGAACGTCTCAGCCAACGCATTTGAGGCAGTTTGTCCAAGTAGAGTTACCGTCGTGCATGAACAAATGGTCAGTTGATCCGGTAGTGAAAGGCAGCAGAACCAACCCATAAAGATGGAAGACACTAAACAGCACATTGGCCTCTGGATGGAAATGTGAGGACAAAAAAAAAAAAAAAAGATGGAACAGTTGTTTCAGGTTGTTTTGTTGAAACTGTTGAAGGTGTTTAATAAACATGTACAGTGCATATATATTCCCTTCTTTCTTGAGTCTGTTATCTCTTGCAAAATGAAATGCGATTAATATAGATTAAAAATGAATGGTATTTAATCGCAATTAATCAAAATGAATCCACAGTAACCCTGTAATTACTTGGATGACAAATTTTAAACGTTTGACAGCACTTATATTTCATTGCATTTATATTGTGTATATTGCTGTAATGCACACACAGCTGCTGAGGAAGACTTCATATGAACGCATTTCAAACAGAATTTCTGTTCTAATTCCCTCTGTCTCGTAGAAAAGGACTCTGTGAAGTGTGAAATTTTGTTTTGATTTACTCCCATTTGTGATGTTGGAAGTTCTGCAGTTCTACAAATACTTCACTTACTTAACTGTTTCAAAATAAAGGCCCTGGAGAGTTTCAGTGGGTAGAAAGTATTCATTGCTTTCATTGTGTTGTTGTCTTCTTGTCATGGATGTAAATTTCTGCCAATGACAGTTTTAGTGAAAAAGTAAAATACACACCTCTAGTGAATGAAATTAGACAATAACACTTCAGATGAGTGATGCTCAGCAGAGTGTTGCAAACAGTCATATGACAGTGTGGAATATATTAAATAAAAGCTAACATTGTGCTGAAATGGCAGCAGAGGTTTATCCATACTAGTGTTTTCTGTCTGCATTTAATAATCAGCCTTTATTTGTTCATTTCTACCTCAGAACCTGCTGTTCTAAGAAACAATGGACTCCCAGATTTTATATGCGGAAATACAGTATATCTGTCCTCTGAGACGTTAGCGTTTCAAACAGTGCACGTTTTATCATTTTTGTCTTAAACAACTGTGGATCTTTTAACAAAACAAACATTTAATGTGGATATCAACTGCCTCGAAGTCATAAAAACACAACAATACAATAGAGCTGTTAATGAGGATATGACATGTTCTGCTTTTGTACATGAGCGTAAACACAGACATGAGTGTTCTTGGATGGCGGAATAATAATATAGCCCTTCTCTTTGTGATAGCATCATCAAGCACGGGTGATATAGTGCTATTTGTTTTTGCAGGCGAGCTGGAAAAAGTGTTTACCTAAAGTGCTTTACCAGTTAAGATTGTCTGATTAATGTTGTGTGTAATGAGAGTGTTAATGATTGGGAGTCATTGGTGGCCTCCATGCTCTCTGAAATGTCAGGCTGATTGAAGTCCAGCCTCCTGTGTGCTGTATCTTGATAGCCGATCAATAGCCTATCACCATGCGGCAGGAGCTCTCACATGTCATCAGACTAAAAACCATAAAGCAACGGCGGCGGCGGCTCCACGTCGTATATACCTCCTCTCATCAGCCTTGTTTTTTTTCTGAGTGTTATTAATCCACCTTTGGAGTTCCATGTCTGCCAAGTGTGATTACCCGCTGACTCCATCACAGCCAACGTACACATATGATTCATTGCAACTCATTTATTTTTGACAACTTTTAAAGGCCGTTTGATTACTTTCTAAAAATAATTTTGATACAAAGTGTAATTTGACAAAAATGTTTACCTGGTGCAGAGGGTATACGTTTTTAATGGGAACAGTAAACCCTTTAACCCCTAACGTATCTGTGGTGAGACTTCTGAATGTATGATTTATTTGAAATATTCATTCAAATTCAACTGATTGCTCAATAAGAAACATTTCAAAACGTGCTGATAGAATAGACCTTGTCCTTTCCATAGACATCTGAGCATGCTCAGTGCATATGGGGGGCAAAACACAGAGCAGTGAGTGAGACCGTCTCGCTATAAAAATAGACGGTTTGGGTTTTTTTTTTAAACACTGTTTTCCTTGTTTTTTCTTTTCACATTTGTTTGCAGTGTTTTCGTGATATCCTTTATGTTTTTTTTACCGTGTTTTTACCGAGTTCTGACTGTGTAACTGCTTCCTGGAGTTCAACCAGGTGATTAAAAAGCAGCTGGACTGATTTAGAAAAAAAAAAAAGAGCGCCGAGACAAAAACTACTGGGCCAAAATTCAAATACTTGTTGTTCAGTGTGTTCCAGTTCACAGTTCATGTTCAAAATCCTAAATCACTTATTGATGTACATTCTGAGTGTCTTCTTTAGTAGTGCTGCCGCGATTAGTTGACTTAGTTGACGTAATCGACCATGAAAATTAATCAACAGCATTTTTTTTCGTCAACGTGTCGTTTTGCTATCGACAGCCTGTTTATTTTTGGTCTCCCTCCCATCTCAAATGCAGTAGGAATGGAATCTCCTTGCGACCGCTGCCAAAGATAAGCCACAGGTATGCCGCGATGGCATGGGTATGACACGGCCTGGGCAATCCATGCTGGCATTGGCATCTGCAGCCGTACAGCCATACCTCCGAGAGAGAAACCCCTGTCGCATAAGTGTCTTAACTTTTCATTCTGCAGTAGAGCAAAAGCACTGAAGAAAAGGAACACAAGCACATACAGCAGCTTTTATGACACTTCTCCTGAAATACTGTCTCAGGTGTTAAAGGGTTAATTCATGTGTGGTTTAAGCTGCTGTTGCCTGTTTGTCATATACTTCAGTCTGAACCTTCGTGCTTTGCCAGACTCATGTTGACTTTGCCCTTTTGTATGAGCTTGGCCACTTTTTGATCGTCTTTACACAAAACGATTCCAAATCCCCAGATAGAAGACGTGAGAATATAAATGAAATGGCAAAGCAGTGATAGTTTACTAGGCTGGTTGCTGTAAAAAAAAAAAAAAAAAAAAAAATCTAAGGCTGAATTTATTCTAAGTGACAATTCAGTGGCATGTAAAATCTAACAGTTTAGGACGGCTGAGTGCTGAGATCCTCTACCACAAACAAACGCTTGACCAGCTTCACTGCTGGGTTAGATCACATCCTCTGCTCCTAAACTTAGAGCTGTACTACCTTATTAATGTAAGTACGCTCTATCCTTCTGAGATGCTTTAGAAACCACTGACCCACATCACTTGCCCACTTGATTCATAATTTAGTTCACGTTGCTGCATCAAATGTAACCGAAACGCTTACTGCATTCTAATACATTAACATTTATGCTAAATACAAAATGAATTCAGCACCACTCTTGGTAAAGCATGAATAAAATCAGTGTAAAGGGTTACAGTGCTTTCAGATTAGCATAATAAAACATAACAAATACAACATAGCCTACTCCTTATATATACACTATGTGCACATCCATATGTTATTGACCCAGAAACAAGAAGCCAAATGCTGTCTCTGTTGGGATTTTGAAGAACTGTAAACAGGATTTTCTGCAAATAGAAACTCTGGTTGGAATGAGTGTGAAAGAAATAACACCAGAAAAGACAAAAACAGAGTCAATGGAAATGTTTCAGCAAGATGTGAACACTTCAACAGATCAAGGTTACATCAGTCCTCAGCTGTTGGTTTAGATGAAGTAATTAACTAATACTTTGTGTTTCCGTCAAGGACAAAACCAATCATCAGAGTTGCACTCAGACCACACAGGTATTCAACTGTTCATCATTGACCTGTTCTCTAGTATTATTCAGTTCCTACATTAGTTCTTTTTTTACTCGTTCTTCATTAATAGGTGGTTATTAGCACTTCATTTTATTTATCTGCCTGTATTTTTTTGTCCCTCTATCTGTGGTTTCTTCATGTCTAAATATTTGCAGTATTTATTTGCAATATGGAAGGAAAAACATTATGTTCTAATTCAGCTGTTTGTATTCTAAAGGTTGTGAGATATTCAATTAAATCTTTTTACGAACATAAATTAATCATTGCAAACTTTAATGAGTCTGTTCAAGTATTAGAACTTTATTTAATCATCATAAGCATCTGTCAACATCTTTCCAATGAAACCATAAATTTCATTTCATTTTCTGTGAGATGATGAATTAAAAAATAATATACAGCAATCATGCTCAGCGTGGAATGGCTCTAAACAGTAGTATGACCATGAACAGTTCTATGAACTGTAGTGACTGTGATTAACTGTACGAACAGTAACAGTACTGTCCCTCTGCTCTTTGTTAACAGGGAGGAGATGAAGTCCCTCCAGGCAGCGTTGCAGAAGCAGCTGGACGAGGCCAATGACAGAGCAGAGAAACAACAGGCCACGGTAAAGCAGACCGACCCGACCGTCAACATCCAGGATCCTCTAACTATCACTGTCACCCATCATCTACCCCTCAGTCATGCATGCTCATTACCCAGAATTCCCCTTTGTTAGCCCCTTACCTCAACACTCAATTGAAAGTTTCAAAAATGTCATTATCTATCTTTGATTCTTTTTCAGTCCACAAAAAAGCCCAAAAAACAAGCTCAGACAAAAGTGTAATAGCCTAAATATTTGTACCCCCAGCCATATATGTATATGCTTATCTCTTCAGCCTAAAACATTGTCACTGTGATTTCACTTAATGCCCAATGAAACTAAGAGGAGTTCACCACCCTTCAACAGTGGTCAGAACTACTGAAAAATGTTGATCATTGCCTAGTGAAGTCCCAGTCATGTCTTCACTTTGCTTATTTTTTCAGCACAGAATAACCCAGAAGAAATGTTTCCAGCATAGATTTCTGCAACTGACAGATGGATGTAATCCCAACATTTCTAGAAGAACCAAAACTGTTTCATATCTAAATCTGTAGATAAGAATATATCGACATAGTCATAGTGTTTTAACAGCTTGTGAAGCTTGTGTTGCTGAGAAGGAACAGAATGAGGCTTTAACAAAAAATGTGTCAGAAATACCTACATATGTAACTAAACTGCAAAAAGTTTATGCTAGGTTATATCAGTTATATTACAATTCATTTAACAGCATCATCCAATTTTATTATCAAATAAATTAACACGGTTATTATGGTTAATATGGCTAAATGCCTGACTAATATAAATACATTAAGTCTGCTAAGGTGTGGTAAACATGACTCGTATATTATATATCTTTTTCCTAACCTTAACCCAAGTATGTGGTGTGTGTGTGTGTGTGTGTGTGTGTATGCGTGTGTGTGTGTGTATGTTGTACTAACACACTTTCTGTAAATGCCCTGAAACTGACTTGAGTAACTTAAAGTTACCCCCTTTAGTTTTTACAAGTATTTTCACTGATTAAAAACCCATTATCATTACATATGCAGATGACACCTCACTCAATGTGATTGTAATCCTACATTCTAAAGAGTTGAGATACAAGAATTAATCTATGACCAATTTGCACCCTGCACCATGATTTCGACTGGCTAACCCCTCTTACCCCAAGACAGTTATGATTAATCATTTTACCTTGATATATCATATTAGATGTATGCTGCGGAAAACATTCTTAACCTACATGTGTTTGGATCATATCCTACTTACAGACATATACTTGAATAACCTATACCTGTAGAATTTGTGCAATTAAAGTTGTGTTTGTGCATGTACTCTCACTGAAATGCTGTGTTCTCATAGCAACACAGCCTGTTTTTCAGCCATGAAACTACTTATCAACAAATCAGTGTGAAGCCTGACTGGCAGCACTGACAGTGACAGGAGTCTACAAACGCTCTGTGATTTTCAATGCATGCTAATGTCAAGCCTGTCCTGCAATAGTCCCAACATTTAATGCACAGTCACAAGGTTTAATGTGCACTGTGACATTACAACCACCAGTCAAACATCTGCACACTGTGAGCTCAACATTAGCACAGTAACATTTCAGATGACATTCCTGCCATTTTCCTAATACCACTGACAAATCCCAGTTGCAGGATCTCACACTTTTCAGTTTGACATTTATGTTCCTT
Organism: Apogon hyalosoma; assembly: GCA_037367295.1. Lineage (NCBI taxonomy): Eukaryota > Metazoa > Chordata > Actinopteri > Kurtiformes > Apogonidae > Apogon > Apogon hyalosoma. Next base: position 25,782,486 of record JAPQRP010000019.1, on the reverse strand, counting down.
TAAATGGTATTTATCGCTCCTGCAAAGATGGGAGATTAAAAGCAGCACTTCTGCTACATGTAAATGCCATACATGTTCAGCGAAAAAACTCGATTTGCAGTTCTGAGCCCGGTGTCCATAGAGTATGTGGTGAGCACAATGCATCCAAAAACCCAGAGAAAATCAATTTCAGCCATGTTAGAAGCACCCTGCATGCAAAAGGGAAAATGCATGTTCCCTCATTCAGTAACATCAGATGAACAACGTGGGTAATAGAGCTGAAAGGCTCAAGAAATGAAACTCAGGCCAGATTCCATCTTAGACCTTTGTGTTCTCCAGAGAGGCTTTGGTTGACTGTACTGTTGATTGTGATTTCTGATCATTGATGTATCATCTAAACTGGGGACAAAGTGAACATGTACCCATCAGTTTCTAACATGGGTGATTTTCCCCTCAGTGATTTTTACAAGTATAATTTGTTACAAATAACTTGCAGCAACAAAATAAGGTGCTTTTAGAATGCTTTGTATGGCCAATAAGAAAATTTACAAGGCAATGCAAATATGGTATAGAAGAAAGACATGCATATTGTCCAAAAACTGAAGCTAAAATACGAAATTCCCAAGAGCCTGCTGATTTTATGAAGACTGAAAAATGTACACCCAACCACAAAAAAGTATCATATTTTGTAAAACCCTCAAAATGTTTGACATTGAAAAAAGACACTTTAACTTTACATCAGAAGATGAGGTTGATGTCTTTAGTTTTGCTGACATTGTTAATATTTTTGTATTATTTATTTTGTATTTTCACCATGATTATTTGCTTTAATAATACCTGGACTAAGATGTTGCTATTGTTTATTTCTGTGAACACATATATGATCTGCGGAGCTGTTTTATTACTGTCAGTGTCTAACTCTGACCATAAAAATCACCAGATTCTTACATATGGACATGATTTGACAGGGACATGGTTGAAAAGTGCTGCTAAAGTATCTGTTTTTCTTCAGAATGTATTCATCTACAAATCTCCATAGTTTGCAGAGAGGTGAAATTGCAGCATGAACCTGATCAAATCAATCAGAAAAGTCTACAGCCACTTTAACACAGAGTTCCTAGAAAAAAGGTGAGCGGTGATCCCACCTTTTTTCCACCATTGACCGATTTCCACAGCCAAGCCAAAGGAGTAAGAGGTGAGACAGGCTGGACTTTTACACAGTGGACCTGCATTATGGAATCAAAGGGGCGGTGACGCAGCACAGCATATAGTGTGATGTATAACTTGCGCATTGGAAATACTCCAAGCATAGCGGTGTAGCTAACCACTTCAGAGTCTTTCACCATTCCACAAACGTTAGCATTGATAGAGTCCTCCGCCCAAAGTGACAGCAGCTCACAGACCTCAGCATTTCCCCAGTTCGACATCTTTCTGGTCACATTGATATGTTTGTTTACTGTACACGGCCCACACTCATTTTTAAATCGGCCAAGCATGGGGGTCACACACAATACATCATCAAAATATTGCACCTTGGTTGTGGAACGAGAGGTGTTCCTTTTACATAGCGTTCTGGAATCATGACTCCACCTTTATCACGGCTCTGTTACTACCTGCAGAAGCGTTACAAAGCTGTGATAAAGGTGGCACCAAATGATCCCGCCATTTTGTTTACACAGACATTATTCTGGAATAAAAGTGAAATATTCCTGGAACAGAAGTGCTGTGTAAAAGGGGCTGGTGTGTAGTGACTTATGTTCATATGTGATTTCTACTGGAAATAAATATCAAAATAAAGTAAGTGCTAATAAAAGTTACAGTAGTTTGATGCCACTGACAGTTGAAAACATTTGTAACGGAATACCTAAATCAACACGTTATATGATGGATTTATATTTCATTGCAGAAATAGAATCTTGATGATATTAGACTTATATTTTTCATAAAAGCAGCCTCTGCCCCCCCTTTGGTTTGTCGTTGTCCTCACCCTGAACCAGGTGTATGGTTTTAGAGCCTCCCTGAGGCCGTGGCAATGACTGAAAGGCTCAGACATGAACTGTGATGTTATCGTGCTCTGCCGGGGGATGCGAGTCGACCGCTGAGTCTGGTTTACAGACACCCAGGGACAATACCAGGTATCAGGGCAGCAGCACCATGCATCTCCTCCTCTATCCTCCGGACAATCCTCATGACCTTTATCAAGGACACATAACACTTTAAATGTTAGACTCACAAAGAGAAACAAAGAAACTTCGTCCCTTCTGCCTCGAAGCTACACAGAATTCGTCATTCTCTGTACTATATGTGTCATTTGTGTCTGAACCTGTGGCTATAAAACCCTAACCCCAGGTCTGCACCAGCAACACCTTCTGAGTCAGTGTGATAAAAGCCTTGAGATAAACAAAGATATCACTGTGACATGATAAGCATATGCACTATTAAATCAGACACAGGGAGGAAACTGGCTGCCGCTCACAGCAGGAATAAATGCCTCTGTGCATCATATGTGCTGCAATCACCGTGTCACGGCTGGAACCGTTTTTCGACCCTTTTTTTTTTTTTAATGCTAAAATAACTCTCAAAGACATGGGAGGAATATCATGTGTGACAGCCGTCTTTATCAGAGTTTAGAAGTCTTTAAGCCGAGGTGGGAGGGCAGTAGGAAGTGAAATACAGGATTGAAAAGGTCAGTGCAGTGAGAAGAAGTTGTGTTTATTTACCACAGTATACGCTGCACATGATGATTATGTTAAAACTAATGTATAAATGATGACAAGGGCAAAATGACAAGCTTTAACAGCAAATGTTTAACCTTTGTCTCAGGTTTTCTTCATGACCTTTACACATTATCCTGCATTATGTTATAATGTTAAATGCCTAATAACTTATTAACCTGATTATAGGTCTGGGATTTTCTTAAAAAAAAAAAAACAAAAACAAAAACTGAATAAGTATTGCAGTTGTTGCATAAATCCCGTACTGACCCCCCCCCCCCCAAAAAAAAAAAAAAAAAAAAAGACAAACATATACAATGGTTTGGTTTTTCATCTGAGGAGTGGGCTAAAAGCTGTTTTTATTCCATTGGATCTGACAAACCTGAGCCTAGAGGGAAGAGGCTGAAATCTCCTGTCCTAATGGTAGTTATTTAGAATTCAGCTGGTTGTCAAATCTAACTGCCGCTGGATTGGGAAGCTGGGTTAAGCTGTGACTCACTAGTCAGACTGGACCACTTAACAATGTGTTCCTTTTTAATTTCTGTTTGTTCAAAGCCATTTCCGCACCACAACACCAAAAGAAAAGTATTACATCCATCCGATAAAAGCGTGGTAAAATGTGGTCAATGTTCCAAAAGTTAAAGCAGCATATGACTTTCTTCACATTTTTTTTTTTCCAAATTTGTAAAACCCCAGTGATAGCCTAATTATCACTAATCCATCAGTCTTTCTGTGCTTATGCACCTGAATCACTTCCATCACGGTGAACAACTTCAGAGATGCGACTCCATCATAAACACAATCCGCTTGTTTGCATAACAAACTGAAATGTCTCTCATGCCTCTTTGGAAATTTCTGAATTTTTGGAACATTTGAGTGCTGAACCCAAACGTCGCCTTTACCTCCATCCAACATACTCATTCTTTAAAACGACCCCGGTGGACTGTATAATTTTATGCTGAAGCGATCTGGCTCGTTTTCTTGCCGAATCTTTGAGGATCAGCTATCGCTTGCTCGCTGTTCCCTCAATGCACTTCACATCAAAATTTCCGAAAAAGCCCGAGTGACATTTCAGTTTGTTATGTAAACAAGTGGACTGTGTTCATGATGGAGTCATTTTCAAAGTTGTTCACCGCGATGGAAGTGTTTCAGGTGCGAAAGCACGGAAAAACTAATGGATTAGTAATCATTATGCTATCACTGGGGTTTTACAAATTTGAAAAAAAAAATTGTGATGAAACTCATATGCTGCTTTAAGGAGGAATAATGTAAGAGTAAATAAATAACCATTTATCTTTCTCTGCTCTGTTCAGATGTGTCCAAGTCTGAATGCTTATTTTATGAACTGCTTTATAAACTTAAATAGTCATCGGTTCCACAGTGACACAGGAAGTAGATGTTTCCACTTGACTTATTTTCTGAACATATTCATCTGGATTTGTCCACTGTATTCTGGATCAAATATGTCCACACAGATTGAAAAGACAACAACAAAAATATGTGTCATATGTGTTTATTAGTGGATGACAGATGCCCCCACCAGACCCATCTGAACTATCAGAGGTTTTAGCTTTCCACGATAAAATTGCATTGGTTAGTGTTAGGAAGAGATTGTGGTTTATTTTGAATAGTAACCCATAAAGACCCAAACAGCAACCGTTGACCAAAATCATCTACTGATCTAAACTGCATTATACCTCTTTATCCATTAATCCTATCAATCCATGTAAATAATTGGTGTAAAATACGGTTTAAACACTGTCATCTACTACAACATTGATTCACCAGTAAAACCCATGGAGTTGGATCGCTGACAGTGGATGAACACACCTGGTTTTACATTCAGCTATTGATGTTTTTGCTAAAAAAGATACTTTTTCTTCAATTTTCTCTGTTCCTGATAAAATAACCTTCAACTTCATTCTAATCTTTTAAGAAAATGTACATGATCAGTGAATAAAATATGGGAAAATACTTGATTTTCACTGAAAAAATGCAAAATACAGAGGATAATATACTAAATGCTGATAAATAGCTTAAGGAAGGTTAAATATAGAGAAAAATGTATTTGGGAGCTGGCACCAAAGTAGCATTTGGGTCTTTATGAGTTTATAAATATATTGAGTCCTTTTTTTAATCAAATATACGCAGACCCTTTTAGTATTAAACCAAACTCTGGTATACTCAAACTAAATCTAAAAGTCACAAATGACTGTAATTTCTGGCAACATTTAGCAATAATACCTAAATTACTTTAATATGATTGTAATTTTGGATCACCATGCTTGAAAAGTTCCATTTACAACACTGTAATGTTGATTTAGCAAATGCATAAACTGTATAAGGAATTGTAGTTTTTCAGCTGTACTATCTTTTGTGTTTTTTTTGTTTTTTTTTCTTTTTTGGCAGAAATAGTGACATGATGTATTTGTAGATGTCAAATGTGTGTAACAGCACCATTTTGTTGTGGTCATTGGGTTGGAAAAACAAAGAACCAGAAAAAGGAGTAAAATTCTTCTGCTATTGTGCAGAAGAATTGGTTGCAGTTTTGAGGCAGGGTTTGTGAAAGTTTGATCAATCAGAGGGTGGTGGGATTGAAGCACCAGTATTCAATTCAGTTTAGTTCAATTTTATTTATAAAACCCAATATCCGAGATTCACCTCAAAGGCCTTTACAATCTGCTCAAAATACAACATCCTCTGTCCTTTGACCTTCAGTTTGAGTGAGGAAAAGCCTCCCACAAAAAAGCATTTAACTGGAGAAAACTGGTAGGAGCCTTCCTCCAGGACAGACAGTGTAATAGATGTTATGTTTACAGAAAATGGAACCGTTTTATGTGTTGAATAAAGGTGTAGTTTGGGCGTAGTGATAAATGAGCAGTAATCAGGCATCATCAGGGATCAGAGCTGACAAAAGGACAGGATGAGCTGACAGTGAAACATCAGCCTGCAGCGTAGACATTAAAGGAATTATGTCGCAGCACATTTAAGGTCTGAAAAACAAACACTGCACTGGCACATTTGACTGGGTTTGAACATGTTTTTAAACCTTATTTATCTGGACTTTTCCTTTTCTTGGGGGCAGCAGCAGTGAGTGACCGGCTGATGTTATCGTGTCCTGCTCAGGGATGTGAGTCAGCTGAGGCTTAGTTTAAAGCCCCCAGGGGGGGTGGGGGGGGGTAGGTGGTAAACTGGGGTGGGTGGGCTGCACCCCAGGGCACCTGTTTGGGAAATATCTGACTTTCTGACTTTGACCAAAAAAGAAGAAGCCTTTCTGTATATATGTGTGTGCTATACTGATGTAAACAGTAAAAAAAAAAAGTTCCACTTAATAATGTGCAATGGTGGAGGGATATGAATTTGATATTGATATTGATTCCTGTAACTGAACATAATGAGATGCATTCAGTGCATAAATGAGCATAATCACCCTCCACAGCTGTTATTGAATGTGATAGCTGAATAAAAAATGAGTGAAAACAGACATTGAATGTAATTATTTTCATTATGTTCTTCCTCAGATCAAATTTCTGAAGGTGGAGATGGAGAAAAAAACAAAAATCATCAAGGATTTACAGCAGGAGGTGAGTCATCAGAGTTGTAATGAGTTTGTTTTAAGTCCCGGTGCACAACAGAGTCCTGGTCTTAACCTCATTAATTCTCAGTTTACATTTTCATTTGGTTTATACATTGCCATAAAAGAATAATTTAGTGTGAATTACTCATCAGGTATCTACTGTCCCTCCTCGTCTGTCTCCATTTCATTTAATGATTTTCTGTATTCACCAAATGCCTCCTGACTTTCTCCATAGACTCAAGGTTTGTTGTTTTCAGTCAGAGGTGGACATATTCAGGCTTGAATCAGAGTGTGAGTCTTTGATTATGACTCTGTTCTTGCGCTGGTTCTGGTTCTGCTGCTTTACAATGGTTTTATGAGTTTTTGAATGTCACTGCAAAACATCTGAAAGGAACTTCCTTTTCTTTGATTCTGAACATCTGCCCCCAAAATTGGACATGTAGCACCAATGCCTTCACCAGCTAGAACACAGTTACAGTACTGAAAATATTTGACACAATATTATTACCAGGGTGCAATTTGTCAAAAAACCAGGTTTGTTTTTTTTTTTTTTTTTTTTTTTTTTTGTCGGAGCAGATGGGGTGGCTGCAGTTATATATGTGGGAGTGTGGTCCATAACTAACTAACTTTACATACCTTCAGTGTCCAACTCCCATTCCTCTATTATACAGCGGATCTTACACAAAATTTTCACAACTTCTAGCCTGTAGCCACTGGACACACAAATGTTAGGCCCCAAGAATTTCTCATGTTTACCACCCCCCCACCCCCCTCCCTTTACAGTGCTCCAGTGCATGGGGACGTTGGCGAATTCTGAGACTGCCAACAGTTCAGTTCAGGTGAACATTAGTGACAGTAATGTAGGATATAGGAGGAAGAAAACTCAAATTAGTGTAAACCGGCCTGTTATTTCAATTGGCTAATTGTCCCCCCCGAGGAGGAAATTCATTCAGCAGAAGTAGGGATGTAAAAACCAGAAGAGAGGTTGATCTCCCCCAACAAATCACACCCCGATTACCCATTTGGGTTGTTCAGTGAAGTTATGTGTGTATGTATATATGTGTATATATATATATATATATATATAT
>JAPQRP010000019.1:25738593-25754271 GCA_037367295.1 Apogon hyalosoma | reverse complement strand
ATGCAGAGGTGGACCTTACAGACCCTGTAGACCACACTGGACCTGAGGTTGTTGACTCACTGTCCTCACTGGAACTGATGTAGTCACTGTTTTGCAATATGTGCAGAAATGACCAAACATAGTCACTTGCCCAATAAAGGGTTTGATAACCATCAGTTTGATAGAGAGCATAAAGACTGGACAACGCCATGATTAATCGGGCTTAAAATGTGAAGTGAAGAGTTCAGTGGCATGAGACATCATTTCACACCTGGATTGGACACCAGAGTCCAGACTCGAACCCTAATCCTCAAATGGCTTAATCTTTGGGATGTGCTGATGGAGACTTCACCCACAGTCAGCTCTATCATCATCAGATCTTTAATGCAATTAATGCAAATATAATCTTTGAAAAAAATGTTGTGACATTTATTATGACACTGCATAAGCGTAGCTCGGCATAAATGATGCCACAGCGAGTGTGGTCTGTACTCAAAGCTAAAGGCGATCCAATAATGCACTGTGTGTGGTTTTCTTCAGACAGTATGTGTCATACATCCCTACATTAGAACACAAACAAATGTCAACTGAATATCATCTTATAAAGCAAGCAAAGATGATAAATGTGACTAAATTTAACATGAGACTAAGTCGTTCGACTGTTGTTATAGTGATAACAAGCAAATGTATCAGGATGAACCTGAGCACAGGAGGAGAAACTGTCATTGTCAGAAACAATACTTAGATTAGCAGCTGTATGGTTAAACCTGGCAGTTTCTTCTTCTCGTCTTTCTTCTTCTTCTTTGCCTTCTTTTCTTCCTCCTCTTTCTCCCCCTTCTTTGTCATTATCATCATCTTCTCCTTTTTCTTCTCTTTCTCCTCCTTCTTTTCCTCCTGCTCCTCTCATTCTTCTTCTTCATCATCACTACTACTTTAGTGCCTTGGAGTGCATAGGCCATACACAAGAACATTCGTTTCAAACTTCCATTCCTGCCACTGAAGTTCACCTGTTGTAGATCCTAATATCGTAGCCCTGGTAATACTTTGCCAATGTTTGGTCTTCAACTCTAAATAACTGGAACATATGGCTAAGGGAATGAAAACCACTACACAAAAACCACCTCCCCTCCAGGTTTTTGGGCTTTGGCAATGGGTTAATCACCCATTCTCAGAAAATATGCATGTAGCTGGTGGAACACGACACTCCTTACATTTAAAATCAAAACTGACAGAGAAATCCCAAAGCACACATGGACCTTGAATAACCTGAACAGATAATACTACAGAGAAACTTTGCCAACTGAAAAATCTTTCTAGTGACTGTCAATCACACATTAAAAGCAGCTCCCTGGTGAAAGCGCCGTGCACCAATGGGATTTATTTTTTAAAAAGAGTTTTAAAAAATGATAACATTAAAGTAAGAAAAAACACAGGATCAATCCACAGCAATTAGTGAGATTTCTAAGAGCCATCATGACCACAAATGCACTGGAGTAATAAAGAGAATTGAATGAGAGTATGGGTAGGCTGGTTGAAGTTTTATCAGAACTTAACTTTCAGTTAACTGTGTTGTTAACTTATGCTTAGTAGATGGAGTTGAAGACAGTAGTATATACTGTAAACCTATACTACCAGTTCAGCCTAGCGGTACAGGTGCTTCTACTTGTTTCTTATACCTAAATAACAGAATGTTGGACATTTGCAAACATAAAATACCATTCATAACCTTGAAAATACTAAACAACATTTGCATGTAGGCTGTGACAATATTGTTATTAACATGGGTAGATTTAGGTATAAAAACATCTTGGTTAGGCTTAGAAATGGATGATGATAAGGGCTAGAAAATATGGTTATTTCATGAACACAACCACAACATAATCAAAAGAAAAGACATTTACTTTGTCCTTGAAACAGGACATGAACATAAAGTCCACTGAGTCTCTCCCAGTTACAGATGTTACCTGGACACCATTGTACTTTTTTCATGTACTTATTCAAACAGCCTCCAGAGGTATGCAAAACACATTTCAATCCCCTGGCTGGTTCTGCATTTATATAATGATTAAAAATGTTGTGTTATGCTTCAACGACATCCTCATTTCCAGCTCTGATTGCATTATGATGCTCTTCTAGGCCTTATAGAGGTCATGAAACAGAATGCTTAAGTCCATGGTTTGGCCAGACTTCATTCCACTGGACAGTTTAATGTGCAGTTGAATGTGTCAGGTGGAGCTGGTTGGTCGACAGACTGTGGCCCTGTCTCTTCTCCTTAATCTGTGTACCGAAGAAACTGAGGACTAAACAACTGCTCAGTATTGTTTGATGATGTAAAACAACCTCTGGCTCTGCACTTTGAAACAGCTGCTAATACTCTTAATGCTCTTTTATTATTAAGTAGGCAATGGAGAAGAAAAATGACTTTGTTGGACTCATAAAGCCATTATTTAATGCACACTGCATTAAATAAATGAGTCTTGAGTTTAAGCTAAAATACTGAGTCAGTGTCTGCTTTCCTGACATTGACAGGAAGCTTTTTTCTAAATGGGGACTCACTGCACCTGTCTCTGCACCATCCACTCCATAAAACTAAAGCACAAAGCAGAAAAGCCTGACTTAAGGTTCAGAGGTTGATCAAGGTGAAAAATGCTTATTTATCCAACTGGAAATGTCATAACTTTTTGAAGCATTAAAACAAAGCCAAGTTGATTTTGACATGACAGTATCTGATTTAGGTGATATCAGTACCATACAGAATTCCTGCAGAGATTTAGGATTTGGGTTCAGGTGCAAAATGTGCCAAATATTGCAGAGCTGCAGGTGTGAAGGGCAAGGATTTTTACATTGTGCTTTGCTGATTCATTATCAGCATCGCTTATGCAATAGATGACGTCTTGCATGATAATCCTGTGAATAACTGTCAGCTGTTCCATATTTCATTTAAAATCTAGTTCTTTTTTTTTTTCTTTTAATTACAACTGATAACGCAACATGGGGGAATTGACAAAGATAGTCGGTCCTTATTATTTGTAAACCTATTATTGTTTCATTTGTGGTTGTTGCCTCTGGGCCCATGTATCAACAAGCTCAATGTGTGTTACTGTAATGATGCCGATGCCACACAGTCATACACTTCAGTATCCCCAGATGAATGGAGACCTGTTGAATGTATCAAGGATACTGGTAATTGGATGTCTAGTCATGTTTTAGTTACACAATGACAAGATGACAAAAGGCATAGATATTACCAGCCAGTAAAACTCTTTTAGACTGCCACAGCTGTCTATGAAAAGCATCACACAGCTTAGAACATTTCACTTTATCTTTGATACAGAGTTAGAACTGGATTTGATCTTGACATCCCAGTGTTTCACCTGGTACATTACGTATCTCATAGGCCGAGGCCTTTTTGCCCAGATTTAACTCTGGAATGAGGCCATTTACTCCATCTCATTTCTTTACTCCCTTCCCACCTTTCCATCTCTCTAAATTTCATCTATCTAATAAAGGCACAAAAATGAAATTAAATTGTATCACTTAAAGGTGAAATGTGGGATAAAGTGGAAAAAACGGACATGTAACAGGACAGAAGATTTGTGACATGACAAGCTGCATCATCTTGCACAACTCCAGTCTGCACTTTCTGTCGCTGGATATAATCTTAAAATATGAGGATAGTGATAGTGATCTTTAGTTTCTACAACTGCATTTCGAGTATTGATGAATGACGAAAATAAAATAAATATAACAATATGGAGAACTTCTCATCATTTCCCAGAGTAGTTTTGTAGTGTTAGTGTCACCTCAGAAAACCTTTACCAGCACAGTTTTAAAATAGTTGCATCTCATCGCAAATCTTGGGTCTGAAGTGAGTTTTATTACAGAGGATATTGATGGACAGGTTTATAAACTGGGAGTTTTTACAACAGTCATTAATTAGTTCAAGTCTTATTAAGGTGGACAAAGTTATTGTGTGATCATTGGGAGCTATCAGTTTCAAAGAATGGGTGTGAAATGTGGAGTCCCTCAGGGATCTCATCTTGTACCACTTCTGTTTAGTCTCTATTCTAGCAGAGGATCAAATTTTACAGAGGCAACACCAATTCTGGTTACCATAGTTACACAGATGATACACAGACATATGTGACTCTCCGACCAGATGACTACTACCCTAATCCTACCACCCACTGTGTTGATATTTGCAGCAGATAAATATTTGGATGAGCCAAATGTTTTGTCCATGAAATAGGAATTACTCTATTTAGCTGCAAAACGAAAATACTTAATACACCTTAATGGTTCTAACCTCATGTGATTTGTGTGTTTGGCTTTATTATGTTTACTTAAAATGTTTTATCCATACACTGTACAAATAATTTTTGTGGCTTTAAATCCAATTGTACCTCACACGCTGTACAGCATGCTGTATTGTTGTTCCACTAGGGATTAAATATACTATATAAATAAAGTTTTGTTTACTTATTAAAACCTTTAGTAGACACTAAGCACAATGTTTGCGATGAGCACTGTTACCACAACAAGAATGGGTGAAGGCCATTTAGAGAGGATTCAAATGATGAAGTAGTAATTGTGCTCAAGCTGGTCAGGAATAGACTTTGAAGATGGTAAACCAAAAAGCAAATTTGCAGACTGAAAGAAAAATGTATTTGTTTAGTCTCCCATATTAATTACAGGGCATGTTTCCTCTCAGAGCACGAGAGCAGCAAAACCTCCTTTAATATAACGAAAGATGAATTACAGTTATCGTCTGCAGTAGCCAGTGCAGCACTAGGGCCTTCTTTTTATTTATATTTATTTACTTTCAGAATTGCCACATATATCCTCACAGCCTGGGATTCTCCAATTAGTTTGAGACCATAAACCACTATGTAACAGTATTAGCAATCGCAGAAACAAGCCTCTAATCTATTGTTCCTCTCCACAGCAGGGAGATGCTCCATTTCTAAGAAATTATTATGTCCATATCCTTACATTTAGCAGAGCTCCCTTAAAAAATGAACTCAGAGGCTTTCACAGCTATTTTTGTTTTGCTTTGCTGTTCATTGTCTGGGGCTTAAACTGTTAATAAAGATGGAGGAGTCTGTGAAATGGATTTCAATTGCTCCGGTGACTTGTTGTGTTATAGGTCAGACTCTTTCCTAATAATCAATGGGACATGGACCATAAACAAATAGGACCCAGATGTACACAAATACAGGCAAAAATATTCAAGTTTAAGAAAAAAATATGAAAAAGCGAGGTATTGAATGTGTTTCGCAAATCACTAGGGTATATATTTTCAGTATTTGCAAACCAAAAATATATGTCATATTGACATATTTCTAGATACTTGTATATCAGATAATACACAGTTGTTTGTCCGTCCTCCAGGTGGTTGGGGTGAGCAGTGGATTTTAGCATGTAGGACTGTTCCACCAGACACTTGAGATTACATTTGGAAAGATCAGTTAACCTAAGCTAAACATTAATCCATAAAGACCCGAACATCCACTGGTGACCAAAACTCATTTATTGATATAAAATATTTCATACCTGTTGATCCACTAATCCTATCAATCCAAGTAAATAATTGGTGTAAAATGTAGTTTGTCATCTTGTCATGGTCATCAGATATGACCCATTTGGACGTTCAGAGGCTCCATAATGACCATGGAAACACTGTCGTCTTCTACAACATTGATTCACCAGTAAAACCCATGGAGCTGGATCAATGATAGTGCATGGAGACACTTGGTTTATGTTCAGTTAACAATAAATTTTACTGAAACAGTCACTTTTTATTCCGTTTTCTCTGTTTTAGATATAATAACTCTCAGCTTTAATCTGAGCTTTTATGAACATCTATATGATCAATGAGTTAAATATAGGAAAATATATGATAGTCACTTAAAAATGCAAAGTACAGAGCATAATAATTGAATAAATGATGATAAATCACTTAAGAAAGGTTAAAAATAGAGACAAATCCATATGGGAAATGCCTCAAAAGTACCACTGGGTCTTTATGGGTTAAAACTGGTCAACACTTATAAAGGTAATTTCACCTCAGATCCATCCATTTTCGGAACCATGTATTCATTGAACAGGTCACGAGGTGGTGGAGCCTGTCTGTGGGTGAAGGCAGGGTTTATGCTGGATGTGTTGCCAGTTCATCACAGGACTGACATAATCAACACATTCAAACACATTCATTCATTATCACATTCACACCTCTGTGTTATTTAGATTAACCAGTTTACCTATTAAAGTGCATGTCTGTGGATAATGGGAAGAACCCAGAGAGAACCCACGCAGACATGGGGAGAACACGAAAGCTCCACCCAGAAATGAAACCCAGTACCTTCACCTTAAGTCTGAACGTTAAAATCATGAAATCCCTGCAGTTACACATGGTTTAAAAGCACCACGAGTTAATTCACTATAATGGTGAAGTATAGAAATGTAGATATGAAACATTATTTTGGTTCAGAAACATCAAATTTGTAAGTGTTAGTAACTGCAGACACAAACAACAGCTAGATTTGATTCTGTCACTTTGGTTGAGAAATGTTAGCTGAGGCCTGATGCTGCCAACCTTCAGATAATGTTTTAAAAAGAAACTCAAATGACACTTTTGGAGTTTAACACTGCAAATATTCCTCTTTTCATGACCTTTCTATGGCCCAAATAAAAATTCAAAGTGCCAATTTGGTGTTTTTTCCTGAAGGTGACTCCTCTCTTTTAGGTAGATTTCATAAGGCCGATTCCTGTTAAAATTCATGCTTTTTTTTTTGTAAAGGGATGATTGACACCTATAATGGCCATCAGATGAGTGGGAGGAGATGAAACCTGTTCATTAATTCCGATGAACCAACACTCAGACTTACAGTTTGGACTCTGATTATACGGTGCTGTCTATCGGTACATTTCAGTCATCAAGTCTTTGAATCATTAGGTCCCTGGGCTCCTGAGTGGAAGTGATGAACGAGTCAGATGACAAAGCTACTCCTGCCGTCAAGTCGATGGGTTTCTGGAGCTTTGAGTCGACTTTAAGTGTAGTGTGGAGGATGTCTGTCAGTAACTCAGCCACCTGCTGCTAACTCCTACATTTATTCATAAGTCTCAGACTTTGTTCTACAAGTGTGATTAAATTTGTGTCACACTCTTCATTGCTTTGCATTGTTTTGCACACTATACTAACTTTTGGGTCTGTGTGGTTTCAGTCGTGCTAGAGTTGAACTATTTGCGGTGCAGGGGTAGATGCGGGCTGCATGTGTTCAGATGGCTGGTGTCACGCTGTCACTTAGCGGCGATACTTTATTCCTCACCGCCTGACACGGCTATTGATTTCAGGTCGTCAGCTTTCAGACAACTGACCAGTTTTCTGTGGTATTCAGCTGTGACACTTCCAAGTGGATGGTCTGTGGTCTTTTATTTTTTTCTTGCACAAATATATCTAAGTGCTTCAAGACTGATGGAGGCTGTGACTGTAGATATTTCTTTGAGATGTTCAGAAAATTAGATTTGGTATTTTTCTTTCTTTATTGTGGCTAGAGGCATTCTGCACACTCGCTACACAGGACGTTCAATTTCAGAGTGTCTTGACACCATAAGATATGTCAAGGCATCAGAGAATGGATTCAGACCAGAATAACAGAGCCTTAGATTCAAATAAAAACATTGGGAGTCCTCCATCAGGACTATCCTCAAGAGTTTCACCAGTGAGGGTTCTGCAGTTTGCATAAGAACATATTTAATCTGTCATGGAAGTGATTTTTATTCTCAGAGTCTTGCTAATATTAATACCATGTGAATTGGTGTGTCATTAAGATAATTGCAATACTGACCTCAATTTATGGAACGTGAAAAGAAAGACTTAAATACTACATGAAAAAGAAGAATAAATCATGTCTGCACACTGTGTGAAAACCCAGGTGTGGATGAACCCATTTTTGTTTGCATTTTCTTGTGAGCTCAGGCCAAAGCTTTAGTCACAACTGATTAATATTACAGGGAGACGATGATGGTGTGTAAGATATTAGCCATGCCTCTTCGTATAAGATTTAAATAATCCTGTGCAAATCTGACAAGTGCATAATGTGCAAAGGAAAAATTTCACCCCAAATTACCTTTGATATTTTAACTGAAGACAGAGATGATGTGATAAAATGAACTGTGAGACTTGGGCTTTTTGCCTGTTTTATGGGTTTGACTGGTACACATTTCCTGTTTCCCTTTAACCAAGGTCTAATGAAAATTTTAGAATTTTGTGAGCTCAGCTGCTTTTTAACCATATGAATCCAATCGCTAACTACAAATGCAATAAACTGAGGAAGAATTTCAACATTAAATACAAAATGAGAAAAAACAAAGAATTGCAAAGCAGTGATGTTCCTTCAATCCACAGTTTATAACTTTCGGATAAAACTGAAGGTAAATCCTCAGCTTGGTCATTATACATGCACATACATATACATACATGCATATGTCCAGTATTTTTATACCTGTTGATCTAACTGCAGGTGATCTGTAGGGTCAGTCCTCTGTCCAGTCAGTGTCATGGGATGGACAGGGATTAATGATCAAGTACTAAAGGGTCCTGGACTTTACTTCAGAAACACACCACTAGTCCAGATGACTTGAAGACACATGAAAACCTTATTTTTTTCCACAATATATTCCCTTCATTTTCTTGGATCATTTTGGACAGTTAAAGCAGCGTATGACTTTCATCAATTTTTTTTTTCAAATTTGTAAAACCCCAGTGATAGCCTAATTATCACTAATCCATGAGTTTTTCCATGCTTATGCACCTGAATCACTTCCCTCCCGGTGAACAACTTTGAAGATGACGCCATAATAATAATGATAATAATAATGATAATAATAATACATTTTATTTCTAGGCACCTTTCTTGGCACTCAAGGACACCGTACAATAAACAGGTGTGTATAGAACAAGCAATTAAAAAGCAAAAGGCAGGTTAAAAATTGGTCATTGCAATTGTGGTCACATAGAGAAAACACAGTCTGCTTATTTACAAAACAAACCGAAACATCACTTGGGCCTTTTCGGAAATTTTGGGGAAGCGGAAGCAACTTCTCACAGATTCTACAAGAAAACCAGCCAGATCGCTACAACGTAAAATTATCCAGTCCACCAGCGTTGTTTTAAAGAATGAGTATAGTCGGTGGATGGAGGTAAAGACTACTTTTGGGTTCCGCACTCACAAAGAGACAGCAAAATTGCTGCTGCGTGGAATTCCCACTTCCATAGTGCACTGCGCGAAAAAATGTCCGAAAAGGCCTGAGTGATGTTTCGGTTTGTTAGGTGAACAAGCAGGCTGTTTATGATGGAGTCATCTTCAAAGTTGTTCAACATGAGGGAAGTGATTCAGGTCCGTAAGCAAGAAAAGACTAATGGATTAGTGATAATTATGTTATTACTGGGGTTTTACAAATTCGAAAAAAAAAAAAGTGATGAGAGTGATATGATGCTTTAAGGTTTATGATGGTAGCATTGGTGTTCAGTGTGTTTGAGCCTTGGACATGTAGGTCTGATATGTAACCATAATGGTATAAAGTTACTGACAGTGTTTGCTAAGTTGGTTGTCCATTGATATTCAGTGCAGAATAAATCAACACTTGAACTGATATAATTTTATGGAGCAAACAAACAGTTCTGCTTTTGTCTGGATATTTTAAAGCAGACTTTTAGTGCAGCACAAAGACAACATAAACCAAAAATATATTATCTATAAACTTTCAAGAAATAAAAACTGTAACAAAACACTGTAACACTGTAATAAACTGAAAAATGAAACCTAATTAAATTCAGGTCAAAAGACCTCTGAACATTGTGTTCTGCTGAAAAAGATCCAGTTTTCACATTAACAGAGTATATGATGGACAGTGTAGAGAGAACAGTAATTATTTTTGAAATAAACCCCTTTAGAACTGTATGTTAACCCACTTCTTATAATAATGTATTATAATGACATAAGTTAAACTGTTAAAAAGTTACTTTTTTTCAGATTCTGGCTGATTTTAAAATATAAACTCTTTTTTCAAATGACAGTGTGTTAAAATTGTTCATTGAGATAATGTTCACAAATGAAAACCACTTAGATGCGAGTACCCAAAGAGGTAACGCTAAGCTTTAAACTGAAGACCACAGTGCCTATAATGTTTAATTTCCAAGATGCGGTATAATATGCATGAGCCCAGTCATGATCATGATCAGTAGCAGTAACAACCACCAGGGTTTCTACGTGGCGAGATGATAACCATGTGTTTGGCTCCTTTGTCTAATTCCATTTAACATTCTTCATATGAAATAGGGTTTCAATTAATCTCTCCTATAATTTGTTCTCAAGCATTAGAGGCTTAACTGTCATCATTTCCATATGATTTGTCCGATTGTTCTGCCGTTTTTGATTCAACTCGAATGAATATGGAATGAGGAATTATAATGAAAGAAATGAGCCGGACAGATTAGTGTTCAGGTGGGTGTGATAATGTCCAAATGGCTGCAGGTTTATTACCATGCTGACTGTAATTCTACTGCACCTTGAATATTTCAGCTCATCTTCAGTGCAACAGGCTTTCCCCAATTTCCCTGAGAGGATCAATAGAGTTGGTCTTTATCTTTCATCTTTCTATACCCTGAAGCTTTAAAATGTGAAGCAGCTTAGACAGCGCTGGATGATGAGGAATGAGAGAGGAGACATCTGCACTAACAGACATGCAGAATGTGAAAAGGTCAGATGGAGCTGTGGACATTTACATCACAGTCAAATCAAATGCATCATGGCAGTGTAATAATGTTCATACCTGAAGATATATATTTATCAAAAGGTTTTTAATAATTGCCAACCCATTTAGCATACACCATTATGTGTTCATTTTAGACATTTAAAGCTTTGTGATACTATTCAATCAAAAAATATTGCTTAGCAGTAATGAATAAGTAAAAATACATTTTTCATGTGGTGCCTCCTATGGAAGATGATTAAGGCTGATGAAAAAAAAGGTCCAGTATTTACATATATTTATTATTATTATTATTATTATTATTATTATTATTATTAGAAAAAAGTCAGAATTATGAGAAAAAAGTCTGACCATTGCTCAGAACTCTGACTTTAATCTCAGAATTCAGATTTTTTTTCCAATAATAAATAATAATGAAAAAAATATATTGGACCTTAATTTTCTTTTTTTCTTTTTTCCCTAGTGGCCCTAATCCTCATCCGGAGCTTTCAATGAGTATTTATATTATAAACTTAATGAATGATGGGATTTCTAAAACCTCAAATCTCAGATTTTGGTGGTTGCTGGTGATTATTTTATCCTTAAAGGTAATATTTGGGATTCCATTGGTGTCAGTAGTGAACCGGGAAGTACCTGAAGTATTACCCTTTCACCACAGCTATTCTCATAATCAGTGAATACTGACACATTCTGGTCATAATCATCAGCTATTAAAACACTCGATGAGTAATAGAAAAAACTGAAACTAGTTAAAGGGAAAACCGTTATTTTATTATGGTTACATTTGCCATCAGTGTGTCCTTATGTTGGTTTATGTTGGCACTGGCTTCACTGAACATCTGTTCAGCCAAGGTCACAACATCTGCTTACGTTAAACTGCTTTGGTATATGCACTTTGTATCAACATAGTCAGCATTATTGACTATGAGTGATTTCGTAATTAATGTCAAATGATTTATTTATTCAAAGTTGAAGAAACCAAATATTTAGGATTTAAAATTATAAGGATGCTGATGTGAAAGACTCGGCAAAGTAAAAATGACCTAAAAATAAAAACCGTCTTGACATAAAGACAGTGAACACACCACAGCTGTAGTGTCACATTTTCTAATGGGGGTATTTACTAGTTCTTATTTATCTTTTTCATGGTCAGAACATGACAAATAAAATTAAGTGAGAAAGTATTGTCTGGGTATCTGGAATGGTTGAATTAATAAACCATGACAAAAAAAAAAAACCTAAATAACAGTAATAATTATCCTGATGTGAAAATATATCATTATAATATTGATAAATGTTTTATTACATATAAATATAGCACAGCCAGTACCAGTATAGTGTTATTACACCATCTATATATTTCTTCATTTCATTCATTTAACTTAATAATCTAGAGAGAATGTAGTGGGTTGAAACTTATTTTTACATTTTTTTTTTCATTCTTTAGTCTTTACCTTGGGAGTCATCTCCAAATGTACAAAATCAACCTCATGTTAACTGTCCGTTTGCTTCTGTTTTTATCATTTCTTTTCTTTGAGGGTGGTGGTTATAGTGGCCACAGTCATGGGTGGAACAATTTAAAAGGACAAATATTACAGAAAATACCAGTAGTTTGACAAAAATATCAGATCTTAGTATGTCAGAGAATACTTTTATGACCCTATGTCTGGCTGATGCATCTGTACTTATCTCTGCAACATAATATGTAGACTTCTTAGGATTTGTTCATGCTGTAATAGTCATTTTAAGTAATTTTTTTTTTTTTGTATTTCAGAGCAGTTAACAGTGTTGGGGAAACTACTTTGCAAGTGTACCTTGTAAAATTATATGTAGTTCATCATGGCAGTAATTCAAACTACATTTCTCCAGGGGTAGAAATGTAGTTTGAATCACCCCATCACTATTGGGGGTGGTGCTGGTGGGAGGGTTGTCCATGATGTTGACGACCACACAATGGTAGTGATGTTCACACATCTGCAAAGCATTTGAGTGCTGCCGGGGCACCAATCAGAGGCGGCGTTGGCCGTCATGTCATGACATGATCATGCCTTCAAAGCGATTCAGGATGAAAGAAAAAGGGACTGCCTTGTGTTCAGTGGTGAAATACAATTTATATTGGAAAAAATCAATTTAAAAAATCCTTAGTTTTATGTTGTTGCCCAAAACTGTACTTTGCAAATTGAGTAGTTAAACTACAAAAAATTACCCGAAAAGTACTCGAACAACTTGATGCAGCACAAAATATGAATGTAGTTTAACTATCAGCAAGTTACAGCAAAATGTAGTTTAACTACGCAATTCAACTACATGTCTCCCCAACACTGGTAGTTACTATGAATATTACAAATCCATTAATGCCCTGGGAAGATGGAGCCAAAGATTTGTTGGTATGACTAAATAAATTCCAACAGGCGTTAGGTTTTGCATCACAATATTCACATCAATGCTCTGAAAACTGATTAGCAGATTAGCTGGCATTCAGTGTTTTCGTAAATGAATCGAAATGTTTGGATAAGTTCCTGTGCAGCCTCTAAACTGTATGAATATGACAATGTGTCAGAACGACGGAACAGTGACACGTAAGCAATCTTTTCACTAATGCATAATCCCCCCTTTGACCTCAAGTGTCCTTAAGAAACTGCCGGGATGAGTTCAGCTCCAGCTGCCAAATGCCTTGTACGACGTCGGAGGGTATGTCGTATTTAATAGCTTATCCACAGCGAACATTTGCTTCTCTAATGCCAGTAATTTCCATTAGATGTGTTCGACAGCTACATAAGTGCAGAACTTATGCAAACCGGCCTGCAGTAGGAGTTTCTTAAGGAAACAGACATGCCTTTTGCACTTCACTGACAGATATTATAATTGATTGTGTTATGTGTGAAATGTGTTCATTAATATATGATAGGGCCTGTCAAGTAGACCGGCCCTTCAACCTGTTTTTAATGTCTTTATATACTCTTATTTTTAACTTAGAAAGGGAAGTAGGGGGAAGCATTTGAATACGAGATAAAAATGACTTAAGCTATGCATAAATCTACTTTTAATGTTGAAAACTGGTAGACGTTTTCAGAAATGAAAGGCACTTGTGACACTAGATGACAAGCAAACTTTTGGTTTCCATCTGAGTGTCTATTCCACCAAATCAACAACTATTTCTTGGATTGCTGACATATTAATTCTGTCACACTAGCAAAGTGAAATACTTATTTTTAAAGTTAAACTTTCCCTGAAGCAGTTAGTGTAAGTGAATGTGGGAGGTCTGTCTGAGATTATATCACTGATCAAGTGGAAGAGTTATGAGAATGCATTTAGAAATCATAAAAGCTATGGTGGACAATGGAAACAGAGATTTTCTCAGTGAATATTTGCAGCGGTTATGAAGTGGTATCAACAAGAACCACACGGAACACATGAATGATAAAATGATACAGGATACATTCATGTAAAATCCGACTACTTTACATTCACACCATGAGGCTTTTTTTCTTCTATTCTCTTCAAAGTTCACAGTGACTCACTGCTGTAGAGTCCTTTCAGGTCCATTAGCGCAGTCTGAAAAGTATAAATGAAACCTGTATTTTTATTAAAGATCACCACCACTTGCAGTCACAATGTGAATATGAGACTTATGGTTCAAAGGTTCTCTGAGCGATTTCTTCAAAGCTAATGATGTTCTCAAAGCCAATTATCGAGCCTGAGCAGAGGAAAAGGCTGAAGGGTCAGTTAATACATGAATCAAACTAAACTCTAAAATGATCAAACAGTGTAAAGAGTCAAGGTGCTTTCACTCAGGTCCAGTATAGAACAACAACATGTTATCGGATAGTGTCCACGAGCTTTGTTTCAGCTGCAGAAGGAACCAGGCCTTTATTCATGGGGTTCTTGATTTCCTCTGTTGAGTAACTGCAAATGCTTTTAGTTTGACACCTTGTTTTAGAATATACTTTTGTACAAACACAAAACTTCCTTAACTCTTACAAAATAAAAGCCTTCTAACGTTTCAGTAGATTAAAAACATTCATTACTTAACCCTTTATCAGGCATGTGACTATTTTTGATAATTTCCATATACATTCCATACCTAAATGATGGTGTAGAATTATGGGGGAACAACTACTATTCAAATATCCATCCTATCTTTTTACTTCAAAAAAAGGCAATAAGAATTATTACTAATTCAGGTTTTTATGCACCGGCAAACTCTATTTTAACAGAGCTTAATTTACTGAAAATACATGATCTTGTTGACTTTAAAACAGTGGTAGAGATGTACAAGGCACACAATAATCTTCTCCCTCCTTACATCCAGGAGATGTTTGAATGTAGGAAAAGTCAGTATAACCTCAGAAGAACCAGCATTTTTAAAAAGGCTAAGGCAGGAACAAAAACAAAGGTAGATATATGTTAGAGCTGTTCATCTTTGGAATGGCCTGGAAGATCGAGTAAAACAGTCCAAAACAACTGAAACTTTTAAAAAGATGTACAAACTATTATTCCAAAATATAGAGCTATGGATTGACTAAAGAAAATACTTGTTCAGAAAACTAGGATCAGTATTAGTACGTAGTTAAGGTAAGGACATGATTTACCCAAATTAAAATTAAATATGTATTCTCTTCTGTTGTATATTTAGCAATGATTACACTGGAATTTTTGTTTGTTTGTTTTCTTGTGGAAACATTATGTTAATTGTAAATAGGGTTAGGCAAAATAACTTTTTACTTCAGCCTAAGCCATTGCAGTCGCATTCTATATGGAACGATGGATATGTTGTTTTGTGTTTGCTGTTTAAAGTAATTAACGACTAAATAAATTGCTACTACTTCATTACAAGACAGTGACAGCGACAGTTCCAGTGAGGACAGTGAGTCAACAATCTCAGGTCCAATGTGGTCTCCAGGGTCTGTAAGGTCCACCTCTGCA
>JAPQRP010000019.1:25717123-25734433 GCA_037367295.1 Apogon hyalosoma | reverse complement strand
CTCATTAATTTACATTTAGTGGGTTAGGTTTCAGGAAAGTCATTCCCTACTAAAATGAACATACACATAATGTTTTAGTGTACAAACTGCCCTGCCATCGGAAATATTCTTTGGGTTATAAGAGATAAGTAACCGTGAATATCTAAGCATATTATAGCTAACATATAATATCTGAATATCTGAAATGAGTTTTTAAATGTGTTTGATGGTGGTTGGACTGCAGGTCTTTGGAATGACCCATATACACCCTTGGTGCCAATATGGGAGCCAAAAAGTCTGAATTAAAAAAAAAAAAAAAAAAAAATGTGAGGAGAAGCGAGTTTCTGACATTTCCCACTAATGCTGAGCGGATCCATCACTGATGTGTGTTGAGTGGTGTGAAAGTTGACCCAGATGGACAGTAAATATCAACACTCAGGGGATGTCAACATATCAACACTTTAAAATGTGTGAAATATAACTCTTAACTTGACTCAGATTGACTTTTTTTTTTTGCGTGCAGTGGTCCTTTTAGATATAGTTATCGATTGTCTTTCTTAGTGCTTATAGTTCTCTAGTCTGTCTGTTGTTGACATTCTTTATCTTTGATTTATCACCACCACATATCAAGGAAAACTAGCATCCAAGCATTTTTGTGTGCAATGCAAGCGGCAAAACTGAAACTGATGCCAACTATAGATGATAGACATATGAGGGGATGGAGATAACATGAAGACCAGGACACTGAATCTTTCAACAGGATTTAACTGAAGCTTCTGTTCAGAGGCCTTTTGTATGTATTCAGCGTGTTCAACCAGTATGTGACCCCTGTAGGTCACAGTCATATTGATGCAGCCAACATATGGATTCATATTTCAGTCAGTGCCCTTGGGGGGGCAGTAAATGGGCTTCTGTCAATACTCCCATGGTCACTTCAGTCATTCTCCTACACGGTGTGCATCCCAACAGAGGGTGAACCTAGTGTTTCAATGTGGATTTTATGGCATAATCTCAGATAACATAGTATGTTATCAATACAGCCTGTTTTTATTATCTCTTGTTTTATTTAATTACACGTGTTTGTAAGGCATTCACAATGATTGCACATGAGCAGATGGCCTATTTGTGTACGTTTAATGCAACCATCCATTTGGTCCATTTCTTCATTTGTCTCATGCATCTGTCTGATCAAAACATGCATTCTGTAAAAGCATTCAAGGTTTAAGTCAATAAACCAAAGTCCAACCCCAAGAACAGACTTATCATTCTCTTATGGAACATCTAAAAATGACATATATATCATATAACACGATATCAATGTCATTAATATTCCACAAGCTCCTGACGTCAGGTGGTAACAGGTTCATTCACCTGTTGGACTATCACAGCTAAAACATATTTTCCTTAACAGAAAACACCACTCTAGTTGTGGCAGTTGCAGGTATGTAATTAGCTAATTTGTGAGTATAATTAAGCTAATTCAGTGTTAATTGAGTAAAGCCTACCAGCTAACATCATGCCAATATGGCATTAGCATTATCAAACCAATACTATATGCTAACAGCTGGTAGTGTGTAGAGATTTTTAATCTTATTAGGCCTTTCCTGGTTAAATACAGGTTAAATAAAAATAAATAAATAAAAATAAGACTGTTATGACCTAATATAAACCCACAGATTTCAACATAACAATCAGTAATGGATTATATAATTTGTCAGCTAGATGTCAAGTATAAATTAGTGTGTCCTGCACTACACACAGTTGACTTTACTGCATGTGTTGACATTAAGTAGATTAAATGACTTAAAACAAGTACTAGTTAGCTGGGCAGTGAAACGGTGAAACTTCAGTAAACTAGTAATAGCATTAACTCGGTGAGTGTCAGCCCTTGCACTTTCCCAGCACCATCTTTTCTCTGAACATTGTAACTTCTGGTTCCAAACAAACCAAGTTGCTAACAGACTCTTAGGTCCAAAATGGCAGATCACAGATGCGTGGATGATGACACTGTGGATAGCTCCACTTATTTTATACAGTCTGTAATGTAAAGCTAAGTCAGCGTAGGACCTCACAGTAATCATGACTGAATGTCGAAGTCAGACAGGCTTCAAAGGGACACTGCTTAGGAATTATTCGTGCAACGCACTGAGTAAATGAGCATCGTGTAAAGTGCTTCTTTTTTCCAGGTCTGTAGAATGACAGCACTCTGGGAGTAACACGTTAAGACACATGCGATTCAATTTTGCATAATGTGCTGTGACATACAAGCTCCAGAGGATCTGGTTTTCCCTCTGAGTACATCCCGGGGCTAAGCAGCGTCACATTTTATGACAGCTGCCAGTTCTACATGTCCTCGAACGGTGGTCCCTGTGTTGAGACACGAGGAGGTGCAACTGTGTGGAATTGATACTGGACCAGTTTTCACCTGGCTGAATCACAGAGCCAGCTCCATCCCAGCTCATTACCTCAGCTCAGTGTGCATGTACAGTATGTGTTGGAGGATACACTACACTGTACAGGTGTGTGTGGGAGTCACAACTGAATTGCAAAGGGACAGGCAGACACCAGATTGTACCATATGTGAGAAACTTACAATTTTTGAATCAAGTGCAGCTTTATTTCCAATGCCTGCCAAATGATAGTACTGCATACTTGAGCCTTATAGTACATGTACTTCTGCGTTACATAAGATAGTGCAAAATAGTTCCGATGAGCTGCTAATGTGCTGACTCTATGTTTTAAGTAATAAAGAAGTAGCACACTGCAGTGTCGTCATTAGAGATTAGCAGGACATCTGTTTTCGCCACCAGGCTGCCTACAACAGCACTTTGTGGCTCAGCGTACATTCATATCTGTCCCAAGTTGAAACACTTCTTGCTGATGATATTTGGCTGTTTTGACTCTGCTATACACCCGCTAAAGTGGAAAAAAAAACAAGATAAATTGCTCCTTCCAAACATACAGGGATGCAGCTGTGTTTTGAATGATTGCCACCCAGTATAGACTCAGTACAGTGGGTATGTGCTGTGACACAGAACTGTGGAGGCGTCGGCATCATCGGTGTAAAGATGTGAAGGTCCAGCTGCTGATGATGGTTCTCCTTCTGTATCCCATCTGTTCTTTGGGACAGAGCTAACTAGTCACCTAATCACACTTATTTGTGCTGAGCTCAGCACAACACAACACCCAAATATATTCTCTTCAACTCAGTACCTTCTGTAGGACTTAAAGCTGCACTGCCTAATGCTTTTTCAGCTTCACTGGGCAATAATTCCATAATTACCTTTCAGCCTGTTGTAACTCAACTTGTCTGACATGAATCGTGGAATTACCAACCGCTTCTAACCCACGTCGTGAGGATGCTGGCCTCTAATAGGTGATTTCAGACTAATACAGGAGTTACATAAATGACTGGCAGCTGTAATAACCAATGACTGTTCAGATTTTTCAGCCGTGACTGTTGCTCCAATTCTTTGCTCGACAGTGGCATGAATACATCTTTGTATTTAGAAGACATAGCTGCAGTTTCTGGCTTTCTTCCCCCCAGTACCATCTCCTGCAGTTTTTAAGACTTTATCTGCAGAGTTGAGGGAGTTCTGCTGTACTTTTCACTTCCTATACTTGTGATTGTACAGATACATTAAATCAGTGCATGACGATGCAGCTCTAATGTTGGTTAAGTAGCTCCGACGGCCCTGGGCTGCACCATCACAGTGTGAATAGTGTGGTCAAGTGGAGTTTTAATAACTCTCTTAACCATAACACAAAGACAGTGCAAGAGATTATTCAGCATCTGAGCCTCATAATGTCCCTTTTGTTATCCGTAATGAAAAACTCAAAGAGCCACTTTCATACAAATGCTTGAACATAATGGTACATCATTAGTTCTCCTGGTAAGATCCCACTGAATTTGTCTGCAAAAAGACAAACTAGGCGACTTACTTTCTCCATCACCTTAGGTCTTTTGGGGCCAGTAGACTTTTGTTCTTCTGTGATTACGAGTGTTCTTCAGTTTTGTTGTATACTGTGGTGCAGATGGAACAGAAAATGTGCTTTGTCGTGGGTCATCGCCTTGAGAA
Organism: Apogon hyalosoma; assembly: GCA_037367295.1. NCBI lineage: Eukaryota > Metazoa > Chordata > Actinopteri > Kurtiformes > Apogonidae > Apogon > Apogon hyalosoma. The sequence continues at coordinate 25,730,375 of JAPQRP010000019.1, read as the reverse complement.
ACTCTTCAATTAGTCAATAGAACTCATCACTGCTCCCATAAAAGACAGTTTCTGGCCATAGACATGTTCAAGATGGCAAATACAAACAGGATTACATCACAGAAGGTGTACCACTCAATTCTGAAACTAAATATGGAGCTTAGTCCCAGATCAAATCTTTACTGTTGTAATGGCATAATTTTGTGATGTTGTAAATGATGATACTGAGATACAAGAAAAATGTCAGATTTGGGCCCAATCCCAATTCACCCCTTGGCCCTATCCCTTACCCCTACCCCTCCATTTTGTGAGTTCACGTGGAGGGGTAGGGGTGCCCTGATTCTTGATGAGTCGTAAGGGAAGGTCTAAGGCGGAGGGCTGTTTGGCCTTCGAAACAAAGATTTTTCGGCACCAACTATAAACGGAGGGGTAGGAGAAATCTCCCATTATTCTGTTTGAATCATTGGCAAGATGGAGGTAAACACAGCAAAAAAGTGCAGCGATGTGAGGAAAGAAACACATAAATGTGCATAGTTTCTTCGTAAATAGCTTAATCATTTTATCGACCGTTTAATGCAAGTTTCTGTGTTATAGATCACATTTCTGTGGTTTGCAGTTGATAGCCGCAAAAAGATGCCCAAAGCCCATGGAACAGAGACGGTTACAGCTACTGACGGCATGGTGAATTCTTTCGGAAACAAAGTTGCCACATCTGTTTATAGTGGCATCAATGACTGCTGATGACGTAACAGGTCTTGAAGGGTTGTCCCGTTTCGTAGGGGAATATTTCAAGGGGTAGTACCAAGTGCAAGGGCCAAGGGGGAGGGAAAGGGAGAGGGCCAAGGGGTGAATTAGGATTGGGCCTTGATCTGACAAGACAGCATCATCTTCAGTGGCATCGTTTACCTTTTATGGCTTTGTCACAGGAAGAAACAACCTGTCATTTACATTTACAACCATCCCAGATCTTTTTACTTTAACAGGTCAGTTTGTCAACAAATAATTGATGCTATTTTTGTTCATATTTAGTTATTTTTCAAAGTGTAAAACATAGTTATGTGTGCACCTTATTTTCATTTTCTAAAATCTGTAAAACCACTATTTTCCTTTCTACCTGAAGTCTATTTCCACAGATACTATCAACTCAGACAAAAATGTAGATGTTAGAGGAATGCAATATTAGACTGTTCTCAGTAAGAATGTTGTGTGTCTGAGGCCGGGGTCGTGGATGGGTCATGGTGAAATCTCTTGGAAGATGAACACCCAGAGTGTCTCTCCCTCTCTGGTTGATCTGCAACTCTCCTGATCTGAGATGCCAACTAAGGCGCCAGTGCTGCCTGGTTGTCCCTGGGGATATCAGTGATGTTTCTCACCATATGGAGATTGCCCTCTGTCAGAGAAGGGGAGACCAAACTCGGTCACCAGACTCATACATCACCAACTTTTGATACATGAACCAATGGTGAACCTGATCAACATTGCCATACATCATTATGTTTGGACACCCGGACCAATGGTTGTGACACCCTTTGTTTCCTAAAAGAGCTTAGACTTCCTGGTGTTAGTCAACTGCTGCGTCTTGTATGTACTTCACTCCTTGCTGCAAGTAAAGTCTTCTGATTCCAGAATCCAGCGACTCTGTCTTGTGTCTCAGAATTTTTCTGTCAGTAGACTTCACAAACACTTTAATTTTTAGAGCATTTAATATTAGTTCTGCAAAAGCCATTTGGGTAAGAGCTGTCTTATAGAGTGTTTTTACTGCTGTAAAAGGCCAAAACAGGTCAATTTAAGGGCTAGTCATCCAGCTGTGAGTGCTCTGGGCCACACTAGTATCAGAAAATAGAGAGTTTTATATGATATTTATGGTCAAATGGACTGGAGTGTAATTGATATCATATATAATTGTAATATTTCTTGAGTACAAGATATTATATCTTATTTCACTTAGATTTGTTGTTATAATGTCTGGAGTGTATTAGTTTTACAGTGTTACATACATGTACCTTTACTGATTCCCTCACTGCAAACACTGTGCTGCAGTTTTCAGGTTCATTCATTTCTTGTACATTTTAGATTACTGCCTTGGAGACATTTTTGTGGTTCTTAGGACCACCATCATGCTTTAACAGACTCAGTTAGATTAGCCCTAAACCCAGCCTGTAATCTGTTCACATACACAACAAGTGTGGAAAAAGCATAAAGTGCAGATAAATGCTATATATATGGAAAAGGACAGTGGGTTTAGACTGAGTCACTGAACATGTGTTGGTCTTTTGTCACTTCTTCTGGATTAGTTTGAAGAGTAGACCCTCAACTACAGGTAATTAGCTCACTGATAAACTCATTAAGGATATAAAATGTGTTGTTGAGTCACTGAAAAAGAGCTAATGAATCTCTACCGGCCGCTGTGATAAACCTACCTCTAATTTATCACAGTTTTTAGATAAAACCAATAAGTATGAGCTGATCTACGTAACACAAGCAGGACGGTCCTTTCAGTTTTCTGAGAATTTATGAAAACACCATTAGGTGTCTGATGCCTTCAAGAGAATTTCAGGCCCTTTATTCTCTCTGTACATTTTTGAGTTTGTGTTACATTTCCGTCTCATTTTTACCAAGTCCGGAAAGAAGATTCTCTTTCAGATTCTTAAATAAAAACCTTATTTGAACATGTCTTTTCAATGTTGAAAGAGACCCACAATAAAGTGATATGGGATATTTGACATAAAATGTATAACTTCACACATGGATTTCTCCATTTTTTTTAAGTCATGCCATGTTGAGTTGTTCATATTCTTCTGTCTCATATCCAGTGTATATAATACTTTTTTTTGTTCCTGCTGTTCCTTATGATATTTAATAATATAAAGCCAGAAAAAGAAAGTCAAAAGGGAACCCAAAACCAGATAAATATTACATTAAACAGCCTTGAATCATTCTTTTTATCTCACCAGCTGATAGGCCATGAGCTACTGTGAAGGCGCTGTGTCCATCTTTGTCTTCATCATTGTCTTTGTCATCGTCTTTGTTAGCAATTTCTTCACACATTTTCTCTGATGAAACTACCGGGCAGATTAATTTCAAATTTTACATGTAGCTTCTTTGGGACAACGTCTACAAAGTTTATTCACAGTTTTGAGATATTTCAATTTCAAATTTTTACAAATTTTTGAATGATAAAAAAACATGTCTTTAATTATAATGGGCCATATTTTGATGTTTTTTTAATATGGAAATGGTTACATATATTAATATACTTACTATTGAGCACTAATAGGGAGTGTTACATCCCGGCCTAGGGGTGTACCAGGACGTATATAATATTTGCTCTTAAACCTCTCCCAACTCCCAAGTTACAAAATGCCAGTGCAAAAAAAAAAACAAAAAACTCAATTCACAATATTTATTTAACAACACAAAGAGGATAGGGGAATGCTCATATAAAATAACAAACAAAAGTCTTCTTCCGAACAAAAGGTCTTATCTCCAAAACTAACAATTAAAAATAAAATACAATAACTAACTTAAACTCCCTATGCTAAAACAGGAGAAAACGTGAAAAAGAAAAAGAGCCACCCTCCCCTACCAGAAAACTAAAGTCTATTTCCAAAATGCTATTTACACTAATTACAAAGGTCAAAACTACTATTAACAGAAAGCATCTATCGAAGTTACTAATTACAAATTGTCAAAGTGACTACTAATACAAAGATCTATCAAAGCTGGCCGTCGAACACAGGATCCGGTTGGGAGTTAGCAGAGCAGAGAGTGAGTGGTTGGATCCATGGCCTTTTAAAGGGCAGCTCATCTGATTTCACCAATCACAGCTTCCTGTAGGAAACAGAACAGACAAAACAGCACCCCTACAAGGCTGGGGTAGAAATGCATATAAACAGAAACACACAAAAACAGAGATTATGACCCAGGGTCATAACAGGAGTCATACATGGACTTTCATTTGGGTCCATGATATTTGACCTTGAGTGACCTTGAAGGGTCAAACTCATAGTCATCAATGTCTAGATTTCAACAGTCTTCTCTGAAGCTACTGGTTGGATGCATTTCAAATATTTTATGTAGCTTTCTTAGGACAGCGTCTACAACTTTTGTTCACAGTTTTCAGAAACTGGAATTTTTGATACATTTTTGAAGTATTAAAATGTGTCTTTGCTTATAATGGGCCATATTTTAATGGCTTATAACACGGAAATGGTTAGAAATATCAAATTAGTTACTAGTGAGCACTGCTAGGAAGTCAGAACTCATATGGACTGTTATTTAATTTGTTGAGTTATCCTCAGATGAAAGTACCACCCACTTCCACTGGGAGATTAATCTCCTCCATCAAGGCCACAGGACTCTAACACCGGCAGAACCTGACACGCTCGCAAATTCAACTTGTTACTGACTCTTGATAGAACATGGTGGTGAGCTACAGGAACTCTGGTTTGATTTTCATGGTTTAAATTGTGTGATTGAAGTGTTTTAGACCTCCTCATGCTTCATTGCGCTGTTTTATTGGTTCATCTTTAAATCTAAATGGGCACTTTGGATTAAGCATCCTGTTGGTTTAGGATCAGTCTTACTAAAATAACACGATTAAAAAAGGAAATTCCATTTCTTTTATTGCGGTTATTACCTTCAGCTCCAGTGTCCTGTCGTCTTTACTTGCTCTCTCTGGGTTAATTTTCATTATTTCACAGAGGACAATTGTCAGATGCAGTCGTACATTTCAATGACTACAAGAACATTAACAGTAGAATCCATTTCTATTCTGACAGTGCTCTGAATTTGATCTGGGTCACGTGAACAGCAGATTTTGTAATTCTGGATAGATTTGAGAAACATTATTTTGTTCTCAGTTGGGATTTAGACATATTATTTTCCTGTGTACAGTCACCAACCAATAGTTTGCAAAGTTGAAGAAAATATTCATGACTCAACCAAAAGAAAAGCCCACGTTTGTGGTGAGAAGGACAAACACACCTCCTACTGTGAAACATCATGAAAGACTTGGATATCAGGGTGTTTGGATACATGCAAATATCTCAGCACCGACCTTTCAAGAAGGCAGTTGAATGAATTAAAGAAGGGGGTCGTGTCCACACTGTAGAACAAGTCTGATAGAAAATACTTAAAATAGATGGAAAAGGCTGCCAGAATGTTACCCAACAGTCAGAGAACAACTCAGGACACTAACTGGCCTCATTTTTCCTTCTGTTTCAGAACAAGAGCTTGAAAAACAAACTTCTTTCTGGAAACAAACTTTGTGACGCCTATGCTGAAGAGGTAAGGAATTCCAATTAGTACAGTTTGTTTTATCATTTACATAATTAATTATCAGCTTCGGCTACATAATTGTTCATTGTTTATGCAATGGGTACAAATCACAATCACAGTACAAACAAATTTCCTTCTCAGCAAGTAATGTTGATAAAGAGAAGAGAGACAAATGCAAACTGGAGCTGTAGGACACAAATGCTTGCAAATAATATTCTGAGGTTCTAGAGTTGGTTCTAATGTTCCTGTAATGTAAGGTAATAAAGGGTCCAAGCACCAACAGTGTATATGTGTACCTTTATAGATGCAGTTCATGTCCCTGGGAGCCACAAACTCAAACTGAACAAATGATAAGAGTGTTTTAAATGTCTTAAAAGACATTTACTTATAAATGGGATTGGACCGTTTTCACACGACTGAATAACTCACATTGTTAAGTTGTTGACTTTAGTAGAAAGACTGTGGTTGGAGTCCCAGTTTGGAACTGCACATTTATCACTTCAGGTTTTATATTCTTTCTTTCAATTGACCTTTTATTTAAAGATTTTATTTAGTCAAGGTTCTTTTTACATACAAGATGCAGTCAAAACTGAACCAAATGTGATTTTATAATCTGAAGCACTAGGAAGCAAGTTTTTGTTCTGATTCCCTTAGTAATCTACAGTTTCAATCAAAAGCACACACAAGAATGTTTATTTTATATCAATACTGTGTACTGCTTTCCTGTGTTTTAATGCGTTTTTTTCACAGATGAGCTTAAATAACATCAATGTGATGGCTCTGTAAAGCACTAGTATATGGGAAAAACAACATATTATGAGAAAATACTTCAAAACAGTTTGTGAAAGACTGTTTCTACTGCCAAATCTAATCTATAGGACAAACAATAGATAGTTTGACCATAGAGAAAATCAACCAGCAAAATCTGATTTGAGTGTTTTGTTTTTTTTTTATTTTAGCTGTGTGTGTGTGTGTGTGGGGGGGTACCTTATTTGACATGACCGTGGGTGGTAACTACATGTCGGTGCTTGGACCCTGTGATAATTCAAGTTGTAACTCATCGTTTCAACTCCAAAACAGATGTATAAGGTGATATTTTTTCTGTCCTATTGTGTATTATTTCTATTCTGTTGGTATGTAAAGTCCCACTAAAGGTCAGAATTACCTTTCTCTCACCTCTTTGGCTGTCTACAGTATATTTCATACAAGCTTATTTCTACCAATTGTTTATTTGACGGTTGTATGAGCCGCACGACTCAGGTTGGAGCAAAAACAGCTGCTGCAACAACATTTCCTGTGTCCTTTCTGCTGTCACTGATTGTTCTGTTGTGTAGTGGAGCTCTGCTGCTGGCTGTTGTGGTCAGCATCGTTCACTGGCATCAGCTTCACATGTTACTGAAGCCTTGAACTCAGCTTTGAACTACTGCTTTTCCCTTCCTGCTGACCAGTGCTCCTGCTGTAATTTAACCATGCAGGATCTTAGGCAGTGGCTCCTACAGCGTATTGATGACATGCCCCAGTCACTACCGCTGCTGCTCTGCAATTATGGCTTCAATGCTTATGCAGTTGTGCAGGTTGGAGTATTTCCTGTAAGCTGGCCACACTATGTTGAATAAGTTGAGCTTGTTATAATGCAGAAGACTCGGCTGATGCAGACAGTATGATAGATGGCACCCTTGGTGTGGAGATGGAGATTTTTCTTTGGAAATACCCTGGACTAGACTTTGCCTACGGCAGCTACAGCTCATTTGATCAATGCTGCAGGATATTTCCAAGGTTTTTAAATGACAGTACTATTGTTGGTAGTTTGAATTTCCAGGTCAAGAAAAGTGGTGAAGAGCAGGTACCAGAGAATCCAATAAAATGAAAGAAAAAACCTCAGGGGTAATGAACTTTTCCAGGATGGCAGTGTCCTAATCCATAGGCCATGAGTGTTCACTGAATGAGGCAATGATTGTCAAAGTCATGTGAATTATAAACCAAGGGCTTCAGTCACTACATCTCAATCTAAATGAGCACTTGTGGGAGATGTTAGAAAAATACTTTCCACTGGTGTCATCCATATGGCAAATAATCGAGTTCTCAAACAAATATAATAAAAAACACTATGAAGAAATACAACACAGATGTGTTATGTCTAATACACTGAAAAGCTCACTATAAACTTCTAAATTGGCAGAATAGTAGCATTTTTCAACTCAAAGGGTATAACCTGGACCCTAAACTAAAGGTAAGGACTGTGCTAGACTGAACCTAAAACCTACACCTCACCTTAAACCTTAAAACCGTCATTTACTAAATGTTCCACATATATTTGAATGAATCTCTCAAAGCATTAGTTGAAATAATTAATATACAATAGACAGTATCATAAGTAGAAATGGGGACAGGAGAAAGTAACTCTGAACTCTACACAGATATCAAAAGAAGTTGCAATTTGCAATAGGGTATTTAAGAATTCACATAGTTCCGCAGTATCTGGCTCCATATTTTTATTGACAGTATTTTGTCAGAGTAGTGTCCATAGTCCAAAGTAGAATAGTCTGATACTCTAATAATCCATAGTATAATAGTCCATAGTCCATAGTATTGATAGACCAATAGTTATTAGTCTATAGTCCAGTAGTCCATAGTATAATAGCTGATAGTCCAGTAGTCCATAGTCTATAGTCCAATAGTCTAATAGTGTCCCTCTAGTCATTTGCAGTCTGCAGGTTTTACATGATGTTCCGAAGGCTTTAATTTGTCACAAAAAACTGGTGACATTTAATACAATTATTAATCCAAATATTCCAGTGAGTTTTTAATTGACTGGCACTTTGTTTTGATGTATTTTTTCTTAACCCCAAATAATGATACAGTCAACAGCAGTTTGACCATTTTGTTTGTTTGTACAGTGCAGCACCGTCACAAACTGATGTTACACTTATTATCAGTATGTGTTGGAGCACAGTCTCAACTCAAGGCCTGTTTAAGCCACTTTGTGTTGTCAATTCATCCGGTTGTATTTTCAACAGAGAAAAGCAAACCAACACCATCTCATACCACTATAAACTGAGGCAGTTCCTTCAAGTGTCATTGTTCTCCCATCACCTCAAATCTTCTCCCTCTCATCCTCTCAGAAAAAAAAATGTTATCCATAAATACATAAATACATTTCTGCATTCTTATGTTTTTTTTATTACTTTTCAGACAGTATTTCTTTTTATTACTTCATTTCTACCATTTCCAATGGCCCACCACCACTCCCACAGTTCTCACACCATCCTGGTGTTGTGTATTTTCACAAAAAAAAAGAAAGGAACCAAACCATGAACTGAGACTAATACTGAAATACTAAAGTTGGCTGTTTGGTCCAGAACATTATCCAGGGGAGGTTTCATGTCCAAGGGTTTGGTTCAGATCAAACTGGAATGTCAGAATGTCAAGACTGACCGAATGAGGTGTGAAATTACCCTGTATAGTGCTAATACGTTTTTTTTTTAATTATTATTTTTACTGTTGCTATGATGAGTATCTTATTACAAATCTCACTCAGTGTCAATTACTTGACAACATCTGAAATGGAGATGTCATCCCTCAGATTAAACTGTATTTTCCACCAAGGGAATAGCTGAGGTGAGTTGGACATTAACATATGAAAGTTGTGTTTGACACATTTTTAGCATCACTAAAATTACCTTTCAGCATGTAATAATTAAAGTGATTTGGGATGATAGGAAACTTCTGCATCTATTCAGACTGTAGAAAATCAACCATGTGCTGAATCACAGGCATCTTCAGACTAGTGGGAGACAATATCACATTCACTCAGATTTTCACTTTCTGGTGTTTTATTTTATTTTATTTTATTTTATTTTTCATCAAGAGGAGCCAATTGAGGTGGTTCAGGTCAGGATTCCTCCTGGACCCCACCCTGGTGAGGGGTTTTCAGGCATGTCCAGCCAAGGGGAGACCCCGTGGTTGAACCAGGACACTGGAGGGATTATGTCCCTCAGCGTGGGAATGCTGCCCCCCCCCCGAGGAACTAAAGGAGGTGAAGGGGGAGAGAATTCTGGGCTTCTCTACTTAGCCTGCCCTCCCCAGACCTGCAACTGGATAAGTGGGATGGATGGATGGATGGATATGGTTTCACACGACTAAATAAATATGTTTATAGAAACACAGTTAACGATCAATAACTAAAGCTGTCAGTCACAGATTTAACCCTGTCTGCATTTTCTACAGTCCAAGTCCACTCAAGTGTAAATGATCATTTCCCAACTTAAAAATGCTGAAAGGTAATAATATAAATTTAGCTCAGTGATGCTAAAAAAAAAAATCAAGCAGCTTGAAAAGGACATTGGTTCTGTTCCTTAGAGACCCATAAAAGACATGTTAAATAGTCCTTGATTTTTGAATTGATCCACATTCTGCTTTAACACTGAGGTTCCTGTTGAGACTCTGTGAAACTTTAAGGCCTGGTTTCTGTTCCAAACATCCATCCACCATCCAACTGAACATCCGTGACTTTTCCCTGGCTGAACTTATTCAAGCTATCGCTGTGTCATGGAACTGCGAAATGACGATGGTACATTTGATTGTGCAGTCATGTCTGATTGAGACACTTGAGAAGAGTCCAGAGGCTAAAGAGGTTCTGATTGAAGTCCCACTGAGCCAGAACCTTCCTAGAAACTCTGAGGAGATGATCTGAAAATCTACATTTCAATAAAAGAACTGATTGGCCTGGCAACATGTAGATAATATCTGTCAGTACTCTTTAGAGATGTGTATGTTTCCACTGGTTTTATCCCTCCTGATTCTAGTTGATTGTTATAGAGCTGAGCAGACCTGAAGTTCTTTAGTGGATAAATAGCTACTGGAATTTCTTTTACACAGGAGGATGAAGGTCACTTTCTTCAATTCCCTTGGAAGGCAATAAAAGTTGGAGTTAATCAGTGAAAGGAACATGCTTCTGTGGCCCTGCTTTCATCCTGGCCAGTTATTTATGTTCACAGTGGAAGGGTCACAGACCTAACCTGTAATCACACTGGAATTACCAGGGACTGACACATGAGATAACTGCTTTGCTGCAAAACAATTGTCATTCTGCTCTGAGTATACATTCAAAGTCTCCACATTGAAAATGCGTTAATTGCAGGCGTTTTTTTTTTTTTTCTGCATTTTTCTCTATAATACATACACGACCTGACGGTGAACTCCCACCCAAAACAAATGCTGAACCCAGATTAACCTCAAACAAATAAAAATGGAACCCTTCTGAAGTTCACCGTAATTGTCTACAAACTGTCTCTCCAAGCTTTAAAAATCTTTTCAATTAAGATTTCCTCAAAATGCAAAGTGAGTTAGAGTGAAAGAAAAAAGCCTGTGATAACATCTCGGAATTTTAAACGCTGGCTTTGAAGTCATGTCCAAGTGCTGAGATTAAGCCAAATCTTTTTTAACTGCCTTCGGATAAACTTTCTAAGCACAAGCTGCCTTTGTTACTCTTGATGCATTTTAAGATTTGGCAGCTTTCCTTTATGTGTTATTTGGTTTTCATCTTGTGCAAATTTGCTTTGGGAGTTGACACATTGGACTGCATTTTATTTGGTGTGATGATCACCTTTTTTTTTATAGAGCTGCTTTAACTCGGGCATGACTATTCTAATATGTGGGAGAGGATCGAGAATTCAGGTGTTAATGTGTGCTGGGTTTTGTTGAAGAGCATCCTACTCAAAAGACGGTTACATTTACTGGGCAGATGCTCTAAAGAGATTCCATGACATACAGTGGAGGTCAGACGTTCACATACACGTTGGATAAACACTTCTAGCTTTTAATTCCAATACAAAACCCTTCCTTTTTGTGGTTTTGCCTTTAACCCTTTAACACCGAACGTGATCAGTGTGATATTTTTTGTCTTGAAAACCTAATGTATACAATTAGATACATGCAATACATGGATAAGCCATCAGGGGGGAGAAATTCATTCACCAGAGGCCTTTCCAGTGACACTATAAGATTGGCAGGAGGCAGAACTTTGCCAATTTTGAAAAGGAATTACCAATTTGTTAGACATGTTTGCGTTATATAATGTTTTTGTTTCTTCAAAAATAATAATATTTGAGCATTGAGATGCAATGTATCAAGTATTATACACAATTGAAAATCGTACATTGAAATTGATATTTAAAAAAAAAAAAAAAAGGTTGTTTAGAAGGACCAGTAAAGGCTCTGGTTTCAAAGAATTGGAATTTTCTGTCAATCATTTAATGGTTCTGGCTTTACGGGGTTAACCAGGGGACTGTGAACACACTTCCTTCAGTTTCATGCAACATGTCCAGGAGTTTTGTGGCCCATTGGTCCTAACAGGACTTGTACAGCAGAGTTGGCTTTGTGGTCCTTCATGCACAAAACCACCACTCAGCCCACAAATACTCTGGTGCATTGACCAAATGTTGTCTTTGTCAGCCTTAACCCTTTATAGGACACTCATAGAAAAACTCTAAAATTCAACATTTCAACTGTAGTATGTTTTTGGAGGACATAACAAGACTTTATTACTTTTGTGAAATTAAAAAAAAAAAAACCAAAATATTCATGTAGAAAATCAAGGTCAGTGAAGGTACCATATTTGGTTCCTTGCCCATTAGTGGCAAAAAAACCCCAAACAAACAAGCAAAAAATCCTAGAATTATATATAAACAATACAAGAAAAACACATGCAAGGTGAAAGGGACATGCATTTTAGAACATTACAACATCACTTTTAGAACATTCCAACATCAGTGCTGATCCAGACCCCTGTCCACATCCACATTAGCCCTTTGAACATCATTCCTTACATTAGTACCATTACTTCATGGTACCTAACAAAGCAGTTGGAAGATCCTGGTACTAAAAGTACTGAAGTCACATTTTTGGACAATTCAAGCTGAGCATATAAACATGTTGTATTTGTTTAGTCCACCCAATAAATATTTTTAACAGACTTTTTTTGTGACTTCAGTACTTTTAGCACCAGGGTTTTCAGTTACACTCACTGTTCATGCAGAGGTGGACCTTACAGACCCTGTAGACCACATTGGACTTGAGATTGTTGCCTCACTGTCCTCAATGTAACTTTTGCTGTCACTGTCTTGTAATGCTTTCGGAAATACCCGAAAATAGTCACTTGCTCGATAAAGGGTTAAAGCTGCATGAAATGAAATTACAAGAAAAAGGATAAATCAGAAGAGTAAATATAAAGCAAATGTCTTCACCTAGAAAATATTCATCCATCCAAATATCCTTTGTGTTACCATCAGTTTCAATAATATAACAGTCTTTATTAAACTGCACATTTCAATAAAACATATGAAGTAGAATAATTAAAATAATATGTAAAAATAACAAAAATAAACTCTCAGCTTGGGTAAAACTGTAGAAGTCCAGTAAGAGTATATTTTAAGTGTATTTTAACAGGCTTAAAGTAGACTCTGACTCTGATTCCGGAGTTTTTGGGCCATGACTTCATTTCCATCCTGGACACTGGGATAAACTGAAGACACTGAGTAAGGATCTCAGACTGAACTCTGGGGGATATAGAGTTAAAAGGTTGAAAATATAATCTATAGACTGCCCATGAGGAGCTTTGAAAGTAATCAATAAACTCTTAAAATCAATTCTACAATAAACAGGGAGCCAGTGTAAAGACACTGAAACCAGCATCACGTTTACCTTTATCTTTGTCCTGGTTCAAAGTTCTGTATAGTTTGCAGCTGTTTCATTTATTGTTGGTTTTTTGAAGTCCTCAGGTTCTTCTGAAGTAAAATAAAACCAAACATGATGAATGGGATTGGCCTCTTCCTCTGTACAGAACACTGATGATGACTAAAAAGTTCTATTTTTGGTTCATCAGACCAAAGAATATTCCTGAAAATACTCAGATCTGGAACTCAGCGCTCATTTACAACCTTTAGTCTTGTTTTTTTTTTTTTTTTCTTTTTTTTTTTATGTTGAATGACTTCCT
>JAPQRP010000019.1:25691402-25717023 GCA_037367295.1 Apogon hyalosoma | reverse complement strand
TAAATAATTGGTGTAAAATGCAGTTTGTCATCTTTTCATGGTTGTCAGATATGACCCATTTGGACGTTCAGAGGCTCTGTAGTGAACCTGGAAACACTGTCATCTTCTACAACATTGATTCACCAGTGAAACCAATGGAGTTTGACAAATGACAGTGGATGGATGCACTTGTTTTATGTTCAGTTATTGAGATCTTTGCTGAAAAAGTCACTTTTTGTTGAGTTTTCTCTGTTTTTGATGTAATAACCCTCAACTTTTCTCTGAGATTTAATGAACAGCTACTTGATCAGTAAAGTAAATATAGGAAAATACCCGATTGCACTGGGGAAACTGCAAAGCACAGATGATAATGTTAGAATAAATGGTGATCTATCACTTAAGACAAGTTAAATATAGAGAAAAAATATTTGGGAACTGCCACAAAAGTAGCACTGGGTCTTTATGGGTTAAGAACAGTCCTTCAGGTTCTGAATATGCAGCACTGGTTTTACTGTGGATGAACACAGGTTTACTTTGTAGTACTTTTACTAGTTTAAACAGATCTGTCCTCACGCCCACAGTGTCACATTCTGCTTTTCAGTCGTGAACCTTTGCCCATTTTCAACCCCCTGGGTACCAGGTGGACGTCAGCACAAGTGGAAAATAGAAGGTGACAACATGGGCACAAATGGTATGGGTAAGAAAGTAAAGCTTTGGTTTGGACATAGACACAACAGACCAGCCAATGTGTCCCATCTCATGCTGGGGTTTCTTTTGTATTTACTCTCTTTGGTTCTTATTTATATCCAAAAATGTAAATGAATAAAAATTTCAAAAATCATTCCAAGTGTTAAATGTGACATCCTGACCATGTGTCAGTATATTATAATGTCAGACTGAGAATGTGTGACTCAAACCAGACCAGTGGTTTTCTAAAGTCTAGGCTTATTTTAGAATTTCCCAAGATCCTGTGCAAAAGGATGCTGAAGGGAGTTTATAAAAAGACAGTCACAGATTGGAAAATTAGACTGTCTGAAGTTTTGTTTTTTTTTACTTCCCGAAAATTCTTTCTTTTTCCAAGTCAGTGGGTTTCAATAAACTTAAAACCTTTGAGAATGCGATGAAATAGATAAAAGATCAAATGAAGATCTTTCTATTTATAAATCTGAAATTTCATGTCATCAGAATCAATTAGTTTGAATAACTAAACAGGGAAAATGTGCATTTAAATGAAAAGTTAAAAACTATGAAACACTGTCATGTTTTTAGCCAATGGTCATGATAACTGTTGACTTCAATGGTGGCATTAACAGTAAAATCTAAAACAACTGTCATGTTTAACCCAAAGTCTTGACCTCATTACACTGGAGATATGATCGTAATTTGATAGTTAATCAGGCCTCATAACCATCATAAGATGATGGTGATGATGGTTATTATTATTATTATTATTATTATTATTATTATTATTATTATGTTACATTGCATTATTAAGACTAAGATTGAGTTATTGATTTTCTTTATGATTGGAAAGGTGTGATGACATGCACATCCAGACATGAAATGTGTGCAGGATCCCAAAGAAACAATGGATAAAACAGTGAAAAAGGTCCTCACAACCTGTGAGCGCCTCAAAAAAATTGTTGTGCAGACCTTTTTCACTCTTTTTTCTATTGTTTCTTTATTATTGGACCATGTGCAACATATGTCCATTATTTAAGACCATTTAATCAATGGGGAAAAGAAAAACAGTGCCAGATACAAACATGAATGAAATATAGTATATGAAATGCAATACAAACCAAACAACCATCTCTGATGCCTTTAAAAACAACAGCAGCCTTAGGGTCCGTGGGCCAAAACCAGCGCCAAAGTGTCCAATCCAGCCTGTGGCATGAATTTGTCAAATGCAAAAATGACACTGAAAATATTAACAATCAAGGATGTTAAAATCATTTTAGTTCAGGTTCCGCATACAGACCAATATGATCTAAAGTGGGTCAGACCAGTAAAATACTATCATAATAACCAATAAATAATGACAACTCCACATTTTTCTCTTGTTTTACTGTAAAAACAAGTAAACTACATGAAAATGTTTACATTTACAAACTATTCTTTCAGAAGAAAATGTGAATAACCTGAACAAATATGAACAACCTGAAATGTTTTAAGAAAAATAAGTGTAATGTTATCATTATTCTACCTGTTAATACATGTTTTGTGTGTTTATTGATCCACTGTGATCTGTAAGATGTGATGAACTTGTAGAAATGATAAACTGAGACAGAATATTGTTGTGTATTGTATTTTTAATAATACATTTCAGGTTTTTCATGGTTGTTCATGTTATTTATACTTTTAAGGGTTAGTTTGTAGATGTAAACATTTTCATTATGTAGTTTTACTTTTTTTCACTCGAACAGAAAAGTTTGGAGTTGATGTTATGCATATGTTATTATTAGTACTGTCAAACGATTAAAATTTGTAATCAGATTAATCACAGGGTTGGTGTGGATTAATTTTGATTAATCACGATTAAATACCATTGGTTTTTAATCTATATTAATGGCATTTCATTTTTCATGAGCAGACTAGAAGGAGGGGAATATATATGCACTCAATGTGTTTCTTAAATGCCTTCAACAGTTTGAACAAAACAACTGCAAACAACTTAATAACTATTCTCTTTTTTTTTTTTTTTTAAATAAACATTTATCCACATTAATGTGGCCCTGTTAACTCCTCTTTCAGCCAGCTGTTAAGATGAACTAACTTGTTGACATTGTCCAAGAGGGGAGCTGACCACTTCTTAGTTATTTCATTTCCTGCAACTGAGAACAGTCTCACATGGAACAGTGGTGACGAGATATGTGTGAACTTAAGCTGGAAGTGCTTTTGTGGAAAGAAAACTTCTTCCTTCAGAGTGTGCATAATACTTTATGTCGGTCGACTGTTCCATCTTGGGGTTTTTTTGTACTCATACTTCCATCCAGGGGGCCAACGTGCTGTTTAGTGTCTTTATGGGTTGGATCTGCTGCCTGTCACTACCAGATTAACTGCCCATTTGCACATGCGCGATGTTAACTCTACTTGGACAAACTGCCTCAGATGCGTTGCCAGAGACATTCAGCGTCATCCTGCACTGCAGATGGGTTAATAGCCTTAACATTTTAAATCAGATTAATCACGATAATAGATCAATCCACATTAATGTGTTGATTTTGACAGCCCTAGTTATTATGTTATTGTTATTGGTCCGGCCCACTGGAGGTCATATTGGGCTAAATGTGGAACCTGAACTAAAATGAGTTTGACACCTCTGCTCTAATCTCTAAACCTAAACAACCATTTCATTGTGTCATCATCTGACAAACATTTGAGTAAAATAGCATTTTACAGCATTATAATGACAAAAACACAACACAATCTGTTTCACCCCTTTTGCATATTTGTGACGTGGGTTTTGTCAAGCCTTGTAACTTAGCTGCGTGTAGAGGTCAGCTTTGGATTTGTTATACACGTCATAATAAGATCAGTAAAGGTGAAGTCCCAGCTGAATTGTGGAGCAGTAAGTTTGATTAGTACCTCATTTGCCCATTGTCAACTTCACCCATGTCCTTATTTCCACTCTTCCTGTGGTGGTTATGTTTTTGAAAATGGTTGGTTCATGTTTTCAACCTTTGACTCCACACTTGATCTGCATTGACATTAATATTCAGCAACAAAACTACTCTTGATTTCAGTTAAAGTTTTAGTTTTTTTCCTAAAACATCTTTTACCCATTTATCTTTGTATCTACCATGTCTCTGTCATATAACTCTGGTCATACATGATAAACTATTACTGCACATGTAGTCATTCAGCTTCCTCCAGAGTACCATAGACATCTCTGGTCTTTTAATTTGGTCCACATAAAACCTTCTTATTCACCCTACTTTATTATTATTATTATTTATTTTTTTTTTTTTTATCTTTTATTTATTTATTTATTTTACATATTTAATAGACAGTTCTGCCACATGATCCTTTCATACATCTATATAACTGATCCAGGAATCCAACCATATCACCCTAAACAGTTAAAACGGGAGCAAATGTATGAGCTTTAAAAGTAGCAGCTCTTTTCTGTTCTTTTACAGTCACCTCTGAAGCATAGTATTAATACAATGTATGTACTTAACCCATAAAGACCTGCCGTTACTTTTAACTTAGTTCCCAAATTATTATTTTTTTCTAATTTTAACATTTCTTAAGTGATTTGTGACCGTTTATCATAAAATAATCCTCTGTATTTTGCATTTTTCCAGTAAAAATGTCATATTTTCCAATATTTTACTCATTGATCATGTAGACATTCATAAAACTTCAGCTTAAAGTTGAGGGTTATATCAAAAACAGAGAAAACTGAATAAAAACTGACATTTTCATTAAAACATATCGTTAAATAATCATAAACCTAGTGTGTCCATCCACTGTCACTGATTCAACTCCATGGATTTTACTTGTGAATCAATGTTGTAGAAAATGACGGTGTTTTCATGTTCAGCCTCTGAACGTCCAAATGGGTCATATCTGATGACCATGAAAAGATGACAAACTGTATTTAACACCAAATATGTACATGTATTGATAGGATTAGTGGTTTGGAAGTAGCTGCGCAATATATCGTTTGAGCATTGTCATCGCAATGTACATATGCGCAGTAGTCGCAGGTCCTGCAATGTAGGATGCAAATGAACTCGACATGTTTTCATTTAATTTCAACCTGGGTACCTGACACACACACTGCACGCAGCGATCCTCCAATCGCAATTGTTCTTAATCAGTTTGCCGAAACAGACCACACCCCTGCACATGGACGGAGTCGCTGGTAACAACATTGAAAAATGAGCAATGAACAAGAGAAAATCACCGAAAACAAAGACTCGGTGCCAAAAAGAAAAACGTCAGTTATCTGGAATCATTTCGATTACAACAAGGATGATACTGAAACACCTGTTCTGTGTCGACAGTGCCTTCCACCTGTCGCCACAACGAGAGGAAACACAACTAATTTGTTTGACCATTTACGTCGGCACCACACAGCCTGAGTAGTTTTTCATGTCGCAGTATATATTGCACGGTTAAAAAAAATCTGTATCCTTTTTTTCCAATATCATGCAGGCCTATTTGGAAGTTATTAAACAGTTTAGCTCAGTAGATGCTTTTGGTTGCCAGTGTCTGTTTGGGTCTTTATGGGTTAAAGGAGGAAGTCATTCAACATTAAAAAAACCCAAGACTAATCATGTATTTCTAGGATTCATAGATCAACAGGTGTTAAGTATTTTAGATCGGTAGAGGATTGTTGTCGCTGGTATACGTTTGGGTCTTTATGGGTTAATAAGTATTAATAATTCCATTTTAAACAACTTACTGTTCCATTTTGAGACATTTACAAACATTTTTACAGGATTTTATTCATAGAATATTACAGAATATTACTACAAGCCTCAGGGAGTTTGTATAGCCTAATTGTTTCTAATTATTTTATAATAATTTCATTGAGTTCAAGTACCTTATTTAATTGTTAAAACTTTACTAACTTTTTTTGTTGCCTCATTATTGTTACATACTTAGTTAATGCCTTTACTTATTAATTACCTTTATAATTAACTATACATTTGATAAGAATGCAACAATGATTTTTGCAAATGCTAATCGAAATGTAGAAAAAAATACTTTATTAGTTTTATTAGAGGATAAAATAAAGTTATGACGATCATATAATAATGTAAAGTATATTTAGCTCTACTGACGTAAATCCTCCACTGCCAAGTTTATTTCAGGAATCTCACAACATTTTGGAAAGACAGTAGAACAGAATAGTCTGTTCAGGCATGCATGAACAGGGAGAGGTCGCAAAGAAAACTGTATGAGAAGCTTTTGTGAGTGCACTCAGGATTTTCCTGGCCGACGTCCACCAGTCTGACTCAGCTGTGGGTTTGTTCACTTCACCAATCACAAACACTTCACAAATTCAGCAGTCCATTTAAATAGGAAAAGAAACTCACCAGGCCTGTGCAAATTTACAGCTGCTGCTGCGTCCTCTACACACCGACCTATTCAGAAACACCCCTATTCAACTCAATAGAAAATAAAAAAAAGGTCCTGGAACCTTTGTGAAGCAGACGTGGACGTCCTCAGGGACCTAGAAAAGTCAGTGTCAAGGTTAAGACCATTGGGAGAAGCAGAGCGACATGTGGCATTAGAGATGCCATTTAATCTGTTTCGCATCTTTTTCCTCCTTGAGAGCATGAATTTATCACCTATTTCCTTTTCTGACAAATTTATGGTGTTGCAGCACAGTCATCATTTGGATGAAGGATGCTGTTACACTTGAGTATTTTCAGCTCCGTTATCGCTGGAATTGCATTTCATTCTTGCATCAGGATTTAATGGAAACACTGAGTCACCTGAACCTCATGCAGATAAAATATAATACGCTGGATTTGGAAGGATTTCCTGTAATGAGAGATTTCAAGGTGAATGGCCTCATGTAATTAATTCTACAGACTTTGTGAATGGAGCAGTATGCCACCATCATCGAGTGTGTTTTGGCGATAAACGATCTAGGAAACAGATCACAGTCCTCTTTAATAACCAGGCATCTGTTATTTTAATAAATGCTCTTTGCTCACATTTATTAATACACTTTGTGTTCGTGGCAGAATCTCTTTTGTGCTCCGACTCCAAACCTGAAGTGGATACAGAAAACCTTTACTGGATACTCACTGATCCATTCATTAGATGTACAACAGTAATCAAGTTTTACTGAATGTATGGTTTCTAACGGTCAAACCGCCGTCCTCACTTATGACCCATCAGCTCAATCTATGTTTAATTAAATAGGTCGTACGCGTAAAATATTCAGTTGAAAGTGGATTTTTAGATATGCTTTTGCTGATGGTAAGTTCATGGGCACTCAGGAAAATGAATAATAATGAGAAAAGATTCAACGATAGCATCTGTTTTATTCATGTGTGAGTATTAGAAGAGACCATTAGTGTTTAGAAACATTTTTTTTTAACTTCTAACATGGTGTTTTCTGGTGGAATGATATCTCATCTTCTTCACCATGGATAACATATGTTATATAAGTGCAACTAGACACAAACAATGTAGGGTTAGTCTGAGGCAGCATAAACTCAGATATGATGTTCCTGTAAAAAGGTTAAGTCCAGCCTCAGGGAACTGATCACAGCAAAACCATGTGTTACAATCAATAGATACGAGACAAGTAACGTTTGGCTCCCATTTGTATTCAGATGTCATTTACACATCCATCCGTCCATCCGTCCATCCGTCCATCCATCCATCCATCCATCCATTCATCCATCCATCCATCCATCGACTGCTATTTTTACCTTTGATACTGGCACAAGGAACAGATGATTAAAATTAATACATTTGATGGTGATGGGGTCTCAGCAAGAGAACTGAAAAAGTTATGGATAGATTTTCAGGAAATTTTTAGGAAATGTTGATACTGGCACAAGGAACAAATGATTACATTTTCCTAGTGATTGGGTGGTGGGGGTGGGGGTGATCTGTCTTGCCTGAGGTCTGCACTCTTCAAGTGCTTTTCTAGTTTTTAAATGTATTATTATTTTATTTATTTATTTATTTATTTTTCCAGAGGTAGGTCTCATGGGGAGAGTGAAAGGGCTGGGATTATAATAAATAATTAAAGCAACTCTATTTTTATTTTCTAATAACTGTAATACTGCCATTACATTACATTTTGCTAACATGTAATCTGAGCCTTTCTTTTGTTTCAAAGTAACGTAGATTCTCTTTGGAGCGCTTGTGACATTCATTTGCCTTTTGTCAATAAGCAGGACGTAGTTGGGCTGGAGTTTGCGTCATCCCGGCTCCTGTGGATGTTCACGTTTATGTCATGGAATGGAAACCTTCTGTTAGTACCAGATAATGAAATCATTATGTCGAAACAAAATGAAATGGAGATTATTCTGCATTTATAATAGAACATATTTGGTTCTTGCTAAGATAAAAAAAAAAAACAAAAAAAAACAACAACTTAGATTTAGAAGTGTTAAATAATTGATCTTATTTTAAGAGTTAATTTCTTATTTTAAAGGGGTCATATTTTGCTAAACCCACCTTTATTAGTATTTGATTCATTTATTTGTGTATTTGGACCCTAATAGTTCCTAGAGTTTGAATCTGAACCCTCCAGGTGCTGCAAAGTTATCTTTATATACATTTTGGCAAAATTCAAATGGATTTCTACAACCTGTTTCAAATTCTGCTTAATTTGTTGCATTTTATAATTAGTTACGTCACGACATTTGCGCATATAAGGTCAAGACTTCCGATGAATATTTCTCCGAGTACGACATAATTGTTTGCCAGCAGCAGTGGTTGTAGTAAACACTGAAAATATGTCCAAACTTTGAGCCAGTTACCTAAAACTGCTCAGTTGTTGGTTGAACGGGACAGAGCAGCACAGCCAACAACCTTGGGGGGGCGGGGCCTGAAGTGGCTCATTTACATTTAAAAGACTAACGCTCAAAACAACCTTTCTGGTGTCATTACTTAGAAATAGGGTTGAAGATGGACCTGTGGAGTTGAATTAATGAAGAATTCAGACCCAAGCAGAGCATTTACAGTTTATGGAGACCACAGGGAAATGTTTTCAAATGCATAATTCCATTTTTTTAAGCTAAATATCACTCCTTTAAGTGTTCACACATGTAGACTTGTTTATTTCTAGATTTAACAATCTTAATTCAAGAAATCTTGTCAAGTGAAATTATCTTGCTGCATGGACAGATATTTCACTTGTTTTGAGTACCTCTTTCCTCAGATTTAGTGTTTTTATCTTGTTTTTAGACACCCCCTTTTTTGCAGTGCAGTGGCAGATGAATGTAACCTCAGGGTTGTAAGGACCTAATGTTATTCTATCTTTTGTCAAACTTTTTTTTAATTTGTGAAAGTGCCTGTTGTTTTTTCGTTTTTTAAGACACTGTGTAAATGAGATAGCTGAGGTTCATAATAACAGACACAAATTAGTAAAAAAAGCAGCATGTTTTTGTAGAAGTGGTTGTTTATATGGGATGCTCTCTGCTACATGTTGCGTTACATCATGGCATCATATTCATTTGCTTTGCATCGTATCACATTCACTGTGTTGAATCAAATCATATTGAATCGTCTTGCATCATGACATTCAATTCAACAAAGCAGCGAATGGTATCGCACTGGTAATTGCGTCATATGTATGTGTTGGATCGTTGGCAAAGCATCGGCCTCCTTAATAACTGCTGACATTCATCCCATCTGCATCAGTCACATGACCCCTGACCTCCGTGAGCATCCACAGGCTTCAACAGGATGTGTTTCTGTCCTATTTGGGTGCAGAAGACAATGATAAAGTTACAGTAAATGTCAAGTAATATTAGAACAGCTGATGCATCCAGAAAGGGAGCAGAAATCTGAAATCAAAGCCAAGTTTCTCCACATATGAATGTTTTATATGCGGTTGCTTTGATAATGCATTGTTTTGGGAAATGTTATGTACTCCCAGCTCCTGTGATGTACCCGACAATGCAATTAGTTATGTGTGCAGGGAGCATACGAGAGCAGAGCCTTTAAATAAAACAAATGTATTACTGTGCTGTTCTACTTCATTCACTATCCTTATTGAATAAATCAGATTACCCTGACTGGAATGATTGAAATAAAATATATGTTTGAGCCAGGGCCAGTTTTGGCCGTCAGCCAGTCACTGGTCTGCATCCGAGGCCGAGCTTCAGCCAATCAGACACACTTCACAAATAGGCCAATCTGTTTAAAGGGGGAAGGAGTGGGAGCAGGTCAGCGATGCTGCTGAGAGGGAACATACAGATGGATGCCAACACACCTGGAACGTCACCGCTGTTGGTATCTGGAGCAGGTTGTGCTGCTTCTGTCACAGCTCAGATGAGTTATGCGCACGGATGAAACAGAAACTGTTGTTTTAGAGTCAGACATCTTCTGTGTTTGTTGTAATGACTGTGTACACTGCCCTTAGAGACAACGACTACAAAGGATGAATACATTATCTGAAACAGCGTCAAGTACGGTGAGAACTGACAAAGATGTGGTCAGCTCTTAACCGTGATTGTGCGATGTTTCTTATACATTGATTTATCCGTAGAAGCCTTCCAGAGCATCAACATTGACCACCGCGTATTGATTTCCTCTTTTTTCCTACTTAAAACGGCTAAAATCGTATTTCATTGTAGAGCTGCGTGGCGTGCATTGATTCATTCGGCCTCTCGTGGCTCCTCTCTCTACCTTTCACAAACACTGACATCGGGCCATCTGTGGAAGCTCCGCCCCTCCACTCACACCTTGAATCAAAGCCTCATCGTACACGGGACGATGGATTGTTGTTGCCTGTTCCCTGCAGAGAAGACGACCGGATGCATTTAGAATAGAATCACTCCAGTGTCACTAAATGATTGGTGTCATGAACTCCTCAGAAAAAATGTGTTCAGAACAGATGCATTCATGTTCTATCGACTTTCTTAACACCGCAGACACCCACCTCTTAGTAAACACTCAAGCTTATACTGTTAACTAGCTGTCGTCAGTGTTAAAAATATCGAAGAACTGCATGTTACAGACAGAAAAAAAAGATAAAAAGGAGAAAACTGGATTGTATATACACGTTATGCTTCTGTTCACTGCTATGACCAGAATAACTATTGCTGTCTATCATTATGAATCCAGGTTTATCTGTTATAATGTGTATTCCAGGTCATAATTCCTCACATTTTTTGACACAGTGTCAGTTGTTTTTAGTTTGAAAATCACTCATTTTGTGTCACTTCTTCCAAGGGAGTGTTATCTAACTAATAGTGACAGTGTCAGTATCAGATGGGCTGTAAAATGGATTTGTTATGTCGAGAATGTCAACAACTCTGAGCACAAAATGGACTCACAAACTTAACACAAACCCACAAACACACACATCTCACATATGGAACCTTTAACTCTTTCTAAGTAAAAACATATGTACTGTGTAGTTTAATAAAAAACAATTATGAAGACTTTCTTTGCATTATCTGAGGTTTGACTATTATCATTTTTAAATGCTTTTTGTCACTAGCAAAAGATAAAAAAATGCTTATTTGCTTTAACCAATAAAGAACCAGTGCTACTTTTGTGTTAGTTCCCAGATTAATTTTTCTCTCGATTTAACATTTCTCAAGTGATTTATTACCATATATCATAATATTATCCTCTATATTTTGCATTTTTTTCAGTGAAAATCTGGTATTTTCCTATATTTAATTTGCTGATCGTGTATTTTATTCATCATGAAATTACATTTGAGGGTTATTATATCAAAAGAAGAGAAAAGTTAAGAAAAAAGTGACTTTTTCAGGCAAATCTATCATTAACTGAACATAAATCAAGTGTGTCCACCCACTGTCATTGATCCAACTCCATGGGTTTTACTGGTGAATCAATGTTGTAGAAGATGACGGTGTTTTCACATTCACTATGGAGCCTCTGAACATCCAAATGGGTCATATCTGACGACCATGAAGAAATAAAAACTGCATTTTACACCAGTTATTTCAACATATTGATAGGATTAGTGGTTTTAAAGTCATTAAACATTTTAGATCAGTAGATGGTTTTGGTCCCTGGTGGATATTTGTGCTACTTTTGTGGCAGTTCCGAAATTAATGTTTCTCTATATGTAACCATTTTTAAGTGATTTATTACCATTTATGATAATATTATCATCTGTATTTTGCATTTTTCAATGTAAATCATGTATTTTCCTATATTTGATTCACTGATCATGTAGATGTAAAAAACTTAGAGTAAATTTAAAGGTTATTTTATCAGAAACAGAAAAAAAAGTTTAAGAAAAAGTTACTTTTTCAGTAAAGATATCAATAACTGAATGAAAAAAAACCAAGTGTGTCCATCCACTGTCATTGATCCAACTCCATGGGTTTTACTGGTGAATCAGTGTTAAAGAAGATGACGGCATTTACACGTTCATTTCGTAACCGCTGAATATCCAAATGGGACTTATCTAATAATGAGTTAAAGCTAAGAAACTGCATTTTACCTCAGTTATTTACATGTCTTAATAGGATTAGTTGATCAACAGGTATTAAACAGTTTAGATCAGTAGATGGTTTTGGTCCCCAGTGGATAGTTGGGTCTTTATGGGTTAAACATGTAATATATAAATTATAAAAGTGTTTTTTTTTTCTAGCTGCATATTGTGGTCCATATAGACTTTGAGAGTAATATAATAAATAGATGTAAATTAAAACAAAAACTAATGGCACACTCATAGAATCATCTTTTTCTTGACGGTGAGGCTTTTGAACATCTTTATTGACAGTGTCTCTTATAAAAGCATAAAAGTCTCTTTTTGAAGAACTCATGCATCAAAGAGCAGCTAAACAGAAAATATTTAAAATCCATTCAGTCTGACAGAAATGAGAGAGAAAAGTCTGGATGTACGTTAAACGTATGGATTCTTTACACATTTCACAGTGTTTCAGAAGAGACATTAAATATGTCCAATAACACTGATTTCTCTAAAGTTGATGAATAAAACATTTAACAGCTTTTAGCATTAGAAAGGTAATTTATGAGATTTTCTTTTTAAAAACATCATTAAAAAAAATAAATCTGTAGCTTAAAAACCAGGCAGCAAATTGTTCACAAAAAAATCTTTCCAGATTAAATCTCCTAAAACTGAAACTCCAAATCGGACAGACAGCAGCATCGTCTTTGTTTGATCTTGGTGTTAATAATTAATGAAACATGAATAATGAATTTAACAGAACATAGGTGTAAGATATAGTGGCGTCCCTCTGCCCTTGAAACCGTCTGTTTTAAGTTCATCAGTTTCTGCTGTAATTCAGAGTTTTTTACAAGGACATTACGTAGCAAAGGTGTCTTTTCTTAATATTTCGGGGAAAAAAAAAACAAAAAAAACCTTTTGTCAGATAGGAGGTTTAAAAAGTGCTTTGTCACATGGTTTTGCTTGATTTGTTGCTGTTTGAGATGCAGAACCCTCCTCTGCAGGATTCCAACCATCAGGAACAAGATGACATAGATGTCGCTGTAATTCTCCTGGGCTTGGAGTCGGCCCACATGATTTATTCTGAGTAAATAATAGGCCAATGCTTTGGCAATTCTGAGAGCTCAGCATATTCACAGATTCACATATTTGCATTTGTAAGTTTACGCTGTGTGACTCTGTAGCCTCTTTAAATGATTTATTCTGTTAGCAGCTACTGTCATATCTCAAAAGCGCCACTTAACTGATACAAATAAAATTAATTTGTTAATGTTTTATTTCATCGAGGAGAACACACTTAACCAACATAGAGTGAAATTTACAGCTCATCTTCCGTGAGTTGGTGTTTATTTAACCTCACAGTGGTTTTTTTTGTAGTTTTTTTTATGAGGAGCCCGGGGATGCAATTTTTGAATCCAGTTACACGAGACAGAAATGGGTGTCATGGGACGTGAAAGCACCCTGGGAGCAGGAAGAACAAGATAAAGAATCTCATAAAAAAAGAAGACAAAGAAGAAGAAGAAGGAAACAGGTGCTTGTCAAGTGCACACAAGGCTTTGAAGTGAATTTGTCCATCAGCAGCGCCTTTACTTTAAGATTAGACCTGGTGTCACAGTTTTACGGCCTGTGTCAAGGAGGGGAGGAGGGAGATAGATGTGGAGATAGAGGCCGAGCAGAGACACAAATATATGGAGACAGATAACAGATGGACGCGTCCACAGATTATGGACGCAGATACATGAACGTACATACATAAGCAGCCGAAGCAAACATGGACGGGTCCAGATAAAAGATGCACAGGAAAGATTAAATTAATGAACACAAACTAGCATTTCACATCACTTCACGTATTCTTTTATAAGCTTTACCCTCCGTTCTTCGTGGTAGTTCTTCTCGGTTCAACAGGACTAGTTTAGCTCTTTTGAAAACGTTTCGTCTCTCATCCAAGAGACTTCTTCACTTTAACCTTCATTCTGCCAAAATGTTTAACCCATAAAGACCCACTCTTACTTTTGTAGCAGTTCCTTAATGAATCTTTCTTAAGTGATGTATTACCATTTATTCTAATATTATCCTCTGTATTTTACATTTTTAAGTAAAAATCACATATTTTCCTATATTTAATTTACTGATCATGTAGATGTTCATAAAAGATCAGATTAAAGTTGTGTTTTATTATATTAGAAACAAAGAAAAATGAAGGAAAAGTGATTTTTTTTTCAACAAATCTATCATTAACTGAACATAAACCCAGTGTGTCCATCCACTGTCACTGATCCAACTCCATGGGTTTTACTGGTGAATCAATGTTGTAGAAGATGACTAACTATAGAGCCTCTGAACGTCCAAATGGGTCATATCTGATGACCATGAGAAGGTGACAAACTGTATTTTACACCAATTATTTACATGTATTGATAGGATCAGTGGCTCAACAGATATTAAACAGTTTCATCAGTAGATGGTGTTGGTTGATGGTGGATGTTTGGGTCTTTATGGGTTAATGACCAAGTAAGATATTATTAGTTAATTTACTTTTAGGAAAGTTTCATGACATTTTGACATTGTGTAGGATTAAAATGCATGTTTTCCTTCAATAGATCCTGCAGCTTTTATCCACAATTCACATCTACAAAACATATCTGTCATTATTTTTTTTTCAAGTAATTCTGCTCTACAAGAATAAAGAAGAAAATTATAGAATAAAAGTAGTGAAGCTTTATGAATTTTGGGTCGCTAATGAAGCTGATTTAGGTCAAAAGGCTGTGGTTTTCAACTGGATGGAATCTACTGGGTGGATTGACTCCCTGTGAACACTGTATGTACACTGTTAAACTGTTCTGAAATGTCAACTGTATAAATTAAAACAACCAGGTCCAGTGTGATGTAATATTCACTGTAATCGATTCATTAAACATCTGAAACCAGTCACTTCTGTAGCTGCTGCACAGTCCTGTTATACAAAGACCAACCAAAGTAACAGCACTGAGTTTTTACCATAAACACATGAAACATAGCCTCTAACCCTGTAAAGCCTGAACCATTAAATCACTGACAGAAAATTCCAGTTCTTTGAAACTGGAGCCTTTATCGGTCCTTCTGAACAATCCAAAAACATTTGTTTTCAAAAATCAATTTCCATGTATGAGTTTCAATTTTGTATCATAATTTATACATCGGGTCTCAGTGCTCAAATATTATTATTTTTAAACAAACAAAAACATAATATAACACAAACATGTCAAACAAATTGGTAATTCCTTTTCAAAATTGGCAAAGTTTTGCCTCCTTCCTTAAAGTGTCACTGAAAAGGCCTCTGGTGAATTAATTCCTCCCCCCTGGTGGATTATCCATGTATGGCATGTTTCTAATTATATACATCAGATTTTTCAAAAAAAAAAAAAAAAGAATCACACTGATCATGCAGAGGGCTTCAAAACTCATGTATCAAATATGATACATCTGCCATTATTTAAGTGTAGTTACTTTTTATTAATGCCTTTAAATTATTAATCTTAGTTTTTCAATTTGATCAATCAGTTTGCCTAGTAAAATATATTTTATTGTTAATTTTTAATATTTATACATATAACCTCCTGGGGATGAAAATGGCACCTTTTTAGTTGAATGGCTTATTTCCATTCTTTGTATTTTAGCTTTAATAATAATAAAATAATATTAAAATAATACCAGCTGTAGTCCGCAGTGACCCAGTGGGAAGATATTTTTAGTTGTAAATTGTTGTGCTGATATATTGTTTTATAGTTGTGGTTTCTGTAAATAGCCAAACATTTTGCCAGACTTTGTTAACGCTCTTCTGAAGAAAAGTCAGACTCCTCCCACTATGGCTCTGGAACAGGGGTAAAAGTTCTCTGGGTTGTTTGTCTTTTGTTCTTTAACTGAATCATTGTGTGAGTGAAGGACACAGTGACGGTGCCTTAGATAATGTACACGGTCCATGAGGAACTGTGGTATTATGGGAGTTACAGTGTGTAGTTGTAGTTCGGTGGTTGATGTTCTTTTATGTAACATGGTTAATGAAAGAGAACGCCAATCTGACATGGTTAAAGAATGGCATTCCTGCCACTGCTCCAGTGAAACAGACTCATTTATTACAGTGGGGTTGATCCTGTGTCCTGTGAGCCGGTACAACACAATCACCTCTCAGTCTGTTGGTGGAAGTCAAGGCAGTTGTATTTGCATAGTAATAAATCTCATCTACGATGCACCGCACCGTAAAAGCCATAAATGAAAACAACAACCTCCAACCTCTCTGGGCTGAGGTGGAGTCCTCTAATCTGCTGTGGAGGGTTGGCTTTGCGGTCGGCCTCTGTGTTCATGTGCCTACTGATGTGCAGCCGTGGGGTGAATGTCAGGCTGAAGCGGTCGACGCTGGAACCATCACTCTGTGTTTGTGTTCACCATTTACAGACGTCAAAAAGGAAGCCATTGTAACCTGGAAACCAACCTGCATGTGTGTGGAGTGGGAGGGAGAATTCAGGTTTAGACAGTGGGCAAGACGCCAGTGCATGACTGCATCATTGTGTGGACTATGCAGTTCAGTGAAGGGGAGATTTGATATTTTCTTCCTCTCAGTAGGGCCTTCCTTTAAGCCAGAGCTTTGGCCAGGGAACACTCACAAAGGAGTCTTCTGCTGCAGCTGGCAGAATCCTGCTACGTGATCTAAAACCAATTTCGCTATTTGAATAAGCTAACACTTATTTCCTTATCTTCCTCTTGCAGTCCAAAAAAATCCAGGCTCAACTGAAAGAACTGCGGTACGGGAAAAAGGATTTAATTTTTAAGGTAAGCTTAAAACGAAGAGGGGGTGGGCTTTATAATGTCTCCAGACCGGGGGTAAACAGGTACTTCAGACCACCTTGAACGGCCGGACCGTCACGGGAGGTCCTGCAATTAATTCACTCTGCAATCACCGCATCCCCTCCAGCCAGGCAGCCGCCTGTAAAGTCAATTGGTCGGCATTGGAGTCTCATGCTGCTCAGTCCTGTCCCTGGTTTTCTCCTCTGCATGATCCATCCATCCCTTTCAATCAGAGGAGGCATGTCCATAAATGATGTCGACAGCACCGAATGAAGTTGATACAGAATTATGCATTAGATGATTTGAGGGAATCGTCGAGGCTCAAATTACACATGACACCATGTAGCGCTATAGCGTTCACACTGCAGGGCCCATAAATCTGCCTTCTGCTCACATACTTCCTCTGCAAGCACAATAGAAATGGTGACAAACAAGAAATTGTTCCATACTGTTGCCCACCCGTACATGCTCCACATATTTGCCACAAGACTAAATGTTTTTAGACTGGAGTACTCACTTATACTTATTGGCATTTACTATACAGGGGGCTGACCTTTTGGGTGTTGTTTGCAGTGTTAAAATGTCAGTCAACATTTTTTGCCTCAAAGCCTTGTAATGCCACATATAAAATGAATGTGTTGATCCTTAAGACCCATCATTCCTGAGGCATTTGTCAAACACAATAGTCACAAAAATGAATACAAAGTGCCCCATCGTCACCAACTGAAATGCATCCTCCAGCCCCGTGGCTGAATATATTGTCCCTGAATGTCCTGTTCCTTGTTTTATTCCTGCTCTCTGAATGATGAATGTATTGACTTGTTTGCTTGGTGTCACCTGCTCATAAATAGCTGTCTCTAAATTGCATCAGTCACTCCCCCTAAAACAACCTTATTGCTCAATGTCACTCAGCGTCATGTGGGCTGTGGAAGCGTCGGGGTCTGTGGGGACTTTACAGGAGGATGAGGTTCAACACGGCAATAAGACAAACACATGTAAAAGGAAATAATCAGTTATTACCTCAAAATAATCAGCTACGGTTCCAAAATAATGACTTTGTTTATCAAGTACTCAGATGAGCTCAGAAACATAACTTTAAATTCAAAGTAATTGCTTCTTATCTAAAAAAGTAATTCTCAGAACAGACTTTATTAGAAAGCAATGACTCATCGTAAAATAATGAGCTAATATATCAACATTATTATTTATCTTCTAAAAATATGTAGATGTCAAAAATAATAAGTCAGTATAACAGGTGATTTAAATAGTAGACTGTCTTTTATATTTCTTGTTTCATTCTTATATGTTTCTGCCTATCTTTCTGCTCTGTTTTTTGTTTTTTTGCTGCTGTAAACATAGCAATTTCTCCACAGTGGGATCAATAAAGATCTTATCTTATCTTATCTTATCTTATCTTCATGACCTTATTATCCTACAATATTGACTCAGTATCTTAAAATAATTACGTATGACAAATTACATTCTTGATGTCGTTTGTATTTCTTGTACTGGCACAGTCTCTACATCTGGATCATTTTACTTCAAAACAATGACTTAATATGTCAAAACCAAATTAATATCTTAAAATACTGACCGAGGATCTACAAGTAATGACGTGGTATTTGTAATAAGCTAGTATCTGAAATTAAATTGCTTTTTTTAAAATCTCAGAATATGACTTTATGTTCTCTCTGTGTCTGCATGGGTTCTATCCAGATGCTCTAGATTTTTCCCACTGTGTATGGGTGGTTTAAGGTGCATGTGTTTAGGTGTGAATGTGAGGGAATAGTTGTTGATCTGTATATTGTTTGCCTCATAACAGTCATGTTTCTGGCCAAACTGTGATAAGTGTGTAACTTTACTCTCCTAACACTGCTGCTTTATTTTATGTAGACATCAGAATTTGGCCAAAAACATGACTTTGAACATGACTATGAATATTATGACTATGACAGTTCTGCAAATGATATGTCAGACCTATGATGAACTGGTGACGTATCCAGGTGAACCCAACCTTCACCCAGTGGTAGCCAGGATGGGCTCTGACCCCGTGACCCTCTCAGGGACAGGGGATTATGTCAAAATAATGAGCTACTACCTCAGAATAATATGATTTGAGTATCTCAAAATAATGACTTATGTGAAAATAATGACTTTTTAATCTCAAAATACTGACCAAGTATCCAAATTCTACTTTGGCTGAATATCATAAAAGGGTCCAATCAAGTGAAAGGGAACTCAACAAGAAAAAGTAAATTTGCACAGATCAATTATCAAGTGGGCTCATGTATTAGCTAAAAATGTCTATTTTATGGAACTGTTATCCTTTTTTTTAAAATACCACTTATAGGAAAAAAATTACAACTGATTTTATCGATTGTACTTTTTCCACCATCGCTCGAATTTGACACTAAAAATGATATCTAAAAAACTTAAAATGTGTTCAGTCTGTTGATTATATAGATGACTGTTAAGTTTCAAGTATTAGATTTTCATTATTTTGTGAATATTATTGATATTTATGAGTTTGAACATTTGTGAGTTGCTTAAAAGGCCCTGTCCACGTGTTACCATAAAAATACCCATTTTTAATGTTCAAGTTATTAATAATTCAGATATTTGAGTGAAACTTTCAGAAAGTAATGATCTTTTGATACATTTTGGTGATGCATACAATGGTAAAGAGTCATCCACATGTTACTATGGCAGCCTGTCCACGTAATACCACATTCTAATGAGACTTTTCAATATTTTACTCTGAAATTTATTTTTATCATAGTTGAACGTATGTAAAATGTTTTTTTCTTGAAATCAATTTCTGTCGAGAACCGCATGTTTTGAATGTCTGTGTAAAGCTTAAAAAATTGATGTCTGTTTAAAGTCCACATGTTACTGAGCAGTAATTTGACATTTTTCACCTAAAAGTATTATCCCCCCTAAATTTTGTTGTACATAATGGTAAAGTGCTTCTAAACACCTAATCAAAAATGTCTAACGCATGCATATAAGTTACTCTGCTAACATGACAGAGACTGTTGAACATGAAATGTGTTGACATGTTATTGTTTGACCGGACCCAAAAGGGAGTATCAGAAAGTAACGAGCCATTTTTTTTTTTTTTTTTTTTTTTTTTACAAATTATTTTGATGTTAAAATGAAAAATATCTTCAGATAATAACTTACTGTTGCAAAATAATGAGGCCTTCTTACTAATTCTTACTAATCTTATCATGCTCTTCTAAAAATAATTCAAAGAGTCATGTTTGAGTGACGACAGTCTGAAAAGGTCAGAAGGAAATGCATCATTTCCCTGTGACCTCCCATGATCCTTGGGGCTGTTCCTGAAAACTCATCTGTATGCCCCATCTGTCGCCATCGAAGGCCCAGCGGGAACGAGGAAATCTGGAAGTAGAGAGGAGTCATTCCAGACATGGAAATGTCATAAGGCTCACGGGGGGATGTCAGTCAAAGCACGCTGACCAGGAGGCAGTCAGATCGGTTCTGACGGCCGCTGTACTGCATCAAAGTACATTTAAAGCACAATGTCACAGTACACACAGGAATACATCAACGTCAAAAAAGGTTAGGCTATAATTGTTTTATCAGGGAAACCATTCCATTTCTTAAGACAGATAGATACCGACATGAACAAAAAAACTCAATTATATCGTAAGAAAAATGACAGTAACAGGAAATCCTGCTGTTTGGTCAACTGTAATCCAGATTCAATTACTGATGTAGTGGGACACTCTAAGAATACCACAGAAGAGGTCAGTATCGCTAGGTTAAAATGGGCCAGTTGGATGTTTTTAATCAAAATGCATTTTATATCCAATGTTCTACATAGATGTATGTCAATGTTATAATGTTTGAACAGTTTATTTAACAGCTTTTCAGCTGTATCTGTCATGAATTCTGATTTTGTTTAACTATCTTTAGCTTTTATGGGTAGTTTTAAGCAAGGCACACACATAAAGATAATTGGGCTGTTTTTGTCCCAATTTTCCCGCCTTCCCAACCAAGGACAGCTAACGCCAGATTATCTTATGTTTTATAACATTAGTCTATAAGATTATCCTGTGGTCTGAGGTGTGTTAAGTGAATTTGTCCCAAAAATCGTCTCCGAAACAGGTCGGGGCCGGCAATCGTAATTATTGAACTTGTTCAATATTTACAACCAAAAGTCTTCAGTGTGGGGAAAACTGACAACTCCCGAGTGAAGTCCTGCACAGGTGCACTTTTCCAAACCTGCACCCGCCCATACCCACGTACATTAGACCCACAACCTGACCCAGCCTGTGATTAAACTCATTGTCTCCACAGTAACTCACTTTTAAGGGTTTTATTTTTGCATAATACGCACACCATCATTAAATCTTTAAAATGTGCTGCTCAATGACGTCTTTGGCCAGATGTAAACAGAGATGAGGCTCACTTCAAAATAAAACAAACCGGCTGTGGATCAGCCACGGTCATATTAGATTATCATCATCATTAAATATCCTGCAACTTATTTTCATCCGCAAATTTTTATTTTTTCACTTCCTTGCCAGCTACCTACCTGCATTTCATTTTAATTTTACCCAGGCCCATACCCGCGCAAAATTTGTCATCTTATTTTACCCACCCCTGCATGTTTTTGCGGGTTACCCGACCCAATGCCAGACTCTGCTCCTGAGTCATGCTGTTTCTTCATCTTCGTTTTTGTTAGATCATGCGAGATTTCTGGCTTGGAGGACTAGATTCTAGATCGGTGGTGGGACAGAATCATTATGTGTGTGTCGTGCTGTGTTGAGATTATCGGAGCACACCACACACAGTACGAATAAAACTGTTCAATGCCTGATTTTTTGTCTTCATGTGTGGGGTCTGGAACAGACAAAAAAGCTCTTCAGATATAGAAAATCCTTATGTTTGTACTCCGCTTTAGGCGCTGGTTAGGATTAAGGACATAAAATCGATTGTTTTAAAATCAAGAGAAAAACACCAGTAATCTGATAATAATACACACCTTCCATCTACAGCTTTCTCCTCTTTGTCCAAAAGACTAAATATAAGCATAGATGTCCTTTTGTTACTGGTCCAAACGTGTTGAGCCACAGAACATCTGACTGAATGTGAACACCAGTCAGTACTTCCTGCAGTCAGTCCTGTATTTAACTCACCTACGTGTCTGAAAACACCAACGAGCAGCCAAAACCTCCCGTCAGAGTCACATGACCACTTATATTACAATATGCTGACAGCTAATTATTGTCCAGCGCTGCTAAAAAATGCAAGAACAACAGCATTAACACAAAAATATTCAGCCAAGATGTGATGCAAATTGAATCAAAAGGTGTTAATATTTAACCAAATGACATTCAGGAAGAGGATAGTGTGTAAAAGTAGAGTTTCCTGAGTAGAAAACATGGCAAAAAGACAAAGAGGAAGAAGAAATATCACACTAAATATTTTTCTGCCATTGATGTCTCAAAGAACTAAAATTACCAGCTCAGAAAATAAATGTAACCACTGTCAGTGTGTGAATAAGCCACTTTAAAGTATAATTTATATTATATTCAACAGAGATTTTCATTATAAAAAAAAATCCCACTCCTAATGATCTTATCTATTTTCTTAATAGAGAGTAAAGGCTTTGATTATGTCAATTAGTTTCAATGCCCATTATCTGCTGCAAGCATGAGAACAAGCTGATTTCTTTCTCAGAACAGAATGATTCATAGTCAGGGTTGTTCTTAGAATTTCCCTAAATAACTCCTTCCAAGTCTGCGCTTGAAAGTTTCTCTTTATTTTATTGAATTCTTTGAAAAGATTCTCATTATGTTTATGGATGTAGACTGTTCAGAGTCACTTGTCATTGTTTGTAGTTTAATATATGTGGGTTTCAAACCTGTGTCAGGGATGTTTGACGTTTAACCTGTTACCGTAGCAGCGAACCCCCTGGATACAGCCCCCGTACAGCAGAAGTAAATTCACTGATGACAGCAGCCTTGCTTTATGCATTTAAAACCCATTGGAGATATGAATTTACATCTCATTCTTACTTAACTCCCTGAAGAAACAGTGGCTGAGACTGGTGTTAAAAGAAGAATTCTTTTCTGTTGAAGTAAAAAGTGAAATAAGTATTCTATTGTGAATTAAATTTGGGTTTATGACATTTGTAAGTCGTTGCATTCTGTTTTTATCCACATTTTGCATTGTCCCAATATTTTTGGGATTGAGGTTTATAAAATAAATAAATAAAATAAAATGATTAAAAGAACATAGTGTCCCAGACTTACATACCAATAGACATACAATGAATAAGACTAGAGTCTGAGCTATAAAATCCATAAAAAAAAGAAAGAAATGTTTAGGACAGTTACACACATTTGGTCCAGAAATGCTCAGATTCTGTGTGTCAGTGTTTGCATAAGCATATATTTAATCTGCTGACTGAGCATTTTTTGTCGGTGAATATTTTATTCAGTGGGTGATTTTCCAACAATAGCCCTCAGATGTGAAGGACAACATGAGAAGTGTCCTGGTTCTGTGCATCCAACCCGTGCCGTCCCAGTCCTAAACTGTAAACACTGCACAGATTCCTTTTCAGTCGCTGAATGGAACTGTTAAGAACTTCACAGGACGTTACGCTGCCTTCTCTGCATTTCCCTATGAGACAGTGTATTTTTTTTTGGCAGAGCAGCCACGTTGAGCCTTCACATCTTCTTCTCCATCGGTCCACTTTGAGTTTACCCCTAGAGCTGTTTCTCTGCCAGCTTTAAAAAAGAAAGACAGAGGGAGGGAAAGAAAATGGATGGAAAACTGATCTCACAATGTAGTTGTGTGTTGGTGTAGCAGAGTGAACCCCCCCCCCCCACACACACACACACACACACACACCACCACCACCGTCCCCTCCCCTTACAGTGGACTCAGCAGGAGCAGGAATATGGAGCTGTAGACTTTGCTAAACCTGAAAGTCAGCGTTTGTAGGTCAGTGTCCTCTGAGGATAATATGCTGCTGATGCTGATGATGTGAAACTGATGGAATAATTCAACACTTGTATAAACACGGGCTCACAGCCCTTAGATCCTGGAAACAAACTAAGACAAACTAAGATAAACTAAGATGAACTAAGATAAACTAAGATGAACTAAGACAAACTAAGATAAACTAAGACAAACTAAGACAAACTAAGATAAACTAAGACGAACTAAGATAAACTAAGACAAACTAACAAACTAAGATGAACTAAGACAAACTAAGATAAACTAAGACGAACTAAGATAAACTGAGACAAACGGAGTAAACCGAGACAAACTGAGATAAACTAAAATAAACCAAGACAAACTAAGACAAGCTAAGATAAACTAAACCAAGATAAACTAAGACAAATTGAGTAAACCAAGACAAACTGTGATAAACTGAGACAAACTAAGACAGACTAAGATAAACTGCGGCAAACTTAAAGCAAAGATAAACTAAAAAAAAAAAAAAAAAAGACAAACTCAGAGCTGCTGCTGTTTATTTCAGTTCATCCTCATTATTATTATTATTATTATTATTATTATTATTATTATTATTATTATTCCTTCTTAAACTCAGCAGTTGGTGTTGTTTTGCTCAAAAAATAAGCCAATACAGAAACATTTATGGAAGCTTTTATTGCTAATACGGCAAAGTACGGCATTTTATCTTCGAATGTGAGCAGCATGGAGTCTTTATGCTAACATCTTATTATAGCATCCACTGCCAGTAACTTAAAGGCAGAAATCCAATAATATGCAGCCGGGCTCTTTGAAACGTCTCCTCTTTTATCAGTATCCGTCCATATCTCTCATGTCGAAGAGAATTCAAACATTCATCAGTGAATGCTCAGGACTTTCATTTGCCATTTGCCACAAACAGATTGTCCACAAGCCTCTCTGTCCATGATTAAAGAACTTTCCCTCAAACTTTATGACTTTGAGCCGCATTTCGAGAGCAGCCGACAGCTACAAATGGCTCAAACAACCACTGACTGAAAAAAGCATCTTCTAAACCTTCTAACAGCTGTTTCTGATTCCTGTGGTCTCTTTGAAAGCCTGTAGCGGTGAATGTTGTCCTGCCCTCAGGCTTTCACTGCAACGTTCATCTGTAAGGGAAAACATCATCACCATTTCAGCCCAAAGTTAGAGATGATCATTAGTGAAGTGACCGCTTCACTGACAGAGAATATTAATCTGGTCATTAATCTGCAAGAATATACACAGCGGTTATCTTCGAATAAAGTAGTAAATAGAGAACAAACTCACAAATGTACATGAATAGACTTGGCATAAACATAGTTGTATTATAAGATGACAATTTGCAAGAAAAAGAAAAAAATTTTTGGGTTAATGTAAATCTATGAAAAAAAACAATTCTATATGAAAAACTTCTGTATTGTGTGAAATTAAAAAAACTCTAAAATTTTAAAGAAAGTATGCAGACTTTCAGATGTAAAGTGTTAAATGTACATGAATGAATTCACAATATACAGTGTTCCGGTTTGTTTGTTTTTTTTTGTCTAATACATAACTCCATATGTTCTGTCATATTTGCCATAAGTATTAATTGACATGAAAACAAAGAAAAACCACTGAATAAGAGGGCATGTCCACACTTTTACCAGGTCCTGCATATGGAAACAAATGGGATATTCTCTGAGATTATGAGGTGATACATTTGCAGGAAACACTGAAATA
>JAPQRP010000019.1:25666533-25677854 GCA_037367295.1 Apogon hyalosoma | reverse complement strand
TCTAGAGTTATTTTTCCATCTACTGCAGCCATGTCAAACTCAATCAGAGACTCTGTTAGTTGTGATTTCTGAAAAGCAGCTGCTTCAGTCACTTTGAACTCATCAAGTCGGCCACAGTAGCATGGTGTCTTATCTGTCATGATCCTCGTGAACGATTCTGTCTTCAAGAGGCTTTTCTCTCCTCATAGCAGCCACATTTCACTCTGCGTTTGTGTGTTTGGTGCCTCTGAGATTCGACATGCCACTTAGAGGAATTTTTCTTAGCATTTCTCTGATATCATGCATTGGTACCACCATGCTCATCAGTGCCACCACCGTCCTCTGTATCGTACAAAAAAAAACATCTTTAATCGACTCTTTCTCTTTAAACTCTTGTGAATGATCGCAGACAAAACAGCCTGGTGGCATTATATCCAGTGCATACATCTCCATCATCCTCTTTTCATTACTGTGATCCAGATAAATGTAAGCATGTCAGCAAAGTAAGCATCTCACCAAAGAAAAGTAATGCAAACTCAAGATAGTTATGGGCTGTTTTTTTATGCTAATGAAGTTATTACTTCCTCATTCATTAGCATACAAATAGCAGCACTCCACTTGTGAGCAGTACCGAGCTCCATTATCTCCTGTATTCGCCGTCGACTCTGACGGGCTGTCTGATAAATCTGAATGCACCCTCACTGTACAGATTACTAGGGTGTTCCATCTGTCCACTCTGCACAGGCATGTGGAGGTGGGTCAAATCTCATTTAAATCACTGCCAAATTCATCCCCAATAAAGAACGAACATAAAAAAAAGAAAAAAGGAAACGGCACACAGTGTCCTGTCGGTGTAGGAGCCAAACAGCCAAGGAGTTCAGCAGGAATCCACCAGGTGTCAGGAGCTGTGTTCAGCCTCATTATACTGCACAACAGCATGGAAAAGCTCATTATTATTATTAATTACTTTTATTTAATGGTTTAAACTGGTTTCAGTTGTGCACTTTTAAACCCCTATGACATATGAGTGATTTGCAAATCCAGTTTAGTTAGAAATGCTCATATATCATAAACTGCACAAATAATCACATTATATCAGTTCTTTTTTTTTCTTGCTATTTGGACTTGTTTTCAACATTATATACATTACCGGCTTTAAATTAACCTAGTCAGGTGTGTATCAGACATAGAATTGGGCTGCTCTACTCCTCTCATGGAAGCTGCACAGGAAGGGCACCTGAAGCTGGTCAGATATTTACTGGCTGCAGGGGCAAATGTTCATGCTACCACAGCCACTGGTGACATGGCGTTGACATATGCGTGTGAGAACAAACACATGGATGTTGCAGATGTGCTGCTGCATGCTGGAGCTAACTTGGAGCATAGGCAGTGGTCATCTGCT
Organism: Apogon hyalosoma; assembly: GCA_037367295.1. Classification (NCBI taxonomy): domain Eukaryota; kingdom Metazoa; phylum Chordata; class Actinopteri; order Kurtiformes; family Apogonidae; genus Apogon; species Apogon hyalosoma. The sequence goes on along the minus strand of JAPQRP010000019.1, from coordinate 25,676,473 downwards.
GAAGTAACGATAATAATAAAAGTTAAAAGTAAAATTATCATAAAAATAGTGAAAAACACATCAGGACTCATGTAGTCGTAAGCAACTGGGTCATGTAAATACCCAGTGGAACATGTCTGTCTGATGCAAAGAGGAAAACAGATCCACTGTTAAAAACAAAAAGCCAACACTAACAGTCTTTATCTGAATGTTGGGGAAACACAAAAGATTCCAGACTCCAATAGAACAGGCATATACGAGTTCACCAAGTCACACAAATACACAGGCGCTTTGACATTGACAGTTTTAAAAGTGAGAAGCAACACCTTGTTCAGCTCTGACCTGCGCCATAGTAATATGATCAAACTTGAACATGAGCTTATGTATTTTGAACAGTTTCCAGACCTTGGATGTTTTTTTTGTTTTGTTTTGGTTTTTTTTCTGGTAAATATCCAAAATGGCTGTTTCTCAATACGTGTTCTTGGCTGTTCCTCTGTTCTTGCGATCTTGTGAAATGTCATCAGTTGGGGCCCAAATACTGTTTCATTTAAAAGTTTGCACAAACCAAGATCAGATAGAATGCCAGGATGTTGTTCTTCTCTCTTAGCTTAAACCAAGGATGCACTGGAGTGTGACTAGTGTGGACTTGGCTGGCCAATATCCTAAGATGCAATTCGTGTTACTCTCGAAGGCAACGGTGGCTTCTTTGACAACACAAGTCAGAATAGTGAGAAAATATATATTTAATATCATGATATGGGATTTAACGAAATGTGTTTATCCAATTTTGAAGAATATAAAAAATGTATTAAAAAAATGTATAAATGACATGTAAATAATAGGGGTGTGAATCCCCACCACTGAGGCTGACTTGATACGCATCTGGATACGCTGGCAGCAATACGAAACATTAACAATACAGTGAAGCCCCACTGCCGATACAGTGTGATACGATTCACCCCTTTTTATTATGCGTTGTGATTCATTAATGATTTGACAATTTGACTTTATACAAAGCGATTCGGTTCGATACAATTCATGATGCAATCAAAACAGTTCAACACAAAACGAAGGATTTACAAACGTCTGGTTTCTAAACATCAGTTATTTTGTCCTCTCTTTCCCTGTGAAGGATGGATTTGATACTTGATTGTTTTCTATAAAGCAAACCAATGAAACCAACTTAAAAAGAAGATGCAGATGATAGTTTTATTCCTAATAAACACTAAATCGTAAACACAAAAGGTTTTTTTCATTACATTTATTTTTAATCTCATTCTCTACTTATACAATACATTTATTTAGGTAATTTCTTTTTGGCCTCTTAATACAAAAGGTATGCTGAATATCTCCTCTTCACCTGCTGTCTCTCTTCCCTCCATGTCTGCTGTTTACTAACTGCAGCTGCGCCACCTGGCTCCCATATGTTTTAATAGCAAAATGCCAAAAGATAGTGATGGTGCGTTCAAGGTGCCTCGAAAACATGGGTACAGAGGAGATGAACTATGTAAAAATTGATGTAACTATGGGTTTTACCGATGCAGGCACGCTAAGAAAGACACGTTGTGCATTCAGCCGTCAGTTGTATCCGATGCACACTGAAGCTACTAAATCGTTGTACAATTCTACTGAAATCAAATCAAGTGATATATTGTGGGGAATTTGCAGACATACATTAGGGAACCGATGGTGGAAAAACAGCAGAGCCAGTTTACAAGTCCACTCAAGTTTCAATAACTGAGACTCATGTTCTTCGGAAGTCCGTTCTCTGGTGCCGTTCTTACCAAGACCGAACTTGCCGAGTTCACAAGACCGTACTCGCAAACTTGATATTAAGAAACGGCCAATGATTTGACAATAATCTAATCATGATGTCACAGACGTGTGGAGTAGGATCTTAGCTTCCATAATGACAAGGCAGGTTCTGGTCTTAATAATATTTCTTAGACTAAAGTTCTTTAACCTTTGTCTGTAATGAACAACACAGTCATCCAACACCAAAGTAAAAGCGTCATGTAGACGACTCAGCCGGTCCAGTAATGATCCTTCCTGTCTTGTTTGGGCTGAGCACCTGGATATTTACAGATAACCATCTCTTAACGGCAGCCATTCAGACCCCAGGTTTGTTTGTGTTAAAGAAATGAGTGCGAGGCCTTTATGGACACCATGTGGTAACTGGACATAGAGATGGTTCAACTGAAAGGAAAATAAAAGTGCAGCTAATTAAGGTTCAGAGCACCTTGATATTAGGTCTACATTTCTTTTTTTTGTTATTTTGGAAGTCTTTTTCGTATCTGTATTGACGTCAAACAAATACAATTGTCACAGAAAAGACACTACAATATAAAAAACAAATATGTCACAAAAAATAAAGTTGCACCGATATTCAGGTACATTAGAGCGCAAGTTTACATACACACCTCACCTGATTTTGCTTCACAGACCTATACTGAATGGTATAAAGGATCTGTGGGCACTGGCTAGTACTCTTTACTTGTACCTCCATCCTCATGGTAGTAACTGTTAACTGACATTTCTTAATTACATGTCTATTTGAGGACATCGGTACCTGAAAATTCTTCGCTATCATCTCATAGCCTTCTCCTGCTGTATGGGCATCAATCACTTTCATGTTCAGAGCGCGAGGCAACTGCTTAGAAGAACCTGTGGTTGCTGATTGTTGGGTCAAGGTTAGAGGAAAGCTGTGAGCTGTGCAACACCTGGCCTTTCCTAACACTGACTGCGAACAAACCATGACCCTAACAGGTTAATTAAGGGCTGATCCATCGGTCAGACTTATCTAACAGCTCAAGTCTCCTGGGATTCCCATTCTTTTGCAGAGTGCTGCTTTCCCTTTTTCACTCAAAACAAAAATAATACACAGATATGGATTAAAATATTGGAAAAGAGTGTTTTATGTTTAACTTCATGGCTTTTGGAGGTCATGTCACCTTCTACTTTCTTAACTGTTCGCATTAAAAGAGGTTTTGACCAGGGGAGCCCAAAAATGACATGTCACTGTGTCAGACAAATGGACAGATGTAGGCTAATGTAAACTGTACTGAAGTGGACTTCCTTATAGAAACCTGATTATAATTATCAGCTTCACACTTAATGTAAGGCTAATATAGAGAAACTTGTAGATGAGTGGATATGTACAATAGTCACCAGGGTCATGAAGAATAATTATAGAGTAATTACAGTATTGCTCTGAGCTGTTCTAAAATGTCACGGTAACCTCATGTATTTCTCTACTGATCAAAGTTTGTCTCCCAGCAAACTCACGGACGCCCGTACCGATAAGTTCAGGGTCAGTTCTGCTCACTGGAGAAGATGTGGTACCTATAGAGGCTGGGAACTTGCTTTCCAATAGATATACACCTACAATAATATAATAATGGATTAGATTCATATAGCACTTTTTTATTAATTCATAAACCAGTGTGAGTAGCAGCACTGGAGGCAAGGAGGGTGAAGTGTCTTGCCCAAGGACACAACAGCACATGATTAGGACCGAGCGGGATTCGAACTGCCAACCCTTTGGTTATTGGATGACCCGTGCTACCCGCCACCTTCTCCTTCTGTCCTTCGTCGAGAGCAGACGTGTTTCCAAGCTGTTCCCGCTTATCTTTTTTTTCTCTCTCCTACTTCTGCCTTTGCAATTGTCTCGTGTACTTTGACTTTTTTGATCCCCTGCTTGCTGAGCTCCCGAAAACATCTCAGTTATGGAATGGATCAGCTGGTCACTCAGCGTGATTGACAAGATTTTCTCACCCAGAAACAGGGGTCTGGGAGAGCCCGCCTGCCCTGACGGAACTTTTGCAGCCGGGTATGCCATCGACGCTTGGGACAAGTGGCGTGTGGTATGTCTGTCGATTCTGTCGGTAGAGGATATAGAAGATATGTATCTATTTGGATTCATGGTAGCCGGCCATCTTCTGATTGGTCTTGGAGTTGCCCTGGTCTATCGTAAAGTTGGAAAAATGGCAGCACACAAAGAGACCCCATTGCTGTCGGTCGAAATTAAGGAGCACTTCAGAGTGGTTAGTGACAAAGTGAAGGAATTACAGCAGGCGGTGTCACAGTCGGAGGACAAGGTGCTGGATCTGACAGGACAAGCGGCAGATTCACACAAGAAGTTGGATTTCATCGCTGGACAGACCACAGAAGCACTTCGGCGGATCGTGGGACTGAGTAGGAGTTTGGACGAACTTTGTGGAAGAAGATCTATCTACTCTGAAGTGAGGATTAGATGCTGAGGACCAGTTATAACTAATAATTATTATTAATAATTGAGTTATTACTAAAGTAAGCAGAAATTGTTCAAATCTTCCCAGTTCTAATTATTTTCTCCTGGGATCTGGAGCAAGCAGCTGGTTTTCCTCTAATCTGTTCCCATGCAGTCACAACATCCTTCCAAGGCCAAGACACAGAACGGAGAGAACTGATGAGAACTGATATGGACTGAGGTCCCTGTGTCTCCTACTCCTACACAACAAACATTTTTCAAGGACTTGCACTACATTACAATCATTCTTCCCCTCCCAACCCGTCCCCCTCATCCCATCTAGTCTGCCTCAGAACCTTTTTTTTTTCCTTCTCCTCTGCCCCCCCCCACCACCACCACCACCACCAAATCCATTGAAAAAGTTCCATCATGTGACCACGTGTACTGTGTCTAGTATATAAATGTAATGCATATCGTCTCATGTATGTGCTTGCATCTGTACTACAACTTCTGTACTGTAACTTCTGAAACTTCTGATGATGGCAGCACCATAATATAGCAGTGGCTGCACGGGTTTTTGGAGAACTGTGCATTGAAATGTTGTTTGCTGTGACATACTGAATGTCTCATTCTGCTGTGACACGTCAAATGACAATAAAGCTAATCTACCTCTATCTATCTGAGCCACGGCTGCCCACAGCAACAATCGTAACACTTTGCGTAGCATATTCCAGTAGCAAGACATAAACTGATGGTTGGCAAGTCACGTCAATAGGTTAGGTCCAATCAGAAGACAGAGTTAGATGATGTTGCGAAGTCCAACCTAGTGTTCAAGGTGGAGACATCCAAGAAGATAATTGTCAGTCAGACCCAGAATTCGGGGCCGTTTGACTCGAGTTCCTGTGGGAGCTCTTGTCCAGAGAGACCAATGTCGGCTTTTATATTTCACATGTGATCAGAATAAATTCTTGAACTGAGACCAAGTCTGTCCTGAACTCATCTTTGGAGCTTCCAATCAACAAACACAAAAAATCCTAACAGTTTTAATATTGTGAGCAGTGTTGGGAGTAGCACATTACAAAAGTAATGCATTACAGTAAAAGATGACTTTTTGCTGTAACACATTACTAATCAATTTTCAGTAATATTTCACTCGGTTCATGTTCAATATCGCTTGCATTACAACACGCTTTTCACCCATAATTTAATTGCTCAAATGAAAAGAAAACAGTAAGACTGTGAGATCTTAAAGCAGCGTACGATTTGCATCACAATTTGTTTTTTTCAAATTTGTAAAACCCAAGTGATATCCTAATTATAACTCATCCATTAGTTTTTGTTTTTTTTTTTTTTTTCCATTTTTACGCACCTGAATCACTTCCCTCACAGTGAACAACTTGGAAAATGACGCTTGTTTATATACAAACTGAAATGCCACTCGGGCCTTTTCAGAAATGTTGCAAAGTGCATTGTGGGAATGGGAATTTCACTCAGCAGCAATTTCACTGTCTCTTCATGAGTGCTGAACCCAGATGTCGTCTTTACCTCCATCCACCGACTATACTCATTCTTTAAAACAACCCTGGTGGACTGGATGATTTTATATTGCAGCGATCTGGTTTGTCTTCTTGCTGAATCTGTGAGAAACCACTTTCGCTTCCCACAATGCACTTCGCCACAAAATTTATGAAAAGGCCAGAGTGACGTTAGTTTGTTGGTGTTCAGCCAATGGGTGAAGACAGTCCATTGGCCACATGGACGTATGCTCATTACTAACCCTAACCCTGCTTTCAAGAAGCTAGTTAGCACGACCCCTGTGATCAGCAGTGACAAGGTAAGATAACATTTCTAGGACTAGTTAGAATTCTTCATGGATTGCATATTTATCTGCTGGCTTCCTTGGAGCCACGCCCCCTTTTTGAACATGTAAAATGTTGAAAAAAAATGCAAGTGTTCCTGCTGGGATTCAAACATCATAGCATTACTTACTGAGATATCTGTCTACATGTACTTTGGAGCACAAATTTATGTGTCCCAAAGCTCTCCTATCTGTTGTATCAGGGAGTGGGTGGGTTCTATTGCACACGCGCCATTTATGATGAGAGTCTGTATGTAACTCACAAGTAATTCAGGAGTCTTGTAACACATTACAATTCGGAGACAGTAATATTGTAAGGTAAGGAATTACTTTTAAACAGTAGCAATTAATCTGTAATGGATTACAGTTTGGAGGTAATTTACTCAACACTGCTAATGAGTAACTTGAACTTTGCTTTTTTCTGATCATCAGCTGTCTGGCACATCACAAACACAATCTTATTTCGCATCATCTGCCACTGATTGTTTTTCTTTTTGCCTCAGGCTAAACACAACAGTAACAGATCATCTGTGGTAAGACCTTTTACCACTGTACGGTAACAGTTAAACTAACCAGTGGCTCCATAGAGTAAAGCATTGGTGGTTTGTTTGTGATTCAGTGACATTAAGAAAAATTGCACTGTTGCAATTTCTGAGTGAAATAATTGACGTGGACGGGTCTAATAATGCTCCCTCGACTCATTTGTTAGCTTTGAGGAAACACACACAAGCACGTGTCACGTTTTCATTAGTTTAGAGGATGTTGAATTGACTTCTTATATCACAGACCTACTCTTGTGTCCTCATGAGGCAGATACGTCCTGACAAATGACTGTGGAGTCAGTTTTATATCTTTCTAATGATATAAATATTAACCCATAAACACATCAAAATGTGTGAAAAATTATGTTCTCAGTAATTCAATCTATGGCAACAATCCACCAAAAGAAAAAAAAAAATATATATATATATATTTCCTGTGGGAGGAAATTATGAAAACGATCAAACTCACAGGACCTGGACTTGTTGATTTTCAGCCACACTGTTTAGTCTGAAGCAGAAAACGATAAAGATAATGATGTGAACGACAACATGTTGCGCAGCATAAAAAACAAACAACTAGAGTGTCAGTTTAGAGCGGCGTTTGTGTGACATGAATGTTTGATGAATGAACTACAGTTCAACAATATATGTGTGTCTACCTGGACTCTGGATATAGACCAAGGAACAGATGATGTGGATCAGACTCTGCAGATGAGACTCCTGATGACATTGAATCCATTATTATATCTCACCCACTGGTTGGTAAGAATATTTTCAAATCATTTATTGACTAAGTGTCACAGGGAATAGTTTTGATGTGTTGTTTGTCACCACCCTCAGCGTCTAAAGGCCCTTAAAGTGGATGATATCACCACTAGAGACTCGTGTAAATACTTAAAACTTTTCTTTCAGACTAGTGTATTTCAGAGACTGTTTACCACCAGTGAACCCAATTTACTCTGACTGTAGCTGCATGTGTCCTCTTTCATACTGTGACTTATAGAATTGATGCTTTGAGTCTGAGTTCCATCGACCGCCTCATTAAACCCCATGATAAATCAGAGCAGACGTTTCAGTTTAATTCCAGCTAAAACACTCATTATCTGCCTATGCCACAATCTAAACCCACATAAAAAGTATTTGAACATGTTGGCCCCATTGTCTCCTCTGTCATAGTGACAAGCCGGGGGTCATGTGATGTGTGTCATGTGACTGAGTTTGAGGTTCCTCTGTTTGACGACCATCCTGAGCAGAATCTCAGTCACTGTAAATGCCCTTCCACATGAATGACAGTCTCTGTAAGAGCCAAAAAAGATGATTTGAATAGCAGTAGAAATTCATTGTTCATTTGAAGTTTAGCTATGTTACACTGAATTTGAAGTTGATTTGTGGAAAGGTGCAGGACTGAATGTTTCAGACACTCCTTTGTACTAACTGCCATCAGACTGTGTAACAGCAGCTTGGCCTAGAGTACATCCTGTTCTGAACAGACTCCTGCATCTGTCAGTATCACCTACTGCACGCTCGATACTTGATGTACTATTGTTATTACTATGTATGTCAGTCACAGGATCTAAAAAAGTCTTAAAGTCTTGAATTTACAACTCTGCATTTGATACCTTAAAAAAGTATTTAAAAGGTGTTAAATTTGATATGGTAGGTCTTAATTTATGTTGCCATAAACTTGTTCACTGTATTGTGTTTAAATATGGCCATGTCATTACTGGAAATGAGAATTAGTTCTCAACTAATTTCACTGGTTAAGTAAAGGATTAATTAATTAATTAATTAACGTGTCTGTTAAATGTCCAGGCTGCAAAGACAGTAACATTAGTCTACTCAGTTCCACCCATTCCAACCTGACAATTTACATTGCGATTCAGAACCAGTCATCACTAACTTTACAGCCCCTGGTGAGAAATGACTTAGATCAGTGGGAATCAAGGCGTTGGAGAAAATATATATATTTTCCTAAATTCTACGAGTCACAGATTTTTTGCTAGTATGGTTCTGAAACATGCATTAAATTCTGTTCTAATTAGTCTTAAAAAGGTCCTAAAAAGTCCTACATTTCACTTGTAGAAATCTGTAGGAACCCTGCAGTCAGGCACGTTCACAAATTAGTCACTTTAACAAATTTGTAGTATAAGTATATCTTATCTTAACTTATCTTAAACTTAAAAATACCTGATTTTCTGTGTTGTTACTGAATGCACCTTCAAAGAGAGTGTCATGTGACATCTCACTGTAGTACAGAGAGCTTACTCAGCTTGTGAACATTCTGGGTTTTTTTTTTTTTTTTGGGTTTTTTTTTTAATCATGTGACTTCATGTAAATCAGCTTTTTGTACTATTAAAAGTTTTGAACTGGATTACATCTCCTGTCCTTTACGTCAGAATCTCCATGGTTACAGCTCATACATGGTTTTTGGAAAGATAGAAGGAAGACCATTATAGTCTTAAAATACTTTTTTGTCAGTATTGGTCATTATAGCCCTTAATAGCTGTAAAATAAGTCTTCCTAACCCAGAACATGTTCACCATTGTAAACTGAGGTCTTATTACTCATTCATTATTAATCTGGTTATCCTGTCTTAACCCATAAAGACCCAGTGCTACTTCTGTGGAAGTTCAAAAATTAATTTTTCTCTATATTTAACCTTTCATAAGTGATTTTTTTTTAACCATTTATTATATTATCCTCTGTGTTTTGCATTTCTCCGGGTAAATCATCAATTTCCTACATTTAATTTAGATGTTGATGAAACTCAGAGTAAATTCATGGTTATTATATCAAAAGCAGAGAAAACTGATGAAAAAGTGACATTTTCAGTAAAATATATCAGTAACTGAACATAAACCCTGTGTTTCCATTCACTGTCACTGATCAAACTCCATGGGTTTTACTGGTGAATCAATTGTAGAATTGTTGTAGATGACAGTATTTCCATCGTAACTACGGAGCCTCTGAACATCCAAATGGGTCACATCTGATGACTATGAAAAGATGACAAACTGCATTTTAGACCAGTTATTTATATGTAGTGATAGGATTAGTGGATCAACAGGTATTAAACAGTTTAGATCAGTAGTTAGTTTTGGTCATCAGTGGCTTGTCTGGGTCGTTATGGGTTAACCATCAGTGAGTGGTGGGGTGGCCATGGCTCAGGTAGTAGAGTGGGTGGTCCAATAACCGAAGGGTTGGCGGTTCAAATCCCACTCTGTCCCAGTCATGTTGTGTCCTTGGGCAAGACACCTCACCCTCCTTGCCTCCAGTGCTGCTACTCACACTGGTGTATGGATGCGTGTGAATGCTCGGTGGTGGTCGGAGGGG
>JAPQRP010000019.1:25614441-25629270 GCA_037367295.1 Apogon hyalosoma | reverse complement strand
ATATAAACCCATTACAGAACTACTGTAAAACCAATAGAAAACCAGTAGAAAACCATTATAAAACTACTGTAAAACCAATAGAAAACCAATATAAACCCATTACAAAACTACTGTAAAAACAATAGAAAACCATTATAAAACTACTGTAAAACCAATAGAAAACCAGTATAAAACTACTGTAAAACCAGTAGAAAACCATTATAAAACTACTGTAAAACCAGTAGAAAACCAATATAAACCCATTACAGAACTACTGTAAAACCAATAGAAAACCAGTAGAAAACCATTATAAAACTACTGTAAAACCAGTAGAAAACCAATATAAACCCATTACAGAACTACTGTAAAACCAATAGAAAACCAGTAGAAAACCATTATAAAACTACTGTAAAACCAATAGAAAACCAATATAAACCCATTACAAAACTACTGTAAAAACAATAGAAAACCAGTATAAAACCATTATAAAACTACTGTAAAACCAATAGAAAACCATTATAAAACTACTGTGAAATCAATAGAAAACCAGTAGAAAACCATTACAAAACTACTGTAAACCAGTAGAAAACCATTATAAAACTACTGTAGAACCAATAGAAAACCATTATAAACCCATTACAAAACTACTGAAAAACCAGTAGAAAACCATTACAAATCCGAAGCAGCTGACTGCTGCGTGCTTTGGTCCCAGCCGTCACTGCTTGCAGCGTTTGTCTTTTATTTTGTGCTTGTTAAAAAAAAAGACGTGGCTTAAATGTGGACATAATGTATCCTGCTTCCTCCGTGCATGTTCCAGACACTGTGCAAATACACAGGAGCCCCATGTTCAGGGCAGTAGATTTACCCCGAAACCAACAAACCAATGCAGTTCTGACAGGTGTCGTTAAATTTAGACAAAAGAAGAAATGGAAAAAAAAAGAAAATGCCACCTAAGGGCAGCAAAAGGAACACGAAAAGCATGTGTTTGGTGGAGAAAGAGTGTTTTTTCAAGTGTGAAAAGTGGGGTCACTGGTTCATGACAACTACTGTAACATGTAATTAGTGCTGAATGTGCAGAAGAAAAACGAAAAAACAAAACCAAAGCTCGTTTGGTTTGAGACGAGGCCCGGAAATGTGCATCTGCTGACAAACTATTACAAGAAGGAATAGATTCAGTAAATATTTAATGATCATTTTAAAAAGAGTTTAAGGAAATGTACATAATTCACATTTTAGATTTATGACTTTTTAAAGTTCCCTTCGACGTTGCCTGATATTTTTTTTATGGAAACAGCATACGGTGCACTAAAACATTGATCTCAACAAAGAACAAGCAGGAAGTGTGTAATTATTGATGACTGTAACAAAAAAAATAAGTGTTCAAGTGGCTTTTGAACGATCAGACCTGCCAACATCAGTCCCTGTCGTCTGGAGTCGCCCCTGCGTCTAAGAATCCACTGGCGCTTTAATGCTCCACATTGTCAGGTTTTTTGTTTTTTTTTCTAAATGTATATTGTACAGTTTTATGAATGTGATTTATATTGCATTAATGCTGATGTATCCTGTTTTTAGGGTGAATCATTTACATCTTTCCAGGGACGACAGATGAAAAATAACCATTAATCTACGTTTACAGTAACGTTGATGAATGTACACTGTCCCTGTCAAGTTAACTATTTAATTTAATTTAACTTAATTTGATTTTATTTAGTTTGCCTAAGTATAATTTAAAGATCAGTTACTTGGTTTCATCTCTGATGTTTTTGCCGACAGAGCTGATTTTCCATTAAACAAACAAAGAAGCAAGAATGGCAACGTGAGACTAAAACATTGTGAAAATAAAGTCTTTGTCAGTCGGGTGAATTGTAAATACGTGTTGTATTTATCCTTTCTGCTGTTGGAGACGACAGGCTGAAAGGCATGCACGGGTTTACTTTTCCCAGTGTTTTGTCTCTCAGATCTGTGCACCGAGTCAGAGGGTTTAAAGAGGAGAGTATAATGGACTTCGCTTTTACATTTTTCAGCCCGTGAATGCTGCGCAGTGCTGTTATTAGCCGAGGGTACAAACTCACTGCTCAAAGGCTGACGCTGAAAAACATCCTGAATGCAACAAAACTGGAGGAACAGAAATAGAAAACAGAAATACAGGCAGAGGACAGAGTGTGTGCAGGCAAATACAATGATGCGCTGGAAAAAAAGCAACAAGAACTCAAGAAGGACACATTAGAGACGGTGCTAATGGATAGTGGTGATGCTGTGTATTTATACACGTGCTATATTTATCTGTAACACTACGCAGTATGGCCTGTCAGACTCTGTGGGATAACACGCTATATTCCTCTTCTATCTGTCTCGAAAAACCACGGGCTGGCAGCGCTCACTCTACGATCTGTTTGAAGTTATTGGTGAAAAACGTCTTGGTTTCCTTTGTCAGTTGTACATTAAAAGAATCAAACTGCGCTAAGCAGCTTTGGTTTCCCAGTATCCCCTTCATGTGACATTTGGTGTGGACTCTGGATCCAACAGCGTTTGGGCTGAAAATGCCAGGCGACAGGTGCGCGCTTCTATTCTAGGTCTGTAATCCATCTTTCTGTGCAGGTTCGAGGGCCTCCTCCAGACCGGGTCCGCGTCTTGCTGAGAAGTGAACAATAGTTGCCAGGAGTTTTAAACCCACGGAAGATCTGGAAAACACTGCCGTTAAATGTCTGAGCTGCTGGTCGTCGCGGCAACAGGGAGGAAGAAAGGAGCTCCAGCCTGTGAAGAGTCTGGGATCAGATTAAAGACACTGTTTTTGTTTTTTTTGTTTTTAATTGCCATCTTCATTTTACTGCCTGCCATTGGTTGACTGCTTCAGGAACTTGGACTTCCTCTATAGCTGAGCTGCATGAAAAACCATGAAAAAAAACAGCTTTTCATATGCGTTTGGTCCAAATATGTTTGAGTGAGAATAAAAGCATCGGCCTTAAAGCACACCAGTGGATGGGGTTTTGGTTTTTGGGACATTAGAGCCATCAAACACGATTCATTTAAGTTTAAGGTGACTTTTACCAGACATGGCAAGAGGTGACTTCATTTTGAGCTTTGCTGTGATTAAAATTTCTAAGTGCATTGTGGGAAAAATGACAAAAAATAAGCACCGATTGTACTAGATTTACCGCTGTTCTGACCTGCTGCTGCGCTGCCCATTTGGAAACCAAGGCTATTGGTCGTTGCATTTTGAACACAAAATGATGTCGATTCTTGGTCTGAGCAAGTCGTCAGCGCAGAGGATTTCGTTTTACATTTTCTATGTCTGGGAGGAAAAGCACAAACAAAGACTTGTGTTGAAAATGTTACCACGACAACCAGTGTTTCTGCTGATAAGGTTTTGCTGCGGCGCACCACCACAAAAAACATCACCTTCGCATTAGACTTATATATGTATAATATATGACAGACTATGTGCGCTCCATGCCGCTGTACAATATTTACCTCCATATTTGTTTTTTACCCCCTAAGAATTATGCACATGCTCCGAACAGTCGGGCATGCTCAGCCACATTCTTTCTGATGTGAACATCCAGTGGTGACCTGGTAGTGAAAGGTGTCAAACTGAATTTACCCTGTTTATTTATCATTTATTGTAGTAAATTTCACTTTATTTGGATATTCTAAACTACACAGCTGACCCATAAAGACCCAAACATCCACCGATGACCAAAAGCATCTGATCTGAACTGTTAAATACCTGTTGATCCACTAATCCTATTAAAACATGTCAAAAACTGGTGTAAAATGCAGTTTGTCATCTTTTCACGGTCATCAGATATGACCCATTTGGACGTTCAGAGACTCCGTAGTTACCATGGAAACACTGTCATCTTCTACAACACTGATTCACCAGTAAAACCCATGGAGCTTAATAAATGACAGTGGATGGACACACTTGTTTTTATGTTCAGTTAATGATAAATGTCACTTTTTCTTCAGTTTTGTCTGTTTCTGATATATTAACCCTCAACTTTCATCAGATGATTTATGAACAGCTACATGATCAGTAAATTAAATACTGCTGTTTATGATATTCTGTGTATGTTTTCTTTTCTTATACTACTCATTTAATAGGTCTTATTTATTCTTTTTTTTTGTTTGTTTATTTATCGGTTTGTTTTTTTCTGTCTTACAGCCCAGTTTACTCAGTTCTGGTTCTAGTTATTGTTACCATTATAATTACCACCATGGTTGTTATTTGTATTGTTGATGTTTTCTTGTGAGGGTCTTTGCCACCTTCTTCTTCCTTGTACCCCCACCCCCATGTCAGGTCCACATCGAAATGTGGTTCAACAAAAGTCATAGTAAAATATCAAGGGGAGCATCATGTACTTTATGAAGTTTTCCTTGGCAAAGCAAATTTGTTCAGCACCAAAAGGCAGTCAGACTACCATTCTGCTGTTAGGATGCTGGACAAGACAGGTTAATAAACAAAAAAAAAATTTTTTTTAAATTAAAAAGTAAATTAAATACAGGAAAATACTTGATTTTTATTGAAAAAATGCAAAATACACAAGATAATATAAAAATAGATAGTGATAAATCACTTAAAGGTTAAATAGAGAGAAAAATTCATTTGGGAACTGAAACAACAGTAACAGTGGGTCTGGGGTTAAAATAATATGGGTGTAAAACCAGCACACTGCGTGCTGTACCAAATTTACCCACGTAGTGCAGATGCGTGAAAACACCTGAAGTACAAAAATAATACGAGGGTAAAAACTGTGACACCGCACCTTTCTGAAGTAATCGGAAGATCAGCACGTGAAGGGATTGTTTTTCTACACTGAACGGCTGCTACAACCAAAGGTGAGTGTTTCAAAGAAAACGGTCCAAGTGTTAACCTGTGGATCGGAACATAATAGGCGGACCGCCACCAGCAGAGTTTCCATACAGGAGCTTTTATGAGAAACCAAGAAGAATTAAGTGCATGGACAAAACCTGTGCACTACGTCATTAGGCGTACCATGACTCAATGATTAACACTACTTTCATTATTAAAGGCGGGGTACGAGATCTTAGAAACACGGTTCGTGCTAGCTGCATTTTGAAAATACACAGTTCAAAAGTCCAAACCCCTTTCTTCAGACATCCCCCCTGAAGCCACGCCTCCAGAACACTGGCACATGCAATCCTTGTTCCCGAGGGTTCCGGAGCACTGCACAGCAACAGCTGCCCAGCTACGGCCCTGGTTCTGGTCTAGGCTCCTACCCCGGCTCTGACTCCAATCCACGCATACCTCATTCAGTCTCCTCCAACAGCCCCGCTCTTCCAGAACAGCCCCAGTTCAAACCTGTCTGACTAACGTTACATTTCCTAGTGATTTATGTTATTGACAAAGCAGTTTTCCACTGAACTTTACATCGTAATATTGCTAAAATAACTAGCCAAGCTCTGCCTTTGTTTCCCGTACTAGTGCTCTAGGCCTCTGAGAACGCACGATTCATGCAGGAGGGGTACGGGCAGAGGGGGGCGGGACAAATGGCAGTTGAGTTTGACAGACATATCACCGTTCAATCATTTCGAGTGGCTGCTCAAAATGATTGGATGGTGTTTTTTCAGTGTGGTCCGTTCCACAGGTTTTTTAAATGTTTGTGTTAGAGCATGTCATTAATTGGTTGTAATTTT
This sequence comes from Apogon hyalosoma, assembly GCA_037367295.1. Classification (NCBI taxonomy): domain Eukaryota; kingdom Metazoa; phylum Chordata; class Actinopteri; order Kurtiformes; family Apogonidae; genus Apogon; species Apogon hyalosoma. The sequence continues at coordinate 25,623,633 of JAPQRP010000019.1, read as the reverse complement.
AAGCGATGCAGTAAAAATTGCTCCAGGAAAACATCTCGCACCCCACCTTCAAATGTTATTATTGAATTATTCAGTTCAATTGAATTTTATTTGTAGAGCCCAGTATCACAACAAGGTCACCTCACAGGGGCTTTACAGAATTTGTTAAATTGATTAAAAAAAATAATAATAATAAATAAATGAAAATAAGCAGTCAAATAATTAAACAGTCACTGAAGAAAATGGGTTAATGTCCCGTGCATCCCCCGTCCTTAGACCCTCCTTCTGGGTAAGGAGGAACTCACAGGGAAGAAGAGATGCACTGCCATGGACAAACGGGCTGTAGATGTGACCAGGACTGATGGACATCACCAGAAATGCTGTTGCAATGTAGTTATTTTCTTTCCTTAATGCAGAACAGACCCCCCCACACACACACACACACACGCACACACGCACACGCACACACACACACACACACACACACACACACAGCCACACTAAGAGAAACACTGACGACAAAAACAGATGTGATGAGTCACCAGTTGGTTGGGGACAAAAAATGAAGCAGCAAACCAGTGGAAACAGAACAGGAATATATGGCTTCAAAGCAGCAAAAAAACAGAGATTTATAGGATTTTAATCAATGTACACATTAGATGTACAATATATAATCAAATTAATTCATATTCATGAAAAAAGTCATATGAATACTTAGCATTTTAATGTTTAACAAAAATAAGCATTTAAAGTCTTTGACAAGTAATAAAAGGGTTGGTGAATGATTCTACGTCACTGTCTTCAGGTTATTATTGTGTTGTTGTCGTCACAGTTTTGGTGTATTTTCTTCCTCTTTTGTACATTCACTCTGCCAATGTTTTCCCATCTCCCAATACTGCTGTTTTTCAGTCACTTTTTTGTGTTTCTAGGATGGCTGAGTAGGCCACATGTTTGAATGGTTTCTTTTTGTCTGTTTCTATATGTGGGTATCATTGTGCTCAGACAAAGTTGCAGAGTTATCTGTGTCTGAAAGCAGTGGCAGCTGGTGAAATCACTTCTGGTGGTGTGGTATGTAAGTCAGTTTTTGGACGCACTATAGGACATATCACCACTAGGATACACCAAAGCACATGCAAAGCACATTCTATTCTAAAATATGAATTTAAATTAAAATACACAGTATGCTTGTTAAGTCATTTATTTTTTATATGTAAATTTCACCTGTTTATTCTTCAAACATGCACATTTTTCCAGTCAGGTATACTCCTGACACGTTTCTTTTCCACTGATAATACTACCAGTGCATTTAGACCAGGGACGAAAGTAGTGCAGGTAGATCACAAGACATTAAAAATAGAAAACCAACATAAGGGTTAAAAGTTGTCGTCATTACCACTCGTGTCAGGGTTTGAACCTGGGTCCTGCTGTTGTCCACTGAACTGTCCAGCCACTTATGCAGATCTCTGTAGTGTTACCTACAGACCTATTCTCTGATTCCATTTCTGAGGAAGGTCTTGATTCTTTTCAGAGTGTGAGGTTTACGCCTGTGGGTGGGGCTTGAGGCTCTCCTGTCTTGTATTGGAGGGGGTCTACTGTGCATTTATAATGAGAGTCTATTATGGTAAAGGGGGAGCCTTGGGTGCAGATTTTTGTTCCTCAAACAGGAAACACGTCATTCAACTGCTCACTAAACGACAGAAACATTTTTAAACTACACATGAATGCAGGTTATACATGGCACTCACAGGCTGTATCATGTATAGATCATTAATTTAAATATTAATAGTTTTTGAATAATATTTAGAATTGCACCAATTAATCAGCCATGCTTGGAAATTGGCAGATTTTCATGTGATCGGCCACGACTTGCGACTTGGCCAGTCAGTCTGAAATTCATCGATTTTTAATGCGGGTCAAATTCCTGCCGAATCATATATGAGGCGGTAATCAGAAATGTGAAGGGGGCACATGTCGCTGAAGGAGGCGGCGACGGGGGAATTACACGAGGAGGGTGCGTTCCGTACAGTACATACCTCACACTGAGTACACCAGCACCACTATACGACTGTAGGAAGTGGAACTTAAGAGGCTTTACTAATTCCTCTAAGTCTCTTGCTGTTGTGCACCTCATTTTCCTTTTCCCTACCTTTGGAAATTTTCATTTAAGGGGATAGGACATTTGTTTAAGGGGGCATTGCCCACCCCTGCCCCCCTGGGACCCGTGGGTAACCCGCTGATCCATGCATTAGTGATGCGCGGGTCAGGAGGTTTTTCAACTCGCGGGTTCCGCTTTTGTGGAATTATTTAACCCACCCCGCAAATAAAGTGACATTCTTTTAACCCGCCCCAACCTGACCTACAGGTTATGTGGGACCTGCCGGTAACCCACAGATCTGCACATCATTACAAAGCATGTAGAAGATGGGAATGTATAAATGATGTTCTGGTCTATTCGGCGCAGGGGTTCGTCCTGTGCTCCACATATGTAGAGACACTTGTGTTTTCCCAAGCTTGTACAGTCTATGATAATGTGTTACTAAAACAGATGGTCTGAGCCACATCAGAATAAAAACTGGGTGTGTATGGTAATTTTCCTTTAAATACGATCATTTTCAGCTTCTGGTACAATAGAACCAGTCGTTTCAATTAATGCACCTGTTTTCATACAGAAAACCGGCACATTTTTTGCAGATTTTTCTTCTATTTTTAAAATAAATGTTCTAATGAATGAAAGAAAGTTACATTGCAGTGTCTTGTGTTTGGAAAAAATGAGATCGGAATTGGTCAAAATCGGTATTGACCGTCCAAACACCGTGTAAATCAGAAATCAGGGTCAGCCCAAAATCCTGTAATCGGTGCAAGTCTGGTTCATACTATCTTTATATGAGACAGGTGACGCCCTAGCGCCCACTACTGATGAGCCAGCACTGGCTGAATGTAGGGGTGACTGTCCCTCTAAAACTGTCTCATTCACATTTGACCGTTTCACATTTTTATGTAACGTTTAAGTGATTTGTCTCCACTTTTTTTCCCTATAATGTCGTTTACTGTTTCCAGGTCCACTCATATTCAGTGCTCTGTATCCACCGAAAAATAATACATCCACTTGGCATTCTGCCACTCTCCGTTTGATGACATAAAGCCGAGGAAATTAATTAAGTTGACAAGAAAAGTAAAAATTACAGCCAATATTAGCATGTTAATGAACATTAGTTGCCACTACTCCAGATCTGTGAACATCCACTGGTATAATAGAATATGACTTAAATCAGGAGTTTTACGGCTTCACACATCGTGTTGTGGTTGTCAGAACCTTTTTCTGTTCAGACATAATCAAACTAAACCCATTTAAGCCTCAGTCTGGAGACAGACACAAATGAATTTGAAGGAAAGTGATGATGTAAACGTGGTATATTAGACATAAAAATGCTCTACTACAAAAGGAATATCAGTTTAATTGGAGGCCATATTCAGATTAATTTCATTATTTCGTTCAGTGTTAAATCTACTGTAGGTTAAACACAAACTTTGGAAATTAACATTATTTGAAATAAATTAACAGTTTGAACCATAACCAAAACAGGTTCTGTTTAGAAATGACTTTTACGGAGTTATGATTTCAGACGGGTTCAGTCAGTCTCCAATAAACTGATGAACAGCTGCAGAAACCTGAAGGTGAAATGTGGAATACTCGTGTTGAATGCATCAGTCGAGCATCATTTTATATGTTTTGGCCACAAACTGATTAGTATGAAAAACTAAATCAGATTAAACAGTAATTTCCCAGCATCCTCGTCTCCTCTTTCCTGCCCTGCAGATGTTTTTCTTTAAGTGTTTTAATCAGAAATTCAATTATGGGTTATTTATTTATTTTTTATTTTTTCAAAGAGAGAAATTATGTATTTTATAATAGTACTGAGATTTGATAATGGTTTATTTCAACCAATTACCCTTTTTTATACGCTGACTTCCCTCTTACCTCCTCTGTGGATCAGCCTCCTCTGAGTGATACTTTACTGAATACTGAATAAGCACCATTCAGTCATCACAGTGTACCGCAATCATTAAACCCAACAAAAAAAATCTGTGCTCGAATCTGCCATGGTGTTATGGAATCATGCTTCACTGAACTCAACACAGTGTCTGTGGGTAGAGTCACTAGTGGACACTTGACTATAAGTGAGTGTCAGTGAGTTTCAGGATGAACCCGTTGTATGGACCTTAAACAAAAGAAAAAACTAAACAACGAAGTAGCACTTTTATCGTCCACCAGAGTGGAAAATTGTCTCCAGCTCCACCAAAGACACACAAAAACCCCTTTTCTAAACATAAATGTCATGATTGGCTCTTCCCCTGTGCCTGCTTTCCTCAGATCCTCTCTTTTCTCTTTCCTGCTCCACTTTTATGTCTGACTCTCAGCATCATTGATCATTTTCCACTTCTCCAGTCATTCATCCACTCACCTACAGCTGCACCTGCTCCACCGGGCCGGTCCACACCCATACTCACCTCTTTCCACTGGTCCACATGGTCCATGTAACTCACCTTCAAAGACTTTATTAAAAAAAAAAAAACAGTGTGATCCCTACTCACATCTAAAGACTTTGTGACAGAAGAGGTTTTTCAAGGTTTTGAAAGAAGTGGGTTTGCTGCATCACTGCCATGAACCCTTTAACCCCTGACGTGTCTGTGGTGAGCCTTCTGAATGCATGATTGATTTTAAATATTCTTAAAAATGCAACCGTTTTTTCAATAGGAAAACAAAATAAAAACATGCTGAGAGAACAGACCTTGCACTTTCTATAGGTTTGCCCCTCCCTTCAAAAAAAGCACCAAAAAAAAAAAAAAGCACAGAGCAGTGATGAAATAGACAGTTTGGGCTTCTTTTTTTTGTTTTTCACACTGTTTTCTTTGTCGTTTTTTTTGTTTTTAAAGTTGTTTGCAGTGTTGTAGTGATTTTCCTTTTATTTTTTTCATTTTTTTTATTGTTTTTACAGAATTTTGACCGTGTAACTGCTTTTTGAAGTTCAACCAGGTGCCAAAAGGCAGCTAGACTGAGTTAGAAAAATAGACCAAAACAAAAACTGCTGGGTCTAAATTCAAATACTTGTTGTTCAGTGTATTCCAGTTCACAGTTCATGTTCAACATCCTAAATCTCTTATTGATGTACATTCTGAGTGTCTTATGTAGTCAAAACCTGTCAAACTTGAATTCCCCTCTTTGTCTTTTTCTGTTATTCCACCTGTTTTGACCCTAAAACACACAGTAAAACAAAACCGCTGAAATAAAGGAACACAAGCACATACTCACAGCAGCTTTTATGACCCTGTAACAGACGACAGTTCACAGCAGCACCTTTACCTGGAATAATGTTTCAGGGGTTAAAGGGTTAGATTAATTTCAAGTTTTCTTTTTTTGCCCCGACATAACAACATGAACCAGTCTTGAGAATTTGGTGACTAAAATTCATCGTTTGTGCCATATTCATTTGAGGTGTGGGGCCTGTATCATGAGTTAACAGCTAACGCCTGGTTTAACCCATGGGTTGTCAGTAACGTGAAAGTGGTTTAATTCTATGGTAACTTATCCTGCTCCAGGGGAAGGTTATGTTTGAGATCAAAAGTATGAAAGAAACAACTCCTGACCACTGCTGACCGATCTGTTCTCTTGGACACTGGTGTTACCATCCCTAGAGGATCCCATGGAGCTTTGAGTGCAGCTACTGTGGAGGATGAGAGTTTCAGAGACTGTCAGAACCCTGTCCCTCAGGCTTTTTCTGGTATATATGTATATGAAGCTCATACATTCTCTATAGAAGGAATTTATTATTTACAGCAGCTTCTGGAGTCATCCATGTCCAGTGTTACAGTCCCACAGATCAGATACGGGTTTTATATTTTATAGGTCTTTGCTTCTCACGTGTTTTTGTGGTGGTGTTGTTGTTAACCAGTGTTTTGGATGCTTTTGTTATGTTCCCAGGTCACCTCCTGGTGTCAACCATAAAACCTATTGTGAAATCACAGACAGACATAACTTAAGCAGACTGCAGGATCCCCAAATTTGTATTGTTATATTTTTAATGTGGTGTAATCTTTTATAAGCTTTCTTAGAGTGACCGGTACAATAAACATCCCTATCACTCCTGTTTCTGTGGATACTAACACACTGACCTGTGGGGAACTACAGGTTCTAGATCCTCTGATCCAGTTTATTCCTTTAATTTCTTGGTAAATTCCACTGGCATTTTTAGTTGAATAACCTCTCAGCTGGTATGTCTGTTTCTGCACATGAAATCTGACACCATGGCAACGTGGCCCTATTTTTTATCTGTTGCTAGGTAACCCACTTCAGTGATGATTCTATTGCCATATTTCCACTACGTGGTGCTGGCTCAACTTGACTCAACTCTGCCTTTTTGCGTTTCTGTTAGGAAAAAGGACCTGGAATCTGGAACCCAGTACTAGTTTTTTGGTATAATCTCTGCCGAGGTTCCAAGCGATACTAAAATGTAACGTGTAAACACTGCAGACCACTGATTGGTCAGACAGTTGTCTCTGTGACCCACTGGTTTACATAAAACAGATGTGGAAGTTGACAGTAAATATATCGGTAGGTTAATCCACATGATGACAGACCAAAACTACACCATGGTTGCTCGAGGAGGTTCAGTCCTTGGTGGCTGACATTAAAATTCAGATGAGACAACACTCAACGAGTGAGTTTATCAGCAACTCTGAGCAGATGACGCACTGCTATGACGTCCAGGTACTCTAAAGTCGGTAGTATCCTGTAATGGAAACAGTCTCCAGGAATATTATCCGGTACTCAAATCGAGCCAGTTCCATGTAATGGAGACGTGGCATATGATTCTGGGCATTGGTACTGTAAGGCTATTGTATTCCAAAATTTCTAATATCTCCCAAAATATTGGTCCTATCAACTTGCTGTTTTCACTAGACTGTTCCTTGACCAAAAATACATAACTATAACTATGACAAACTGCAGCAGTCAGCTCTTTTCAGATTGTGTGTAATACCCGAGACACACAGAGTCCACTTGGCTTTTATAATATAGGATGAACACAATTTTGGTTTGACAGATTATCTGATGAAATAAAATAGCCAGGTATACATGTGTATATATATATATATATATATATATATATATACACACACACACAGTAATTGCTTTTAAGCTCCTTGCGGAAGACAAAGTTCACACAGGTTTAGCTTGAATATTTCCCTCCACTGTAAAGTCCCTTCATTTGGATATTGACGCTGCCATCTGATAGAGGTAGTATTTATATTAGTATTAATTTCAGATACTTGTGCAGATTTGCAGTGAACAGGTTAGACTCTACCCATGACTGTCAGATGTTCATGGGGTTGTCAGCGCAGATGAACGAAGCAGGGGTGTAGAATGGACACTGGGGACACGTCCCTACCAATATCCAGCCACTACTGTGTAGTTACTATCAATACAACTTGCCGTCCATAGTGTTTAGTCAATGATTATGGCACACAAAAGGTTAACAGTCAGTCTCTACTAGAAGTCCTGCCTGTAATGTAAATATTGCTTTCCGATTGGCTCTGCTGGTTTCTTGCTAAGGTCCCTGCTGTCACTCCATCTGCTTGTAAAAGCTACTTGCAACCTGTTAGTTGGACAGGACAAGAGGCAATGTGTGTATCTGTTACTGCGAGTGTAAGTTGTCAACATGTTTGGCATTTGTTCTGCCTGGGTAACGTCAGCTAGATGGATTTGAATATCAGTGGTGTCATTTACATATGTATTTGTGTCTGTTTGTGTGCGTGTGTGCTTGGTAATTAGGATTTGTAGGATGTCAAAGAAAAGAAAAACTGGACATAGGACACTTCTTTAGGAGTAAAAGTGTAAGTTACTTCAAGAGTATAGAACTGTAGAGGCTCAACAATACAGATATTGAATAAAATACAATATTTAATGCCAAAGAGATACACTTTTTAAAAGTTATTTTCACTTATTATTTTCGTGTATTTGTGTGGAAGAGAGCAACTGTTTAAAAAACACAAATAAAAAAAAAATTGTGAGGAAAATACAATAAAACCTCAGGTTCTAGATACTCATGTGATTTCATACTACATCCATATTTTTGGGGAATAACTTACATGCAATAATTGAAAGTAAAAGCCTTTTTTGCTAAGGCAATAACTGTACCATCAAACTCTATGATTATTGTTTCCCTAATCTGTTCATGTCATGCATCAACATTTATTTGTCAGGTGACAGACAGCAGAGAGGCTGGAGGAGCTAGAGAAGGAGAAGCTGGAGGAGAGGCTGGAAATTCACAGGTGAGGTTAAATAATACTGGATACGCTAGCATTGTGACAAATGTTAAGGTGATGCTGCGCTGAATAATAATGCTTCACCCATGTGGCTTTAAAATCAGAGCTTCATATCAAGTCTGGTGTTCTAAGAGGCCTCATCATGTGAGCACTTTTGTGTCCCCGCCAATGTCAAAATCAAATCCGACTCCCTTGGAATGAAGGGCAGCTGGGCATTAAACTGTCTTTCATAAAGCATTTTGTGAAACCGATATACATTATTATACGTTGTATTCAGGAGTCAGAGGTTGGATAGTTAATTACCAGCCTTTCCTGACACTGAAGTGACTGTTTTGAAGAGACTGTCTGTCAGATGTGATGTTTAATAAGAGGGTTTGGAAGTCCTCCTGTGACCCTGAACCCCCAGATGTTGATACTATACTAGATGACACTAGAACAAACAGACTCAAGTACAGTTTCTACTCACAAGCTGTCAAATGTACCCCCCACCCCATATTTGACTGAGTAACCATCAGTCTAACAGATACAATACTCACCCTTCAGTACTCTACTCATACTCAGGCACCTTTAACTTAATTTCACCTTGTTCATATATTTTATTACCATGTATATATCCTTATATGTTATATTTCTTTTTGATAGAGTTGGCCTTTTGTATATTATCATTATTTTTAATATATATGTTTTGTATTATTTTATGTGATGTGTTTATGTGTTCATGTCTTTCGTTTGGACTTTAAGAATGCTGCTAAGCAGAACAGAGCTACTAAACTTCATTGTTTGTATAACAGTGACAATAAATATGAGATTTATTGTATTGCATTGTACTGTATTATATTGTATTGTATTGTATTCTATTCCATGTGTCGACCAAATCATTGCTGACCCTCA
>JAPQRP010000019.1:25596314-25609887 GCA_037367295.1 Apogon hyalosoma | reverse complement strand
TTTTAAACTTTTGAGCGGCCCCTTGTGGCCAATCTAGAAATGGTAAATTGTCCAAAATCAAATCAGTTCTTCCTCTCTATGATATTAATTGATATGGAAAATTTAGAATTTCTAAACCAAAAATTTTTCAAGTTATCGCGTTAACACGAAGGATATCCAGCAGCGGCGGAGCCGGCAGTTGGACCAAAAACATAACATCCCCAAAACTGCGTGCAGGGATATAATGATTTAACCCACTGTTGTATTGTGACTGTCTCTGCCACAATAATATTAGCAAATTAGATCCTTGGTATTATTATATATTTTTGTGTTATTATCGCTATCATTATTACTACAGTAATTATTTTCCCCCTCACTCCCTCTCTCACTTTCTCACTTTCATTCACACTCCCCTCTTCCCCTTTTCCCTATCTCCCCTAATCAATCTATATTGTTTAGTTGCTCTATACATTTGTTATCTTTTTCACTAATATGATGTTGTCATTACTCTGTCGCTGTTTTTATCTGATTTTCCCTTTGTTTATGTGTTGTTGTTTCTCTGTTCACAATGTCTTGTAAACTATCACTAATAAAAAAAAAAAATTCTGAAATACATGTTTTTCTGAATTTCTGAAGGAGAAGCTTGTTCCTTCTCTGTCATTTTCACTCGTGGAACATTGAATGCAGTGCTTCTGTAACGTTGCTTTCATTCCGTGTGGGAAGCGCATATTGACGTGTCTTTGGTTTAATCTACTGTACTTTAGAAGATGGTTTTTGGCAGCCTTGACGATTGATTAATCATGACATTTATAATTGTGATTAATCGTAACACCATGACATTGTTACAACCCTAGTGTATATTACTACAAGCAGTGTGTAGTGTAACCATGGCAACACAGAGGGATCTGCATCTGCCCCCAATACCGGTTGATGGGTGCATCGCAGTGAGAAGAAAAGTGGATGAAGTGATTACCGATCATGCCTAGTGTCTCCAGTCCAAGCCTGTGGGGTCAGTGTTATGATCTGGGCTTGGTTCAGGTCTGGGTTCAGTAACGTTATGCATCCATAATATGATGGAAATAAATGCTGTGACATTACATCAGCTCTTTGAAATGATGTCACAGCAAATGTCATTTAAGACGAAGGTGATTTGATGAAATATTAGGGTGTGGGCTTTAGTTTTTGTCTGGGTTGTGTATTATGAGGTCTTTAGTGAAGACCACAAACATAATTTTAATGTAATACCACACGGAAAAACCTGCTCTTCTACCTCGAACGTAACACAATTAAAGCAAGGAATTATCGTAAGAAGTATGAAGATGTATGCACTGGGGAGAAACAGCAACCTCAGCCCTTATTATTACATGTACATGAAGGACAAAAGGCTTTTCTTTAATCACAACTCATATTTTCTTTTTTACAGAAAAGCTGAAAGTGGAGCGAAGGAGTCCATTTATAACAGCCATCCATCAGCAGGGGCCTGACCAAGCAGATTAACACCCATTTACACTTTGACTCATGTGACATAAGAGCTCTCACATTTTTTTAATAATGAAGAAACAACCTCTAAGTACTTGTCAGGTTCTATTGTATAATTTAATCACCACTTTGGATGAGGAGTGGGAGCATTTTGAAGCGATTTCCTTCTCCTATACACACCTGATGCATTGGAGGTTTCTTTAGCAGTAACACATGGTGAAGAGGGTGTGTGTGTGTGTGTGTGTGTGGAAGGACGACAAAGGTCAGCTGTTTTATGACAGCGAATCGCCGTCAGTACTTAAGGAGACAAAGCTAATTAAACACACAGTCTAATGACACCGCCCCGAGCTGCCTCTTCGTCTCCGACTCCAGCTGCTGTTGCTGCGACGGTGAATTAAGACACACACGAGTGACTGCAAAATCTTTACAGAGCGTGTACAAGTGTGTGGAGATCACCCACTTCATCTGCTCTTTTATTCACAGCTCTAAAAGCTCAGCTTTGCTAATGCGCTGCCAGAGTAAATGATTTTAATGAGGTGGAGGGTTGTGATGGAAGAGCTGCTTTACGCCGCCATCAATTCTTAACAGTGTGGAAAGCAAATCTGGGTCAAAAAGTTGGGGGAGATAAATTTTTTAATCAGTCACTTTAGACCATGAGGACCACATATGGACATGGAGAGTATTTACAGGGTTGATGATCTGACACTAACATTTAGTTTCAACTCACTTTAAACCAGTTTGACTGCAGAAGACGAAAATCACACGCAAATATTAATTTATGGTAAGTTTCGTCTGCCAAGGTGTTGTTTAAATTTCCTCATGAATTAATAGAGAAGGAACTCTAGCCCCGTCTGGTTGTGCCCCATACGAAGTTATTACAGACAGAAAAAAAAAATTGTAGTCAATGGTAAGAGACAAATAAGTTCTCTTGCCATTGTAAATACAGATGGTTATTAAAACTGCATCAAAAATTACTTAACCCATAAAGACGCAAACATCCACCAGCGACCAAGACCATCTACTGATTTAAAATGTTTAATACCTGTTGACAAACTAATCCTATCAGTGCATGTAAATAATTGGTGTAAAATACAGTTTGACATCTTTTCATGGTCATCAGATATGACCCATTCGGATGTTCAGAGGCTCCGTAGTTACCATGGAAACACTGTCATCTTCTACAACATTGATTCACCAGTAAAACCCATGGAGTTTGATCGAAGACACTGGATGGAGACACTTGGTTTATGTTCAGTTAATGATATATTTTACTAAAAAAAAGTCACGTTTTCTTTCGTTTTCTGTTTTTGAGATAATAACCCTCAACTTTAATCTGAGTTTTTTTATGAGAATCTACACGATCAGTAAATTACATATAGGAAAATACCTTATTTATACTTAAAAATGAAAAATACAGAAAATAACATTAGATTAAATGGTGATGAATCACCAAAGAAAGGTTAAAAATAGAGAGAAATTCATTTGGGAACTACCATAAAAGTTGCACTGGGTCTTTATGGGTTAAATATAAAAACTACACACCTGAAAGTCTATGTCCATGATCTGTTCAGTCATTGAAAATGTCTCTGCAGTTTCAACACGACCAGACTTGTGATGATTTCCACTTTTTTTCTTCTCTCTTTTAATACTTTTTGACCTTGCTCTTGAAGATTGAGGTCAAATGCGCCATAACTGCAGCTGTTTTGGTGTTTGTGATGTGTTCCACTCAGCTGTTTACCTCAAAACTAGATGTTTCTTTTCTATATTTTCCATAAATTGTGATTTTCTTGGGGAAATCATCTTTCATATTCAAAATATGTGTAAATCAAAAACCGATTTGTCTCTATCCATTCATTGCTGTTCATATGTTTTGCTTAAGTTAAATCCCTTTGTTCACATTGACCTTATATGGGATACAATGGACACACATTAGATAAAATAAAATATAAACAGCATGAACAACTGTTACAGTACACCCTCAAAATAATACAGTTCCAATGTTCTCTGAAAAAAAAAATCAACATTTTTCGAGTTAAAACAAAAGGTTATATTTTCTTGAGAAGGTTTAATAAAATACTCCCTGTGTTCAGATATTTGCTTTAGAACAAAAATCCAATGAACCAAAGGTCCTTTTTTTTTTTCCTCTACATTTGTGTCTGTGTGGGTTCCTTTAAAAATCTATTTGACCACAGATTACAGAATGTATTCCCTTCAGGATTCAGTTGATACCTGTGTGTTCATCTGATGTTTGGTGCCGGTTCACTGAATTCAATGAAAACCCATGTGCTGTCCTTCTACAAAAAATAGAACAGAATATGCAAATATACTATATGTAAACAATAATTAATCATTCTAATTCTATATTTACATAAATATATATATAAGTACCACATTTATTTTTATATTTCATTTTTCACTTGTTTGTGTTTTTTCTATTTGTCTTTCTCTGCAATTGCTTGTTGTATGTTGCTGCTGTTAACTGAAATTTCCCCACGGTGGGATAAATAGTCATACTGTATATATCATGGAATAGAATAGAATAGAATAGACTTTATTGTCATTGTGAGTTAAATTAGGAGTGCTACTCCAGTCAGTGCAAACAATATGAATAATAAAAAAGGCCAATACATCAGAAAATCAAATCACAATAGAAAACTAAAAAGTAAAAGTAGAAAATACACTATAAAATTTTACCAGTCAAACAAGAATAGAATTAACGAAAAAATAAAATAAAAAAAGACATGAAATATGAATTGACAATATTTACAATATTAACATATATACAACAGTGAGTATATCTATGAAAGTCTCTAAAAAATAGTAAACAAAAAAAACACAGTATAGTAGTATATGCATCTAAATAAAGCCAGAGATGTTTTTATCGGTTTGATTTAAACTGACTGAAGGCATTCCTCGTCTCTGAAACGCAGATTAAATAAAATAAGACAAAGTCAATCCCAGTCATCTGTCTGTGTTTCCTCTACCTGCTGACCAGTCTTTTTCTCCTCATATCTATCTGAGGTACGATGCCATTTCAATCCATCTCTACTCTCCTGCTTCTGCAAATATCAGCAGTTTTCACCCTGCCTACGCTCTGTTCCTGACCAACTGTAAAGTATCTTTTAACATCATCCTTTAATGTCAAGGAGAATATGGTAAAGACATTTTCAGGGTCAATCGGCGTTCAGGTTTTTCCACTCTGATTTGACAAGCTTTTAAGCAGCATGTTTTACATGTGGCCTTTAACTGGTTAGGAATCCACTTTATCGAGCATTAAAATTCAGACAAATGTTACTGGTACTAGAGACGAGGTCTGGCTCAGTGTCATGGGACCAATGGGACGACGTCTCACAACGTAACGTCCCAAATGGTTTCGGGGATTGGGGGGGGGGCAGTAGGCTGATGCCATTAGTGGGGTTTTGTTCAAAAACTGTTAAGAACCACTGTTTTAAGGTCATGAAAACACAATGATTCCTTGGTGAGGATACACTGATAAATACATAATAAGGAATGTTTTGTTCAATTTCTACAATTAGTTCCCCACACAATCTTAAACACTGAACCTTAAAAACAAACTAAATCCCAAATAATACAAATTAGATTCACAAGAAGAATAAAACATGTTTCCTAATTCTTTTATAAAGTAAAAAACCCAATTTAAAATTACTAAACCAACTTTACCTTTATCTTTTTGAAACTTTTTATTTATTTTTGACCCAAACACACTGTCCTGTTTTTTGTTTTTTTGTTTTTTTTGTTGAGACACCCATCCAACAAAACTATCTTTCCTTGTTCCTCCTTGAACGCCCACAGTATCACACATTTCTGGTCCACAGGACATAAGCACAACCTTCATTCTCAATAGTCTCTTAATTGTTTAAAGATCCTCTCCCATGCAGTGAGTCACTTTTGAGATTTCAGAGTTGTTTTTTTTTTTTTTTTGTCGACTTTGTGTGTGTTGAGTGAGTCCTTAAGTGCTCTTCTGTGAAAAGCCAGAGCTGTAATGAGAAACCACTGGGCTTTATTTTGCTTAAATGTCACATCAGACATCCACCTGATCCACCCAAAAGCTTCCTTTGAAAAGCCAGCATGTGTCTGTTGTTGATCCAAAATGTGTTTCTGGTTAGTCTTTCTGCAAAGATAGAGGAAAGTGAACACTAACCCTGCATGCAAATGAAGCACCTCTTTAAAACTGCTGCCACTGCCCTATTGAGCATCTTTACCACGGTGGAATAAAACATTTAGAACGATAAAGAAACTGCAAAGCTTCAGCCTAGAGCACCATCATCTGCCTTAAATACTTGAGGACTATAAAGATTTAGAAACTGCCTGCCTCCACTGTAGCCTCCAAACATTTCTCTTATGAGGAATACAACACAGCTCTCCAAACTCGTCCGTCCCGTTCACTCATATTTAAATTCACATTCCCACCTGTTTATCGGAGTCCTATGTGTTGACTCTGTTGTCATGGGAACGCACTTTATCAGTCCAGTTTCAGCTGGATGAACTTATGTCTATGTGGAAAAGTTCAACTGGCTGCCGAAATAGTCTAGAGCCCAAGTCCAGACCATAACGCCTGTGGATATTCTGTAAAACTATGGGGTCCTAAACTCTGTGGTTTTGGATACCTGGCCTGAACATTCTGACCGTTTCTCAGTATGCGTTCTTGTCTGTTCTTACGTTCTTGCCATCTTGTGACGTGGCCCAACTACCGTTCCAATTGAAAGTTTGCACAAACCAAGAATGCATGGAACACCCGGCTGTTGTTCTTGTCTGCTAGCTTAAACCAAAGGATGCACTGGTTGGTGACGTGTGTAGACTTGGCTGGAAAATATCCCAAGATGCGAGTCGTACTACTCTTGAATGCAACGGCAGCTTCTGTGAAAACTTAATTCCGAAATGTTTCATTGATTAGATGACCGTAACGAGACAACGCGATACACTGTTGTAACGCACGCCAGAGGAAATACATCTTTATTATCACATGGGATTCAATGAAATTTGTTCCAGTTTTGAAAAATATACAAAATGTATAAAAAATATTAACAACGTGTAAATAGTACACATATATTGAAATCAACTTGAGTGACATATTGTGTTGATTTGAGGGAAATACTTTAGGTACCAGCCATTCCAATTACAGAGAGACTGGCATTCTTAGGAAGTCCATTCTCTGGGACCGATCTTACCAAGACCGTACAGAGTTCGCGAGACCGTACTCTGCGAACTTGGCATTGAGAAACGGCCTCTGTTTCTGGTTTCACATTGGGACACGTGTTCAGGTTGGACAGGTAACCCCACCCCCACTCAAAGTCCATATCTGTCACTGCTCAGGGAGTGGGACTTCACACCAGAGAACGGAGCTCCACAGGGCCCCCTACTGGCCCACGGTGAAAGGAACGGTTCATCAGTTCATCATCAGAAATGTGAAATTATTATTGTTATCATTGTGTAAATTTGAAAACAGTTGTGTTTTATCCAGTTAATGCAATACACGCTTTCCCTTGAAGGAAAACAAATACTTCTCTAGTTGAACTGACCTGAACTGTCACCGACAGTGAAGCAAAAACACAATTATTTAAGAAAAAACATGTCACGTTACATTCATTCACATGTATTTTCTCTTCATTCCTGTATTTCTGTGACTGTGATCATCTGTGGTTCAGGGTTCTACCTCTAAAGGCCACAATCACTGATTACTCGTAAACTCAAACACTTTTTTGACAAAAACGTTTTGTCAAACCCAAACATGTTACTTTAAAGCTGACAACATTCTTATGTAAAATTTCTCAATGCGTAAATCAGCCAAGAGGTATGATCCTGTATTTGTAATTGTTCAGACCTAAGTTGGAGAAAACAACTGAATTAATAGACCTCTTTCTATTTTAGCTGAAGACTGTTCTAAAGAATAAGGAGGTAAAAAAGATACGACTGAATGAAAGTCATGTATTCACAGTATGAGAGATACTACTAACACTACTACTAATAATAATAATAATCATCTTGCTATTGAATATATTATGCTGTAACAGATACTGTGAAATGTTAATTGCTATTTTTTATTGTTGCATTTTTTTGTGGTCAGATTCAGGTATTAAAAGAACTTGGTTAAGGTTAGGAAAAGGGTTCGAGGAGGGGGCTAAAATAAAAATGAAAGGCCAAAGTGCAGCGTGGAAACAGGATATGAACGCTGGTCTTTTGTGTGGTGAGTCCACAGTAACATCCCATAACCACCACCTATGTAACGCTTTTAACCTATAAAGACCCAGGGCTACTTTTGTGGCAGTTCCCAAATGATTTTTTTTTCTCTTTTTAACCTTTCTTGAGTGACTTATCACCATTTAGTATCAATCAAATTTCATTTACACAGCACCAAATCATAACAAAAGTTATCTCATGACACTTTACATAAATAATTGGTCAAAACTAGACTCTCACTATAATATCATCCTCTCTGTTTTGCTTTTTTTTTTTCAGTAAAAATCAGGTATTTTCCTATATTACATTTACTGATCATGCACTGTAATTATTATGCTGAGATTACATTTGAGGATCATTATAATATAAATATAATAGTAATATAATAGATTATAATAATAGAGAAAACTGAAGAAAAGATGACTTTTTCAGTAAAATATTTCAGTAACTGAACATGAACCATGTATCTCCATCCACTGTCCCCTATTCAAACTCCGTGGGTTTTACTGGTGAATCAATGTAGAAGATGATGGTGTTTCCATGTTCACTACGGAGCCTCTGAACGTCCAAATGGGTCATATCTAGGGTGACCAGACATCCCAAAAAATTCGGGACAGTCCCGAAATCTAAGCTGTTGTCCCAAATCCAGCCCTAAATGTCCCGAAAATTACACTCAAGCAGAATACTAAGTAGTTATTTTCTGATACACATTCAAAACTGTTGGTAGAGAGGTTGAGTCGACTGCATACAGCCCCTGACGGCTTCTAAGTGGCTGCGTGCAGCCCCGGCTACAATATATCTATTTTGTTTATTTTTTTTTACTTTCAACAATTAGGCGCGAATATGCACTGACAATAAGCTAATTTTCATTCATTCGACATGGCTGGTGTACCAAAACCCCAACATGCCGCTAAAAAGCAAAAGCATTAATGCAGGTACCGGAAGGAGTGGGTGGGGAAGTACCCGTGGGTTGCTAAAGCCCTAAGTGATGAAATAAAAGCAATCTGTAAAGAGTGTAGAAAAGAGTTTGGTGTTTTCATGGAGAGAAGGCAGATGTTAGACTACATGCTAGCAGCAAATTACACTGTACCAACACCGCAACAGTACAGACCAACAGGTTGGTCTCGTCCTTCTTTGAGAAACAGGATGATTCCATGTACGATCATAAAGTAGGCGAAGAGAGCGCACGTTGCAGCAGCCGCGAGGGCAAGGCCGAGGACAGTGAATGTGCAGGCAGCGCAGCAGCCAGCAGTGATTAATTGTTTGCGGGCCGGCATGTATGCAAAAAAATACTTCGACCTAATGTCTGATGTCATTTTAACAAAATCTACTAATCTAATTATTTCATTTTCTTAGGCCTATTTAATGACCCATAATTTAGTCGTCAGAATAATTTTGGCAAGGCTTGTTATTAGCGTTAGGCTATAGCCTGAAAGATCGGATTTGCACTGTTACATCAGTCATTATTTTTCCACAATGACATTTTGAGTTCATGATCTTTATGTTTTCTTGTGGCAGAAATATAATGAAAGACTCGATCTCTGAATAAAAATATTGAAAATTCATCTTTTATTATTGTCTATGTATCATCAGTATCATTAGCTGCTTCTGCATTTATCTCCAGTTGCTTCATAGTCATACCACCCTCATGTGTTATGCAAGATCTCACAGACCAGTATACAGGCTGTGTGTTATACATGATTTTAAGCCACACACCTAATAACATTTCTCTCAATGTATGCTGTCACACAAAGAAGTATCCTTTTCAAAGTAGGAATGAAGGGGAAAATAAAAAGAAATGTAATTACCATTTTCACAATGTTTTTGAAAAACACAAATTGCCAGAGTGCATCAGACTGTTAAGCTCTCAGCTTTAATGGGACTTTGTATTTATTGAATACTTCATTTATTTGAACAGAGTACAGTGACCTCTCAATGACCTGTACATCTCTGATTTATCACCTGAAGCTTCTTTTCTGATTTGTAAATGCTCTGTAGACACCAATGAGACGGATGGGAGCGGATCAAGGCTTTTATTAGTGTGTTCATTCAGTATAATTGTACCTCATTTAACAAGTGACAAAAGGATAAAGAGAAGCTGATGTAATTCACGATAAACACAGGCTGGAGATGAAATTAAAAGCAAAGCCAAATTAAATATTTCTAAACGGAGATTATGGAAAGACAGAGAAAATAACATTTTCAGGGTTTTCTGTCTAACAGCTCCAAGATAAGGTTATTAATTGACCATAATGAAAGGATTGAAGTAAAAAATAAGTATCCAGAAGATTTCTGGTTTACACAAACAAAATAACACCAGCCTGTACGATCTTCCATTGTCCTTTAAGGATTTACATTATTATTATGTATATGACAGAAGATGGAATTAAATGCCATGGAGCACTTTTCTATCCAACTGTTTAATGATGAAGAATGAGTCACAAAACAGTATTATTATTATTTTTACATGTGCAATATTCTCCTGATCATTATTCATATACAGACAGGAGACAAATTCAAGGGGAAACCTGATGGGATCAGTTTGGTCCAGGGTGACATTGGTCCCATTTATAGACAATGAGGGGGGTCACTGAATGGACTGATGGGGGTGAAAATGATGCAGATCACGTTTTAGCCTACGCAGTCGCTAAATCTAAACCTAGATGAATATGAACCAACGTGTTAGACAGTGACCTCTGACCCCAGCTTCAAAACACCAGATGGGTGTTAGAACCGCAGTTATCATCCATCCAATAAAGTCAGTGTCGAGGAGAACTGAAGCCGACACATGGAAAACCTCACTCCAACACTTGTTGACTTTTATTTCTATTTGTCACTAGTCTGTATTTCTGTTCTATGCTGTAATTACTACAAGGGTGAACATTTGCATATGGATGGTTGGGAAATGTCAGTGAAAGTGTTGTGGAAGGACTATTATGTTTCCTTAAAATTGGAAAAACAAATTTATATAAGACAGTTAGAGCATTATATACTGTCTGTACACAGAGAACTGGAGTTAATATTAGTATTATTATAATATTATTAATAAATACTGTTTCACTCTGTATGCATTAAGCACAAAAGCACGTATAACACACATTTTTCCATATCTGCATGAGGTGGACTTTATCAGGAGCTTTCTCAATGCCCAGAGCATCAATAACTGACCCTTTGCTAAGCCTTTCCCAAAAAAAAAAAAACAGCCAATCACATGTTATCATTGGGTATGAGATAAGTGAGGTCTGTGTGAATGGAACTCATAGATATTATAGAAATGTCTTCATAAAGATTCAGTTCATGTGTTAAAGGAGTGATATTTGGCTTTTTAAATGGAATTACGCATTTTCAAACATTTCCCTGTGGTCTACATAAACTGTAAATGCTCTGTTTGGGTCTGAATTCTTCATTAATTCAACTCCACAGCTCCATCTACAACTCTATTTCTAGAGTTTGCATGTTCTCCCCGTGTCTGCGTGGGTTCTCTCTGGATACTCCGGCTTCCTCCCACCATCCAAAGACATGCACTGATAGGTGAATCAGTTCATCTAAATTGCCCATAGGTGTGAATGTGAGTGTGTTTGTTGGTCTCTATATGTCAGCCCTGTGATGAACTGACAACATGTCCAGGGTGTACCCCGCCTTCGCCCGTAAGTGGCTGGGATAGGCTCCAGCGACCCCCGTGACCCTAGTGAGGATAAGGCGGGTTCAGAAAATGGATGGATGGATGAAACAGGTTGTAGAGATCCACTCAGTTTTTGCCAAAATGAACTTGTATTAGTTCAGGGGTCACATTCAGCCAAATGTGATCTAAAGTAAAAATAAAAACAAAAACAAAAAAAACATAATAATCCTTTAATACTAAAATATGAACCTGAAAAATAACTGCAATTTCAACAATATTCTGCCTGTTACCAAATGTTTGTGTAACATTGTATGTAATGCACATGTGCAAATGGTAAGTTGAGGTATAACATTGTTAAAATTGCTCATATTTTCCTTAACAAATATCAGGTTTTCTTGTTATTCACATCTTTTTTATGAAAGGATAGTTTGTAAATGTAAATATTTTCAGAATTAACTTTTTATTGCACTAAAAGAGAAAAACTTGGAGTGGTCATTACTTATAGATTATTATGCTATTATTTGAATGGTTTGGCCCACTTGAGATCAAGCTGAGCTGAAAGTGGCCCCTGAACTAAAATCAGTTTGACACCCGTTATAAATGATTAAAAGCCTGCTACTTAAGATAACCCATCTTATGGAAAAACAGTATCAGCTGATGTTAATGAACCTTGTGTTGGAAAAATACAATGTTAGACTCTTCTCAGAATGTGCTGTGTACTCAAAGGTTGTGTCATGGTGACATCTCTCCAGATGATTAACATCCACAGTGTCTCGTCTTCTTGGGCTTATCTGTGATTCCTTCTTGCCTGGAGGTGCTAATGTTTCCTCCTGACCCTGAAGGTGTCAGTAAATGCTCCCTCAATGTGTCAATATTTCGTCTTTCCATGGTGGCGTGACCTGCGACAACTGGACAAATTGCACAAGATGCCTCAACGCCACCTGAAGATAGCCTCTGCCGAAAGTGGAGGGCACGAACTTCGTCAGCAGATACATATATCACCATGTTTAGAAATGTGAAACATTCTTTATTCTCTATAAGAATCTATACTTCCCTGTCTTAGTCAGTCAACTGATGCTGCATCCTGCTGTATGTACTTGACTCCTTGCTACACATAAAATCTTTTGATTCCAGAATCCAGCGACTCCGTCTCATGTCTCAGAAGTTTCTTATCACCTTATTAGTTAGAACTACCAAGAATACTGTGGCTTCTCTTCTCTCCTGCCAGCAGATAAACATATAAAACGAGTGGATTTATCAAACTGCAAAGAGTTTAAATATTTAACTGAAATTCCTCCATCAAGATGTAGATTTAGACATTGGTGTCAATCATTTACCTTCTCAAACTACTTGAATTACAATATGCTGAGGTGATGCCAAACACTATCAGACACTGCAGCCTTAATCAGTTATTTTCATGCAGGAAACTCAGTAGCAGATTAGACAAGTGGATGTGCTGATGAGGAAACAGGTTTCAGATCATCTCCTAATTATCAATTACAGAATTAAAGAGAGGTATCATCAATTTAGTTAGTCTTCTGTCATAGCCAGTAAGAAAGGTCACGATCAATAAGAGCAGAGACAATAACTGAAGGGAAAATAAGGTAATTTAGTCATTTTGGTAGAAGCTCAGTGTGTGTTTGCAGCTTAGAGAAGGAAAATGGCCCCATACAGATGACAATCACATCAAAACTACAGTGTGTGACTGTCCAGGTGTGGATGTGACACAGGAGTAGTTCAGGGACATCCATAAAACAAAGAATCACCAGACACACAGAACCATACGAGGCTCTGACTTACAAGTATAATCTGTTAAAGGTATTTCCACAGCGTTCATCCAGTCTTTTCCCACAGGAACTGAAGCCCCGAAACCTCCTGAACCTACTAGTGTTGATCAGTAATAAGCAGTGAAAGTCATTCTGCAGCCTGTGCTGTTGTGTCACTGTGAGGTTTGAATAAATTATTTCACCATCAAACAAATTAACCAGCTGAGTTAGATAACAGTGGCTTGCAAAAGTATTCATACCCCTTGAACTTTTTATTAAAATTTTATCATGTTATGACCACAAATATATTTTATTGGAATTTTATGTGAAAGACCAGCACAAAGTGGCATACAATTGTGAAGTGGAGAGAAAATGATACATGATTTTAATACTGTTTTACAAATTAAAAAAAACTAAAAAGTGCAGTGTGCAAAAGTATTCAGCCCCCTTTACTCTGAGTGCAACCAATTGCCTTCAGAAGTTGCCTGATGATTGCTGAATGATCAAATGTTGACCAAATGACTAAATA
>JAPQRP010000019.1:25579306-25592454 GCA_037367295.1 Apogon hyalosoma | reverse complement strand
AGGGTTTGAGTGTGTGAGGGGTAGAAGAAGGGGGAGAGCAAGGGGAAGTTCAGTTTCCTGACAGCCTGGTGGATGAAACTGTCCTTCAGTCTGCTGGTCCAGGCCCAGAGACTCACTCCACAGTGTCCTCCCTGATGGCAGCACACCAAAGAAACTGTGAGACGGGTGGGTGGGGTCACTTGCAATGTGGAGGGCTTCTCGAGTGAGGCGGGTGTTGTAAATTTCCTGAAGGGAGGGGAGAGAGGCACCAACAATCTTCTCAGCTGACTTACAAAATGAAGTGCAAGAAAAAAAAGAAAAGGTGAATGCATAAAGATAGTGCAAAAGATAGACAATATAAAAGAAAAAAAATAGCAGTAATTAAAACTCTATGGGGTATATATGTATATTTACATAGAACTGCAATAGGTCAAAGCTAGTTTTATAAAGCAAAATCATTACCTCCATATGAGATGAGTGACTCATAAGAGAAAAAAGAACAGCCAGATCTGTCAGAAAATAACCAGGGTTTGTCTGAATGTGGCTGAGGAACAAATAAACACCTCCAATTAGAACAGGAAACCCTGTCAAATGTAATAATGTCCAGTTGTACTAAACATCCAACTCTGCGTCATCATCAGGGTGTGGCAAGTTCAGCTGTTTTCAGCTTATGTTTATGCAGATTGTTACATATTTTTTCCATTTTAATGTGTATTATCACCAATATTGACATGTTTCAATACGATTAAATGGTATAATTCCATCTGCAGCTCAAAAATCATGCTTTAGCTTTTCATTTTTTTAAAGAGAACACACTGACAAAGGGACAGATATTTGTAGAAATTTAAATGACTAAAAATAAAAATTAAAAAAATTAATAAAAACCTGTAAATGAATAAAGATGATTTCGAACAATGAGGGTTCCAGTCTGGATTTAAAGTGTGCCCTGGCTGGAGCTTTGCTCAGATCATCAGGCCGTTGGTTTCAGCATTGTGCTGCATAATAATGAAAAAGTGCTTGTGTTGATAGGATTTAGCCCCGGGCACCTCCAGCAGTTCACTCTCCAGTGACTGAACACATCTACAGCCTTATAGAGCTCCAGTACATCAGTCCAATGTTTAGGATCAGCTCCATGTAAAGATTTATAAATAAGTAATAAAACTTTAAAATCAATTCTGAGTTACTGGCCAACAGTGACTCAATCCAGGGATGTAAAAACTGGGCCAATGTGGGCTGTGTAAATCCATAATTAGCCAACTTTCACTTTGAAACCCTAAAGACCAGAGCATTGTAAGATGCTGATGCTGTTAACGTTCAAAGGGTTAAAACATAAGAGTAAAAAATGTTCCACAGTCAGGGACCTGTTGTGAGCAGTAAGAATATTTTTAGTAAACAACTGGGTACCATTAAAGTTGTGAATACCATGTTTCACTTGTACCAGACTTTCTCCAAAGACTTAAAAGATTTAAAAATAGGCTGCAGCTAAAACTGCACTTTTTGAATAATTTAAAAATAACTTACAAATACAGGGCTTTATGGAAAACCATGCAACTTCTGTCTTTGATGCTGTGAAAATGGTCATTAAAGCCCAGAGTGTTCCCCGACTTATAACAACTGTCAAGTCTCATTAAAGCTGTGGCCATAAAAACACATCCTGCAGCAGTCGATGGCTCAGGGTAAACTTAAGTGGCCTAATGCGAGGTAAAAAAAACAATGTAATGGTCGCATGCATCTTCTTCCTGTCTTAAGCCAGTTAACGTGACCAAAGAAAACAAAGCCTTCATGCAAATATAGGAAGACCAGGTGGGATTAAACACATCAGTGAAGATCTACATTCTTATTTCCTTTAATTTCATACAGACTAGACAACAACAGCTCATTATTTAGCAGAGAATTCATTTTTACTTCAGGCAATACCACAGGGCTCCAAACACCTTCATTAAATGACGCAAAAAAGGAACTATCACTTTAATATTTCATCAGTACAGCCCAATAACATTATCCGGAAATTTGGTTATTAGGCAGCAGCCCTCACTGTGGACTGGGTCTCCTTCACTGTGCCGCTGCAAGCTAGGATTTAAAAACCTATTTGTTAGTAAAAAATGTCTGGAGAGAAGACTGGGAAAAGCGCTGGGTACAGAAATTGTTTCTTAAGAGAAGGATGGAATTTGTGCCGCCAAAATGTTTGGCAACTAAACAAAACTCAAAGTTTAATTAAAAAATAAAGTGATAATCAGCAAGAAAAGGGCAACAACTGCGTTGAAGTGTTATTCTGTGAAAAAGGTTATTTGGTAGTCACCTAATAGAAAAACAAAAAGCCAAAGAATGCAATATTGTTTGCAGTGATATTAGGTTACAAAGGAATTAGGATTAGTCATTAATAATTCAGCATAAAAGGTGTTTTATTTAGAGCTCTGAACCACAGCTTGGTACAAGCACACTGTATTTACTCGAATGCATAAATAAAAGTAATTTTAATACGTTTTTCACAAAACTAGTTTTTGTAGTTGTAAGTTATGCTTATTGTGGTCCAGACAGTTCAGTGGTGCAACTTTGGAATACTTAAGCTAAAATGCAAATGCTAGGCTACAACACAAATGCTGAGGCAACGCAATTGCTTAGGCTACAATGCAATGGTTAAGGCTACAACGCAATGGCTAGCGCTACATCACAAATGTTAAGGCTACAATGCAAATGCTAAGGCTACCACACAGATGCCTTGACAGCTGTCCTGCAAGGATTCACAGCTCTGAAATGGGACCATGAGCGACCCGCACCCGGTGAGACCTGGTTCTGAGTGTTCTTATCCAGACCAACAGAGAGGAGCGGTCTGACCGGGCCGAACCGGACCATGCTGTCCCAGGCTAGGCTGAGCTAAACTTGGTGCTGAGCTAACTTTACTTCAGAGCCTAGCTGTGCTAACCATGGGTATTTTTAGCCCGTTTTTGGGGGTGCTAAAGCACCCCTAAATTGTTTCTCAGCACCCCTAAAATATTTTAAGGTTGTTAAAATTGTTCTTTTTTCTTTTTACTTTATGTCCATTTTTAACATGCTAGAAAAATGTCAAAATCATATACAGTACATGGTTGAAACATAATATTTTAACAACAAAAATACAGTTCTCTCCCACCTTGTCTCGTAACTGCCCACCTTGTCTCGTAACTGGTTTGAGCCACCCCATCCCTCCCCCCTTTCCCTGACTCAGACTCTGGGCTCCACATGTATAGTACAGTGTGCGGTGCCGCTGCCTGGTTTAAACTGGGATATGGGACATCTTTACTTCCACCATTTAATGCCAACACATTATCATCACCGCGGCTAACTGAGTGGATGCCCATTAACTACTAATGTGTGTGTGTGTGTGTGTGCAGACAGACAGACAGCCTCATCATGGACATACACTGCTTTTACAAAAAAAAAAAGATTTAGGTAAAAGTGTAACATCAACTTGTGTAACCTCATTTTCCACAGCAACCAAATATTCTATTAGAATGATGTTAGTTGGATAAATGTATCAGTTTATATGTCTTATTAGATATAAAAGACATTGTTTGGTTATTAGCCATTTGGTTAGAGAGAGAGGGGAGCAGAGACACTTAATATACCATATACAGTCACGAAAAAACAACTATTACATCACCCTTATTTTCTTCCGTTTCTAATGCCTGGAACAACTAAAGGTACATTTGTTTGGACAAATGATACCAACAAAAATAGCTCATAAGAGTTTAATTTCAGAGCTGATATCTAGACATTTTCCATGTTTTCTTGATAACAACCAAAATCACTTCAGTTCTTACATCAATATCTATGACGTTGTACTGATAAAAACAATGCTTTTAGGCATTCCATGTTTTCTTTTGTCTATTTTAGTCACGATACACACAGGAGTTAGTACTTGATTGCATAACCATTGTTTCTGATGACTTTCGATGGTCTAATAATTTTTGTCTGCGACTGTAGATTGCCAGTGACCCAGAATAGATCGGATTTATTTCTGGTCTGTACACTGGTCTACAATTTTTTTTTTTTTTTAATTACATGCCTCAGGGATTAAATGTACTAAATATTACGTATTTTAATAAGATTAACTGGAAAACAAATGACAAAAGTGCTGGTTTGCTGATGTTTTGAAGGAATCTGATAAAGTGTTATTCTACATATGTATTAGTTTATGTGCATTTATACAACAGATTAATTTTCCACTAGACAGAACCTGTAAAGTGAATGCATTGTAATGTGCACAGTGTTTTGAAGTAGATCTGGTAGCTCTGAGACAAATATTCCTCTGAAGTAAAACCCACTCTCATATATGTTGAGGAGTTGCTGTATCAAAATGGAGGATTATCTTCCTCCATAAATTAGGGTATATTTCTTTTATGATCCCAATTCATTCCTCTTTTAATGCAGCTCATCATTTAAATAACTTTTAGCAGATTTGATGGTTCAGTCAGTTCCCCTACCCAAAAAATGTTATGCTTTTCTTTCACAAATGTGGGATGATGGTTCAAAATTGCATTAAAATGTACAAAACAGTAAAATTTCTCTTGCCTGGCCAGCCAGCCCTTTAAGTGCTCAGCACCCCTAAACCTCTGATCCTAGAATCGCCCCTGGTGCTAACCTTGACCGTATGTGTGTGTGTGTGTGTGCCAGGTGAGGATGTGAGCCGTGTATCAAGGGACGATTTGAGTCTCCAGATGATGTCTACGCTTGCACGACTCACATCGTCAGGGGGCTCAAATCATCCCTTGACAACTACAATGCTAAGGCTACAATGCAAATGCTACCAAATAGGGAAAAAAAGGTATAAAGTTATATTAAAACAAAGAACACCTGAAGTGAGTCAGCAGTCATGAAGCAGGCTTCTCATCTGAATTTATATCGTCATATTTATCTACCTTACCATCTAAAATTAGAATAACCGTATTCATGACATTCAAAACATTCTGTGACCTCACATGCCGTTTTATTGGACCATTGCAATTGGTGCTGTGCTTCGTCTGTATTTCTTCTACACTTGCTCAGTCTGTTTGAATTCAGAGGATATTCAGTTTTTTTCTTTGTCAAACCTTTGTGATGGTTCAGCCACACCCCCACCCTCCGTTTCCATGGTTTCACCTGCATCAAATCAAACACTTGGCAAAATAAACAGTGGGAGTAATGCAGTCTTCAAATGGAACCTGTGAGTGTGTGATTACAGTGAAGACGGTGTCGGGAGGGAGGGAGGGTTTGAGGCTTTAGATTCGGACAGTCACAGCCTTGGGGTCTTTGAACAGACCACAGGTTTTATGATTTGACGAAGTCCTGAGAGTGAAAAGGCTCGATCATATGTTCTCTGTGATGATCCTTAACATCTTAGCCTATCCATAGATGTATCCTTAAATCATGAAGCCACTGGATAAGATCTAAAATGAAAAACATGTTTTCTTTGAGACAAGATACAGCTTCATACAGTGTAACAGGTGACGCCACTAGAGTCATTTAGTTTCTTTTCTTCTTTATGCCACCAAAACCAACTATAAAGCAAGTCTGTAAAACCCAAGTCATAGCTTAAGTATCACAAATCTGAAAGTCTTTCCGTGATTACGCACCTGAGTCGCCTCCCTCACAGTGAACAGTTTCGAAGTGTCCATTTGTTTACAGAGCCGATAGGTAACTCGGGCATTTTGGAAAATTTGTCACAATGTGCACTGTGGAAAGCAGAGCACCACACAGCTGCAGTAGTAAGAAGCAATGAAGCCGTTTCTGTGTTTGTTGCCACTGCGGCCATAATGTGGCTGAGCGGAGCACCACCTCCTACAATGCACATCGCGACACATTTCCGAAATCGCCAGTGACCTACCGGCTCTGTTTGTACACAAATGGATTATTTATGGTGGAGTACACTTTGAAATTGTTCACCATGAGGGAAAAGATTCAGGTGTGTAATCACTGAAAGACTTGCTGATTTATGATACTTAGGCTATGACTTGGGTTTTACAGATTTGATGAAAAATTGGTGACGAAAGTCATTTGCCACTTTAACCACCAGATTAACTACAGTAATCCTCAGGAGAATGTTGGACATTGGTGATGTTGCACAACTGATATCACTGGTTTACAGCAAAATATGTGACCAAAGTTCCATCAGCCTTGTAATCAATATGAAAACGGACCAGTATGAATCTTCATTCTTTAAACATTTAATTTTTGGCCATGGGAAGATGTCGGGCCTATTCTTCATGTACACTTCAACTACAGGGTATTTGAGTACCAGCATGACTTCAACAAGGCTAAGTGGATAATTTCATACAGTCAAAGGCATAATGAAAATCATGAAAAAAAATTTGTACAATAAATACAGTAAGGAAAATAATTTAACCTGACCACGATATTTTATTTGAAATGACTTCCAATGATTTCTACTATTTCACAAGGTAAGAACTCAGAGCGTCAATAAAACCTCCAATTACAAGGTTGTGTGTTGACAGTTTAAATATCTCTGTCCACCACAACTGGTGGCAAAGAGGTTCTTGCTTCCACCTCACAGTTGGGGTCGTCCATGTCCAAAAACCAATATCAGACTGAATATCCACCATCAAAAACAGGTACATGGAGGTTAAACCTTGCTGATGAAGCTCTGGAAATTGTCCCTGAACACCTTTAATGGCTGCACTGATACTAATGTGCTAATGCTAGGTGCCTTTTGTATTAGGATGGGTAAAATGCAGAGAACAAACTTCCTTACAAGGATAATAAAATGAGATGACTAAATAAAACAAGATAAGAGAATGAATACAACTTTAGAGTTAGTGATTGATCTTTCTGTTATGGGTGTTAAATTAAGCTACACTTCCACCAAAACTTGATTTTTGGTTACTGTCAAAACACAGCAGTGCAAACCCTTGAGATAATCAAGATACAGTTCATAGGGTCTGAATATAAATAAGATTAAATAAGATCAAATGTGGATTTGTAAACCTCATACATACAGAATTAATATTGTGCCACCATATTTGATGGCTCTTAAACTGATCCTTCATAATCCATTTCTTATGAATCCAAGTCATAAGTAGTAAAATTTCAATGAAATTATCCAAATAATACTGATGGTGAATGATGGTTTTGACCACTTTACTCATTTCTGCTCCAGTGATTTAAAGGGGTCATATTTTGCTAAACCCACTTTTATTAGTCTTTGTACATTTATTTGTATATTTGGGGATGCTAACAGTTCAAAAAGTTAGAATTTGAACCCTCCAGGTGCTGCAAAGCTATCTTTATATTCATTCTGGTAAAAAACTGGATTTCTACAACTCTTTTAATTCCTGCTTAGCTATATCTACAAGTAGTTACATCACGACATTTACACAAATAAGGTCTAGACTTCCAATGAATAGTTCTGAGTACGCCATAATTGTTTGTCAGCAGCAGCAGTTTTAGTCCATACTGAAAATATGTCCAGACTTTGAGCCAATTTCCTAAAATGTTCAGTTGTTGGCTGTATTAATGAACACAAGTGGCTACACGGGACAGAGCAGCACGGTCAACAACCTGGTGGGGGTGAGGCGTGAAGTGGCTCATTTGCATTTTAAGGGCCAGCGCTCAAAATAACCTTTTGCCTGCCATTACTGAAAAATAGGGTTGAAGATGGACCTGTGGAGTTGAATTAATGAAGAATTCAGACCCAAGTATAGCATTTAGTTTATGTAGACCACAGGGAAATGTTTTCAAATGCATAATTCCATTTAAGAGCGAAATATCACTCCTATAAAGACCTCTGGGTTTTCATTCTGCAGCAACCTTTTAGCAAACACTCCAAGGCTGTTCTTTTGTTACATTAGACATTTCTTTGAATAATGAAAATCCTTGAAATTATAGAGGGGGGGGAACTAGTCAAAATCAAAAAACATGGTTGAAAACGCTTCAAGCCTCAAGTAGGTGTCAGGTAAGGTCACGTCTTTATGACAACTTAAAAGGGGGGCAGGCCATAGGCATTATTCTGTATCAGGATATTTTGTGACAAGTGGTGACCTGACAGATGGTGGGGTCATACACCCTCACATCCATCCATGAGGTTACAGTACTTTTCTTCACATTTTGACATTTATGCAAAAACCAACAAGTGGTAAAAGAAACAACTGGTTTCCGAGGCTTATATTTATTTAATTTAAATATGAGTACATTTGGTGTGAAACATTTTACAGAAGCCTCAGAGGGACAAACCAGCTGCTGAAGACAGCCATGTTTAGATGATACATAAGTCAGTTGTTGCTGCTGTAAAAGTGTTGGGCATGATTGTAAGAAAAATATTTAGGTACAGGAATGAGATATTTTTGCTCCAGCTTTTGTCTGAGTTTTTGTGTGAAATTTTATTACAGTAAATCAAAATCTGTGTAAGCAATTGTCAAAACCTGGTGGCGTCCAACACTCATTTCTCTTTTAGCACTTACTGTAAACCATCTCCTGCATTTTTTTCAGCTTCAGGCTGCTCAACATTGAACTTTTATCATCAGCTGCTGTCCAGGTCTGTGCCTGCAGCCTCACACTGGGCAGCATTCAGAGGCTTTAAAGGCCTGAGTTGAAAACCACTCCCCTGTGCTTTACATAGTGAAGATTGCTGTGAAACAGAAGAAGTCAATAAATGGAATGAAATAAAAGTGGATAAAAAGTGTCATACAACCACGATTGTGATTGTTGGATCATCACTTCCAGCTATTTTTTTCTCCACATTACATATATGATTTAGTTTGGTAAAAGTGCATCAATCTAATGTAAAGGATATGGAAGTGAACTTTGAACGTGAAATTACATTTCTTACTAAAAGAAACCATTACAGTAACATTAACACCCCCCCACACCCCAAAGTCCCTTTAATTTCAGCCCTGCGACTGAACCAATGCTTCCCGTTCCTCACATTGATATCACATGCATCCATTTGAGTTTTGGTACAACTGGAAATGTGAATTTAAACATGATCCCCTGATGGTGTACATCTCCAAGGTATCCTACATTTTGTGCACAAAGAATTCTATGTTCTCACCATGTTCATAGTGTTCATGTGATTTTCAGAGCCCTGGAGGGTAAAAACTCTTCCAACATGACAGCAAATACTCCACAGAACTGATGCACAGCCCTGTCAGTCTTCCATTTGTTTCAAGCCACCAATATTTAGATCACCTCTCCAAAGAATTAAAATAAAGATGTCAGAACAAACATAGTTTTGGACACTTGCAATCCATATGGAGCAGCTGCTGCAATATTATAGTCACTAAATAGCTGCGAGAACTGTAAAACTACCCTTTTACACTGGTGCCAGGATGACAACATACAAAAGTACGTGTGTGTGTGTGTGTTGCATATCTGGATGCGTTGAAAGATGAAGGAAAATGAATACGCGAATAGGTGAAATATGCAATGTCATGAAAATAAATATTTTAACCTTGCAATGTTGTTAAACTGGACATTATGATACAGAATAATGTACAAAAAAATACTAATTTTCTTCATTTTTTTTTTTTAAATAAAAACAATTAATGCTTCAGAGGCCATAAACATAATCCCATTCCTATATGTAGCACATTTGATCCTAACTATTAGGTTAAAGAAATATTCACATCACTCTAGGTCTGGTAGGAGTTACACCAGGAAGTTACTCAAAAAAAGAGTGGTGTTGGATTATGAAAAGATCACACTTTAGTGTCAGCACACAAAAAATAATAAACATTTACATTTATTACCAAAGTAAGATACAATACAATAAATAAATGAATAAGAGTCCACTGAAGTCGAGCTCTCCAACTCAAGGCTCTGATAAGGTCAGTATGAAAAGGGATTCCCAAGGTGTGTGTGTGTGTGTGTTCAGTGTTTATGTTCACTCAGTTACTCCATCCTCAATTTCTCCTACCCAGGTAGGTGAGGAGTGTGTGTATCTTATCTGTCTTCAGAATGATTCAATTGATCTGAAGTCTTCAGGGTAGGTTCTGCAGTTGGCCACACCACATCTCCAACTCTCTCTCAGAAGTTCTGGGCTGGGCTCGCCATCTAAATCATCTCTTCCTATTCCTCTGTCAGACTAACCAGGGTAAAAAAAAAAAAAAAACACCTACAAAGAAAGTGCAAAGTTGTGAGATTCATCTGATTGTCATTTCTCATGAGATCTCAGTATCTTTCTCAGTTCTATGCATGAAATACATCATCAAGCATCAAGGAAATACATTCACACATTTAAGTGAATTCTTATGAATTATAACAATTAGTTTTATCCATAAATGTAATTCATTATTCATGAATTACAATATATAACAGTACTATTTTAACAGACACATAGTTTATGCAACCTTTATAAACTTCTATTTGACTCACATAATCAATTTTTAACTGTTTTAATCCATCATTCTTTGTATTTAACTGTTCAACATCAAGTATGATACAATTTTTATGCACAATACTGCAGTTTCTTACTGAAAAATGAAATATACCACACCTTAATGACACTGTTAGCCATTGCAGAGATTAGTAACATGAAATAAGGACTTCAATTGGCATTAAAAATAAATGAAATGCATCTCACTACAAAACATGTTAAGTTCACTTTAGCTTAGCGATTAGAATGAGCTAAACAATAAGGCAATTAGCAACTCGCTGTAACGATTAACATATCGAGGTCATTAGCATGCAAGCTAGCGAACTTTTCTTAGGCTTCAAATTGCAAAATAAAGTGCACGAAAGTCATGAAAAAGCATTGGAAAACATCTCATGACATCTACTGAGCAACGTAGACCAACTTATATCAAGTTAATAGCACAATACGTTTTTTATCTTCAGAATAGCTAGCGAAAAACCGCCTAACAATTTGCTAAGTCACCGGAGAGTCAGCAAACACAAATTCTCATAGAGGGGGTTATCCTCCTCGGCTCACAGCTTATCGGGATAAAACCAGGATATGTCTGTGTTTACCGGGGTCTGACTGTGGATGTCTTATCTCCACTTATCCACCTCGTCTCGGCTACGATACGCTCCTATTTCGCTTACCGTCTCCCTCGTGTCTGCTTCTGCCTCATGTCTGACAGGAAGTAGCGTAGCACAGAATGTGCAGACTTCACGCGATACTTGGCTTAGGCTCACGAGATTACAAACACTCACGGGGGAACACTGCCCCCTACAGGACGTGCACTGAGGGTGTGTAAATGACATGTAGGGTTAGGAACCTGATTTTTCATGTGGGTTACATATAGCTCCTACAGCTCTCACCTCGATGTCCAAATAAAAGACTAAATATGAAAAAAGCTGATTGTGTTCATGTAGCTGCGGTGAATGGACTTTGATTGTATAGTGTCTTTCTATCTTTATCATACTGAAGGTGTTTTACTCTCACACATCCACCCATTCACACGCACACCAGTGAAATGGTCCTGCTTGTGGACAGGAATTAAACCACCAACTGATCCACAGCCACACAAACATTCCTCCAATCATCTATGTCATGGAGTGTTATAGTAGAGGTAATTACCCCTGTTAATTATATATTTAACCCCTACCTGTCTATAAATAGGGTTCAAAATACACATCTGTAGGTTCTGGAAACAAAGTTCAACTCAGAGTACAATCATGGTCAATATAATTTGAAAAAAACGTACAAAGTGGCAGTAAAAACAAATTTCTACACAGTAATGTCAATACATAATGAATTAAAAATATATCATTTTAAATAAGCAACTGAATGAATATTCCCCCCAACACCTAACATTGCACATCACCCCAAGCCCCCATCCCACCATGAACCATATGGTGACAGCATCATACTGAGGGGACCTGGAGGGTTTGTAGAGGTAGAGGGTAAAATGAATGCAGCAAAATATATGGAAATCCTGGGGGACAATCTCATTCAGTCTGAGACAGAGCTGTGACTGGGGTGGAGATTTATTTTCCAGCGAGGCGAGGTGGATGTTATGGAGGGACAGAGTCAAACCCAGACCTCAATCCAACAGAAAATTTGTGGCTGGACTTAAAAAAGGCTCATCACTCCCAATCCCTGTTTTATAAAGAAGAATGGTGCAGATGTCCAAACCTGACTCGAACACGGACTTGAATAAGGTGAATGTGTATGAAATCACTTGTCTTACATTATACTTTTTTAAAATTACTTTAAAAAAAATTTGCTTTCACTTTGACAATAACGATGCTTGTTTGCAAATTCTTATCTAAAACCCCAAATTATATTGATCACAATTCCCTTTTTGAAAGTTACAAGAGGGGAAACATCCATGGGTTTGAATAGTTTTTATTCTGTATGAGTGGCCAACACCAACAGAAGCAGGCTGTGGCTCAGGAGTTAGGGTGGGTCGTCCAATAACCAGAGGGTTGGCAGTTTGAATCCCGCTCTGTCCTAGTCATGTGCTGTTGTGTCCTTGGGCAAGACACTTCACCCACCTTGCCTCCAGCGCTGCTACTCACACTGGTGTATGAATTCGTGTGAATGTTTGGTGGTGTTCAGGGGCTGCTGGCGTGGATTGGCAACGTCCAGGGCAGCTGTGGCTACAAATGTAATTTACCACCACCAGAGTGTGAATGTGTGAGTGAATGCATAATAGATCCAATGTACAAACTTTGAGTGTATGTTAATAGAAAAGCACTATATAAATCTAATCCTTCAATTTGCTGAATTTTGATGGAATTACTGAATCTTTCCACATTGTCCAAAAAACTATCATGCACTGCAGTTTTTTTTTTGTTTGTTTTTTTTATTAAGTGATGCAGTACATAACAAAGCATGTGAAAGACATGACAACAAATAAGTCTTATTTAATGCACATGTGTACATGGAAATCAAATTTTATTTATATGGTGCCATGTCATAGCAAATGTTAACTCGTGACACTTTACATTTAGAGCTGGTCTAAACCAGACTCTTAAGTCAATTCACAGACACCAACAGAATCTTCCAGGAGCAAACACTTAGTGCCAGTGGAAGGAAAAACATCCTTTTAACAAGTAGAAACCTGGAGCAGATTCCGACTCTGGAGGATGGATGTCTGCCTTGACCAGCTGGGGTTAAAGAGACAGGGTTAAAGGAAGAGAGAGAGAGAGAGAGAGAGAGAGAGAGAGAGAGACAGGGTTAAAGGAAGAGAGAGAGAGAGAGAGAGAGAGAGAGAGAGAGAGAGAGAGAGAGAGAGAGAGAGAGAGAGAGA
>JAPQRP010000019.1:25541862-25553598 GCA_037367295.1 Apogon hyalosoma | reverse complement strand
CTCCTCTGTAAATTTAAGTCCACCCCCCAACCCCCCAACTGCAGTTTTACATGTGTGGTCCCAGTTTGGGATGAGCCATGTCTCTAATGGGACTCTACCCAGCCTCTGCTGGCCTGGGACAGTGATTGGCCTGGGGCTCATTCATGCACCCAATCCATCTTTGCAGGCTGTCACAATGAGGACACTAAAGGGAGGAACCAGTCTGAAGGGAAACTTCTAAGATAATGGAGAGTCCACATGAAAGAGTCCACAAAGGGTGAAAATCCAAAAACATAGGAGGGAATATAAGGAAACAGAAGATGCAAACAGAACAGGAACACAGACATGATGTGGATGCACTGACAGGGATCTGATGGGGGGGGGGGGGGGTTAATGGTAAATGTAGATCTACACATATGGAAGTAAGGGTGGAGGCAAAAGGAGGGAAATGAAGGGAAGAGGAGGAGTGGATAGGACTGGATTTAGATTATTCACAGAGTCTCACATAATGTTAATATTGTAAATATTAATGTCTATTCATATTTTTTTTTTTATCTACATAGGTCTATTCTCACCGTACTTTTGGAAAATGTTCTATTCTATTTTCTCATCGTAGTTTTAGATTTGTAATTTTATATTCACTCTATTCTTGTTTTCTGAACCAATGGGTCACCGGTTTGATTCCCTGCACAGGTGGAGAGTTGTTGGCTGATATACCCTTGAGCAAGGCACTCAACCCACTGATCCTAGTATGCCGTGTGTGATGCCTGCGTGCATGATCTAGTGATGGGTTAAATGCAGAAGGCCAATTACAGTGTGTGAACTCTCCTGACAAATAAAGATTCTTGGTTCTTAATTAATTCTGAAGTTGGTGTTTCATTAATATTGTTGCACTGACTTGAGCAGCACTCCAAATGTGATTGTACACACAATGCCAGTAAATGCATTCTATTCTATTCTATTCTATTCTATTCTATTCTATTCTATTCTATTCTATTCTATTCTATTCTATTCTATCAACATACAGACAACCACCACTGTATATTGTTCATCCTAAAAATACAATAAAAGTCTAAAAAAACAACACTATCTACATTTCCAAAGTACTTTTCCTTGCCCACAGTGGACAACATTCAAGGGTTTAAGGAAAAAGTGGATGAATACATAAGGTCGGTGATGCTGAGAAAGTCCGATTACTCTTACACTAGATGGAAGTTACATAGATCTGCTGTGGTGAAACTATAATATTCTGAAGGTTGAATACAAAAAGCATAGGCTATGTTGGATATTGTCCCTGTTGTGTTTGTATTCTGTTGCTTCGTTCAGGATAATGTTAGTTCATGGGCAATGCAGTAAAAATGTGACTGCATTACCAAGGTTGGCACAAAAAATAGATCAGTCAGACTCATCCTCATGTCTGAAATGTCAGTATGGATCGTGAACCAAAACAATGTATAAAAATATTAAATCTATGCAGCAGCATAAAGTTATAAATTATGTTTATAACCACCAGCCCACATGTGGTCATTCTTTAGTTTATTTAAACATCATCTGTGTGCATTTATAATAACATTATAACACACAGATTCTGCTCCAGGCTGGTTCCACTGCATTTCTCTTCCTGTTGAAGATCCAGTTCACTGTTAACAGTTTAAATTTATTAAGGAATCTGCGACTGAAGAAGCTGAAATTTAATAAATGACAGTCCTGTGGCATGCAACAACACACAACGTGAAAATATAGTCAAACTCATCAGGTTCAACGTTTCACTCAATCAGTCAAAGTTTACTTATATAGCACTATACAACAACACAAAGAAGACCAAAGTGCTTTACATCTAACAACATGATCAAATTATAAGTTAACAACGGTTTCATCAAATACTGTAAAAGTGCATAAAACAATAAGACACAACACACAATGATAGAAAAGACTACATATTTAAAACATATGAGTGTCTCAGTGCTAAGGGTTAAAAACCAGTCTGAGCAGGTGTGTCTTTAACTTGGACTTAAACAGGGAAAGGTCTGTGAGGACTCGCAGGTCAGGAGGCAGCGACTTACACAGTTTTGGAGCGGCAACAGCAAAGGAACGATCACGCCACTGTTTACGTCAGAACATGGGGACGTCCCATACCATCTGAGTGGATGATGGGAGGGCTCTGCTGGGGCAGTAAACAGTTAAAATCTCACACAAATAGAGAGGTGCGAGACCATTTAAATCTTTAAAACAAACATTTAAATTTTAAATCAATGCGACAGGGGACTGGGAGCCAGTGGAGAGAAGAGAGGATCGGGGTGATGTGGTGTGTCTGGAGGAGTTGATTAAGAATCGAGCAGCTGCATTCTGTACCAGTTGTAAACAATGGAGTGAGGACTGAGTGAGGCCATAATAAAGTGCATTGCAAAAGTCAAGATGTGAACTGATAAAAACATGGATCGCTTTCTCCAAATCGCTGTGAGAAAGAAAGGGCTTAACTTTAGCCAAAAGACAGAGCTGGAAAAAGCTTGCTTTAACAACTGCATTAATCTGTCTATCAAGCTTCAATTCACTGTCCAAAATCCCTCCTAGATTCCTGACAGTCCGATAGGCAGGTGTGGATAAACTCTAGTGCAGATGTATTATTAGGAAGTATAGGGAGATAGACCTGGAGATCATCCACGTAAAGGTGGAATAACAAATTGTGTTTTGTGATGATGGAACGAAGAGGCAACATGTACAGAGAGAATAATAATGGGCTGCAAATGGTCCCTTGTGGCACTCCAGAGGACAAAGGAGCAGGTGAGGATGAATAATCATCACTCATGACAACAAAGCTCCTATTGGTCATGGAAGAGCTGAACCACTGCAGAACTGTGCCCTGGAGTCCAACATGCTGAGCCAGGTGAGAGATGAGGACTGAGTGGTCTACAGTGTCAAAAGCTGCTGTGAGGTCCAACATCAGCAGCAGCGCTTGTCTTTTAGTATCCAAGGAAAAAGAATGTCATTGTGCACCTTAAGAAGAGCTGATTCAGTGACACGATCTAAAACCAGACTGGAATTTTTTTTCTAAAATTGAGTTCTCTAAAAAAGATTGCAACTGGTTAAAAACATTTTTTCCAAAACCTTTGATAAAAATGGCAAATGGGAGACTGGTCTAAAATTAGATAAAACAGCAGGGTCCTGAGTGGTTTTTTTAAGACAAGGTCTGACTACAGCATGCTTAAAAAACTGCCTGGACTGATCCACCACTGAGGCAACTGCTAAAGAGCAAGAGAACACAAGGACTCACAGTATTAAAGGCCTGTTTGAGCACCTTGGATGGAATGATGTCCAGAGGAGAGTTGGTTGGTCTCACCCCCTGGACCATCTCAGAGAGAATAGACAGTGACACTGGCTCAAACACTTCGAAGACAGCAGGGGATTCAGGAGGAATGTAAAAGTCAGCACTGTGGGTGTTCCTGTCAATACTCATCCTGACTGAAGCCACTTTGTCCACAAAATGATGTAGGAACATCTCACATGTGGTTTCTGGCACATTTGTTAGAGCACTGCCGTATGGGCTGATTACAGACTGGATTGTACTGAATAGCACTCTGGGGTTGTTACTGCTGGTGGAAATAATGTTTGATTGATACTGACATTTGGCTTCTTTGACTGCCTTTTGGTAGTTGGCTAGACTCTCCCTCAGTATACCCAGACACCTGAAGCTTGTATCTCGTCCTCCACCACCTCCACAGCGTGACTATAGGACTGCCTGAGGGCACAAGTGGTCTGGTTGAGGCAGGGATCAGGTTTAGGTCTGATGGAATTACACCTAAAAGGTGCAATTGAGTCCAAAATGTCAGAGCAGGTGGAGTGAAAGGAGCAGATTTGGTCATTTGGACAGGGAAGAGAAGCCATGTCAGCCCTGGTGTACAGAGCAGTGTTCAACAAAGCTGTAGTAAATTGACCAGCTGTGGATGAAGTGATGATGTGGCAGTGACAGGCTGACATGACAGGTTTAGATGCAGGAAGGGGAGCTGAAAAGTCTAATAGAATAGGGAAGTGATCTGAGATGCAGGTTTAGGATATTTCTCTAAGGGATACAAGGAGGCCATGGGAAATGATGAGATCCAGTGTGTGTCCTAGCTGGTGTGTGGGGCCATTCACTGATTGAGTTAAGTCGAATGAGTTTAAAGGCAGAGAAACTCACAAGCATTTTGACTAAAGGGACAGCATACATGGATATTGTAGTCACCACAAATCAGTATATTGTCATATAAGGGCATGAGCTCAGCTAGGAATTCTGAAAAATGTTGAATGAAGTCTTTGTTGAACTTTGGTGGGAGACAGACAACAACACACAATACAGGAGAGGCCAGTTCGAACAAAAACATTTGTACTTCAAAACTACCATAACGTGTTGTGGGAATTAAGTGACAGTTATAGCCCTGGCTCTGGATCCTGACAGGCCAGCAGCATGGAGTACCCACTAAGTACCCGGCATCAAGGTTAGCAAGACGGTGCCATCAGTAGCAGTACTGCAGGGAGTGCCAGAGGTCGAAAACGCCAGGATCCATTTTCAAACTCCTCGGAGAGTAGCCAGAATAATCCGCACCGGAGTAAGCCAGGTAACGCTTGAATTTGACAAAGATCACACGCAGATAGGACGCCGCAGATAGGGTGGGACAGATGGCAGAAACGGTGGCGGCGTCTTTGAATGTCCACTGGCAGCTTTGAACAGGCAGGTCGTTAACAGAATCCAGGATATTTAGCAGTGTCAGGCGATCATATACCAACAGTGATGCCGCGCTTGGAATGACAAATGATAGCAACAAGAGAAACAAGCACAAACTCAGCAGAGGTGGACGGCAGGCCATGCACAGTGGTGCCGTCGTAGTAGCACCAAACCAACCAAAACCCAACCAAAAAAAGGTTCCGCTGCATTAACTTCACATTTTACACCAGCATGTTTAAATACAGAAAAGACAGTTGCGCCATAAGGTGAAAGTATGAGTCTTGTCTGTCATAGGTAACCAGCTGAGGTTGCCACTGCATTGAACTGTGGGACAGTGTTGTGTCCTCTCCTATGGTAAAGGATGGTCCAGTGAAGCCGTTGCTGAAGGAGACACCAAAGCTGGGTGTCCAAACCTGGTCCTCATGGCCCAGTATCCTGCATGTTTTAGATATTTTCCTTTTCCAGCACACCTGGTTCAGTTAATGATCAGCTCATCATCAAGCAAGGGAAGTATGTAAAACATGTAGGATACCGGCCCACAAGGACCGGAGTTGGACACCCCTGCACTAAAGGAAACATTAAACCTCCTTTAGAGAATTAAAGGAGAACTGTGCAGCATTTTTACCTTAATTAAACAATTTCAAAGCAATATGGTACTGGATTTCTTGTCATGTTAGCCGTCCATTCCTCTTATCCAACGCTGTCCCTTTCTCCATGCCATGCACGAACTGACAGATGTGATGGTGGATGTCTGCCATACTTTATCCTGTAGTTTCTCTGAGTCTATGTATCCGGTTTTGTTTCAATAAACCACAATACGCATTAA
This sequence comes from Apogon hyalosoma, assembly GCA_037367295.1. NCBI lineage: Eukaryota > Metazoa > Chordata > Actinopteri > Kurtiformes > Apogonidae > Apogon > Apogon hyalosoma. The sequence goes on along the minus strand of JAPQRP010000019.1, from coordinate 25,548,094 downwards.
GCCTTTTCTGAATGAGTTGCCATTTTTAGGGGTTTATTTAACAGAACCTATTTCATCAACACTGTACCTGAACTACATAAATGCAATGTGATTAAAACCTTTGATAACCACGGAGTACAAAGAACAAATCTGATTAACATATCTCATAAAGTGCTTTTGTATTTTTTAGTAAGGAGACTTTGTGGACACCCTGCATCTTGTTTTTATATATGTATATATATATATATATATATATTTTTTTTTAATACTGTATTCAAATGCATGTTGTTATGTAGTTCACAATGACCCCCATGAACTACTCAGGGTTATAAATATCCCCAAGAAACAATCACCAAATAATTGTAGCTGTAGCCCTGCTGCACAGATGCGTTTCAAGTACAATGGGATGTTTGTACTTGCTGGAGGGTACCACCAGATGAAAAGTGATTTTAAGTTACCACTTATTTGCAGCTGCTTTTAGCAGCCAGTTAATCTACTCATATGCTTGATATTGTTTGAATCATTATCAGGACCAGTTATAACTACACCTGTACTCTCTAAGGATTTGACTAATTAAGCAGTACCCTAACAGATTTGCTCTTTTTATAGTTAGTTATGACACTGAATCATGTTTTCATTTTAATACCATTTGGGGATTTCCATGTTGATCTATTTTCCAAACATAGTAGGGGCTGATGCCTAAATGCAGTCTGTAGTTGATAATGGAAGGTGAAGCTGGCTGACTATGGCCAATATTTGCTTAAAATTCTAAAAAAGAAACACACACACACACAAGGTCAGAGCCGCAGCCTGTGGGTACAGTAACTGAACAGATTGGTAGTCTTCATTGCATTCTTTGATGGTTGTTTATACCTACGCACCACACTTTACATTTCAAATACTGCGCTAGAGTATCGTATAAACCTTGACTTTTCCCAATCAGCAAACAAACATTAAAATACAAATAATGCATGAGCAGGGCAGCAGCACTCAGGTCTTCATTGGACGCTCCTCCACTCTGAAGTGTTCAATTGTGATTCTGCAGGTTCATAAATAGAATGAGCTTCTTCTGGTAATTGTTAATCAATCAGAGATGAAGGATCCAAAAGGACACTGGAGACTCAACACTTGGAATGAAAAGTCACTGTCCAGCTCATCCTCAGTCCGAACAGAGGGTTATCATCACAGCCTGCTATGAAAACAGCATGGATTTAATAAAGAGCTGCATCTGTTTCCTACGAGTGGCATCTATGGAATATGTGTTTCCACTTCACGCAGGTACAGGGGGCTGCTGTTATTATTCTCCCTTTCATACGAATGCTGTAGCTTTCATAGTGACAAAATGAGAGGCATGTTTGCTTTTACCAACTGTCCACAGCATGTCAACAAAGCAGGAGCCAAATATGACATTATTATCAAAGGCATCAGACAGGGTGGGGCCACCGTCACCTCCAGACCATCTGAAAAACATAAAACCCACACTGACCAAGGGAGGAAGTATGTCAGATTGGAAACAGAATGACCAACCTGTTTAAAAGACTCAAACACTTACAGGTTAGTGTTGAGATTAGATTAGATCCCATCATACCGGCATCCTCACATTTATTAGTTTATTTTATGAGACAAAGGCCACAGTTTCCCAGTGTAGAGGAAGGATCCTTCAACGATTAATTGACTGAGTCCTTCTACAGGAGAAATTTCATGGATGTATCTGTGGATCCTTTGTGTCCTTTTTGCTGTTAAAATACCCATAATCCTCTGTGCGAGAATGAAAAAGAGTTGACCATAACCACAAATAAATCCTCAAAGAAAAATAAAGAGCTGATCACACTGAAATATAACGTTGAGGTAATCTTGTCAGACAAGATAAAACAGGTTTATTAACATTATACAGAGCAATTCATACACAGGACAGACAATGTACTTGTTAAAACCAAAAAATAACTGGAAGATCCAGAGGAAAAATTTATTATAAAAACACATAAAATATATTTAAAAAATAATATAATTGAAGAACTGATGATTTGTAAGTGATTTAAAGAGGAAAACATATTCCTGAATTTACTTTCACCATATCCTACCATGAAATAATAATTAATGAACAGTTAAATCATAGACACATGGATTTAAAAAATATTAATAAACATCTCTTCATGATAAATGTAAAGTTTGTTTCATGTTACAGAAGTACACAAATACTGCTTCAGCTTTTATTACTGCTTTTGTAAATGTATTTATTAGTTTTTTTTTATATCCTTAAATTCTGTCAATGTCACTGATCTGAGGTCAGAATCTTCTCTGATCTTGTTAGACTCTTCCATCCATGAGGGAAGGAAGAGACTGGTACAAGCAGTTTTCCACTGTTAGACTTTGATGATGCAGGGTAACAATAAGTGATTTGAATTTCTAGTCTGTTGGACCACATTCACGCATGTATTCACCGCAGCATTGTTTCAATAAGCTGATGCAATATCACCACATTTATCATTTTTAGACACATATGCCATTTCTCAGTGCCAAGAACACAGACTATGGTCTTGCAAACTTGGTTAATAGGGTCTTGGTAAGAACAGTCTCAGAGAACGTACTTCCTAAGAACGCTAGTGTATCTGTAATTGGAGCAGCTGTGCACTTGTGAACTGTCCTCCCTGTCTCTGCTGTATTTCTGTCATCTGCTCCATAACATATTTCCCTCAAATCACCACAATGTCACTCGATTTGATTTCAGTACATTTGTACTAGTATTTACATGTCATTTATATATTTTGTATATTTTTCAAAACTGTAATACATTTCTTCGGTCCTAGCCAAGCGGGCTCATGACCGCTCCGGTCCCGGCCGGCACGAACTGCATCTTGGGAATTACTTCCCAGCCAAGTCTATACGAGTCACCAACCAGTGCATCCTTGGTTTAAGCTAGCTGACAAGAACAACATTCGGGTATTCCATACATTCTTGGTTCATGTGAACTTGCAATTGGAACAGTACTGGTGACGTTTCATGAAAACACAAGAACAGACAAGAACGCGATTGAAAAACGGCCATGATGTTACGAAACCTAGACCTGACCAACTGAACCAACCCTAGATCATAAGGGCACTAGGCATGATGGGTAATCACTCCAACAGGGTCAATCTGGATTCATCAGACACAGTCTAAACTGCTCCGTTTCAAACTGATGGATGTTTCAGAAATGAAAAGCTACTGCATCAGTGAACATTTTCTTTTTTTGTCAGTGTACTGATGTGGCAAACATTGTTTTGTGCAAATATTCACACTGATAATGTTGATTTTACGATAACTTCAGCTGCTAAAAACAAGGATTTTGTATGTATGGATGCAGAACTAGATCATCAGTTGTTATTACCACATATACTCAATCAGTGCAGTACTGGTAATAAAAGCATGTACATTTGTCAGAAATTATTTTACAGCACTAAGTTGACCTCTGCCATGGAAAAAGTCTCCAAACAATGTTAAATATCATAGAAATGACATGATCTCAAGAGTAATGGATGTCAGATTACTGAACACCAAATAAAAGCTTTAATAACACAACACATGACTTATTCATTGTAATTAACTACATTAATGAGAGAAACAAGAAAACACTCCAACCTGCAGGCGGTGTGAATATGACTGCAGCTCCATTTCTCCGTATTCAAAAGTGATTCTAAACATATCTTGGTTATGGGAGCTGCTGTGCTTCTTCTGTGTTGAGCTACTGGGTGAAGCAGTAGAGAAAAAATAAATTAAACATGTCAGTCAGGTCATATTAATCACTTTTAACCCATAAAGACCTAAACCTCCACCAGCAACCAAAACCATCTACTGATGTAAACAGTTTAATAACTTCTGATCCAGTAATCCTATCAATCCATGTAAATAACTGGTGTAAAATACAGTTTGTCATTTTTTCATGGTCATCAGATATGACCCATTTGGACGTTCAGAGGCTCCATAACGTGGAAACACCGTCATCTTCTACAACATTGATTCACCAGTAAAACCCATGGAGTCAGATCAATGACAGTGGATGCAGACAGCTGTTTTTTTTATGATCAGTTATTGATATATTTTGCTGAGAAAGTTACTTTTTTGTCAGTTTTCGCTGTTGCTGATAGAAAAACCCTCAACTTTACTCTGAGCCCAAATGAACATCTACATCATGGGTGTCAAACTCATTTCAGTTCAGGGGCCAAATTAAGCCAAATTAGGTCTGAAATGGGCCGGATCAGTAAAATAATAACATAATTATGTATAAATAAATAGTATATATAAATAACGTCAACACCAGACTTTCCTTACATGATGAAAATGTTTATGTGAATAACATGAACGACCTAAAATTTCTTAAGAAAAATAAGGGCAATTTCAACAATTTTATGCTTCTGTCTATCATTTACACATGTTCATTACAACTTACAGATCACAGTGCATCTACAAATACACAATACATGTAGTAACAGGCAGAATATTGTTAAAATTACATTTACTTCTTTTAAGACATTTCAGGTTGTTCATATTTGTTCAGATTATTTATGTGTTTTGTGAAATTGTAGTTTGTTTTAGTGTTTATACAGAAAAAAATACATGAAAATGTTTACATTGACAGAGAGAAATATTTGGAGTTGTGAACATTCATAGGTAATTATGAGAAGATATTCACAAAAATGTGCATGTGCAGATCAGTAAAATATTAAGTGTAATCTTTACATTTCCCAGATTCATCCCACGGTCCAGATTGGAACCTTTGGTGGCCTCATTTGGCCCCTGGGCTGCATGTTTGAAACCCCTGGTCTACGTGATCAGTGAATTAAATATAGGACAATACATGATTTACACTGAAAAAATGCAAAATAAGGAAGATAATATTGCAATCAATGGTGTTAAATCACTTAAGAAAGGTTAAATATAGAGAACAATTAATTTGGGACCTGCTACAAAAATAGCACTGGGTCTTTATGGGTTAATCAGCCAAACCTTGTATGATGGGGTGGATGTATCACAGCAGGTAAACGGAGCTAAGAGTAAATGCAAACACTTTCTCATTTCTTGCCACTTTAATTGTCGAATACTCAGGGTAGTTTTATCACTTCTGCCCACTGATGCCAAAAACATCAGCACAGGAGCTTCAGCAGTAAATTAAATAACTAATGACCATATTAGATGAACTGAGTCCAGGACTTCATAGTGGTGAAGTGGTGGAGGCCTGTTGTCTGAGCACATGTTGTTTTTCTTTTTAGTCAAATTAGAATCAAACATGTCACTGTTTTCTGTTATTGTAGATTCTATTGTTATTGTGTCAGTGTTGGCACTGAGATACTTTAGCAGGTACTGTTTCTGTTCTAGTTTTGGTACAGTGACACGAAAGACTTGAACACCCTGTACCCACTTCATTCCTTCACTCATGCTCTTTTATTTTTACCTCTTTTAGAACTTGTCCTTTGTGCCAGATATCTGTCAACTGAGAAGCTGTAAGGACAGCAGGACAAACAGTCCACTGCAGGCTGACAGTAGAAGTTTACCGAACACAGAACACTTTTAACCAGGAACCAAGGAGTATTCATAATTACAATAGCTCTGGGAAAGCACTCACTGTGTGTGTGTGTGTGTGTGTGTGTGTGTGTGTGTGTGCGTGTGTGTGCGTGTGTGCGTGTGCGTGAGTGTGTGTGTGTGTGTGTGTGTGTGTGCGTGTATGCATGTGTGTGTATTTATATATATTAGGCCTGCATGATATTGGAAAAAACTGACATTGCGATTTTTTTTAAGCTTGCAATATATATTGCGATATGAAAAAACTACTCAGGAAGATATAATAGCTGTGTGGTGCAGACGTAAATAGTCAAACAAATGATTTGTGTTTCCTCTCACTGTGACAACAGGTGGAAGGTACTGTCGACACAGAACACGTTTCAGTATTATCCTTCTTGTAGCTGAAATAATTCCAGATAACGGACGTTGTTTTTGTTTTTGGCACTAAGTCTTCGTTTTTGGTGGTTTTCTTTTTGTTCGTTGCTCGTTTTTCAATGTTGTTACCAGCAACTCACTCCATGTGCAGGGACATGGTCTGTTTTGGCAAACTGACTAAGAATAATTGTGATTAGTGGATTGCTGTGCGCAGTGTGTGTCAGGTACCCTTGAAAACACGTTGAGTTCATTTGCCTCCTACATTGCAGGACCTGCGATGTGACTATTGCACACATGTACAGCGCAATGACGATGATCCAGCGATATATTGTCCAGCTCTACT
>JAPQRP010000019.1:25520177-25535738 GCA_037367295.1 Apogon hyalosoma | reverse complement strand
GATAGATAGATAGATAGATAGATAGATAGATAGATAGATAGATAGATAGATAGAAGTACATCTAACATCACTTAAGACTGAGGTAGTTTTTCCTGACAGTCCTTCTGTCTGAACACAGTAATAAACACACTGGCTATCCTGTCTGTGGAGCAGATCTTCATCCAGAAATCACCACTTATTATTGACATTTTTAGTTCCTTGATGGAAGAGTCCATCAAACGTAGACCCGCGCATGTTGACCTCTTAAAGTCTGTTAAGAGTCCTCCATTAACTTTGCTGTCTACATAGCCTTCCCTCTATGCTCTTATTTTTCAGTGATGTTTGACTCAGTATTTTTCAAACCAGTTCTGATAAAAACAGTTGAGGTATCTATTGGCTACAGTTGGACCATATTCTGCATTCTTCTATTTAGACCCTCTACCGTTCATCCCTCTTGCATACTTTGTTTTTGACAAAAACAGGATGTGGTCGTGTCTACAGAGAGAAAGTAAAGTTTGTGTCTGACAGAGATGGTAAAGAGCATCATGTTGTTTTTGTGGGTAACTCTCTACAGTGTTGTTGAACATTTGCTATAAACAGGTATAGAGTGTCTGTAACTCGGTGTCTCGGATGTGGAGTTACCATTAGTATAATGTGGATTATTAATGGCTATAACGCAGCTCCACCTTTGTTCTCCATTCAATGTCAGACTGATAAAGTTCCAGAAAAAGCTGAAGTGTTTTCCCTTCACTTCAGTTTGGGTAGTGGATTTAAATGCATGTTAAAGACAAATAGTTGCACTCTAATTTCTCACTGAAAGATCACCCTGGTGTAAGCTCATAACATTTGCATATAAATATCAACTGACCCTGTGTTAACTTTCTGTCCTGACAAAAATGAAAAGACTGGAACAGTCAGTGCTGGGTTGTAGGAAGAGACAAGGCAGAGGAGGAGAAAGTGAGAGGTTTATGAAGATGAGGAAGAGCAGGTGCTAACGACTACATCCAGGACAGAATTAATATTATCTTCAACAAAAACAAATGTGACCTGATCACCACGGATATATGTACTTACGAGGGGGCTTCAAAAAGGTTGTGGAAAAAGATAGTTGGAAAAAAACGATTGAAGTTGTGATGTTTATTGTTCAACACGTTCTCCATTTAGGTCAATACACTTCTGTAACTGTTGATGCCAGCTTTTATGTCCAGCTGTGTAAAACTGAGGGCCACGTGATTTAAACCATGTCAAAGCTATGTTGTTTTTCCACAATCTTTTTGAAGCTCCCTCATACACTAATGATAGATGGATAACTTTATTGTCTGTTCCAAGTAAAAACAGATTCCTCTTTTGTCATGGCTGTAAGACAAAATAAAAAAAATAAAAAAAACACTCAGGCATTAAAAACACCCCCACACATCAAAAACACAGTACAACAGATAAAAACAAGTAAAACACATAAAATATCTAAAAACACAGTGCAGTCTATTTTGTGTTGTTAAGAGCAGCTATTGCAGAGGGGATACTTTTTTTTTTTTTTTTTTTTTTTGATGTTTTTCCTGGCCAGTGGGGTTCTGTAGCGTCTGCCTGATGGCAGCAGCATGAAGGAGTGGTGGAGGGGATGGGTGGGGTCTTCAGTGATGAGGGTGACTTTCCTCATCACTGAGCATCTATACAGTTCACACAGATGGGGTTGGGCTGTTTGAGTGATTTTACTGGTTGGATTTATTATTTGGGAGAGTTTTATTTTATATTTGATGGTGAGGAAGTTGAACCAGGTTGAGATGTTATAGGTGAGGATGGATTCGATGAGTGATTTGTAAATGAGGACTGAAATGTCTTTGCTGATGTTAAAAGAATGGAGCTACCTGAGCAGGTGGAGACGCTGCTGTGCCTTTTTGTCCACATAGGGCCGGATCTACTAAAGGTTTGTATGTATTAAAACGTGTGCAATGGGTTTGCAAAAAAATGTACAAACTGATTTACTAACAGTGCGTGCTAAGGGTTGCGTCTTTCAAAGGTGCAAAATAGCGCATCTGCATCCAGTTAGTACTTTTGCCACAATGAATATGTAATATGGGGCATTTACATACAACTGTGTGCGTGCTGGGAGGAGAAAATGCAAATATATTAATTTAACACATGCAAAGTGAGTTATCAAACCCAAAAGTAATTTTGCTGATAGAAACTGCATCTGTATTTAACATGTCTCACAGGGAGGGGCAAACGGTTTGGATGTGTAATTGCGCACACATGGAGGGGGTTATTGTCGCAAGGAGACATCGAAACAATGAAACAAGACACTGAGAATGCATTTTTCACCCCTGTGTGAACATTTTTAGAATGACGGAAGAAAAAATATTTGAGATGTATGCCCCCCCCTTTATGGGACTCTTGTAGCAAAGGCTACGTTTCTACTTAATCTGATGATTGTGATCAAAAATACGCTCCAGCATTAGGCTATCGTGACAAAATCATGTGTGCCTGACAGCCATTCAATTCAATAATGCCACCCCACCCCCCACCCCCCCCGAAATGAACACCGCACCCAACAATGCCATTTTAGAACTTCTGGATGAACTAGAGGATGATTTGGGGCCAGTCACAAGGAGAAGTCATACAATACCTTCTATGACAAAACTCCTCACAGTGTTACATTTCTGTGTGTCTGGATCACTCCATCACACTGTTGCCATTAGTGCTGGCGGATCCCAGAGCAATTTTTCCCGTGTATTGTCTCCATGACGACAACCAGTAATGCGCGCCAAATCCTCATTTAAATAGGGAGGTCTCCAAGACTTGGTACCTGTTGTCATTTACGCATTCACTCTTAGAAAATCACCCGCAAACTGTGGATCCTAACCCCATACGCAAAGGTCTAGATTGCACACGCAAATTAGTACTCGCAAATTGGGATCTTAGTAGATCTGGCCCAGAGTCAGCATGTTGTCTAAAGGACCCTAACCCTAACCCATTTACGGACCATAGAACCGTGATTATGTGTCACATGGAGGCCAGTTGAAGCACTATTGTTGTTTACGTCATGTAAAATCACACAGGTTAAATAAAAATTCACTTAAAACATACAATAAAAACACTAAACTCCACAGACACTCATCAGCCATGACAGGAGTCGCCTTCACAGAGCAGTGGCCCCCAAGTACCCAAGCATAGAATTATTGTTAATAATAATAATAATAATAAGAATAATAATAATAATAATAATAATAATAATAATAATAATAATAAATAAAACATAATAATAATAATAATAATAATAATAATAATAATAATAATAATAATAATAATAATAATTACACTAACTCTGTTTGAGAAAACACACCAAATAATTAACTGAAGTAACTGAAGTATCATTATGATGTTGCAATGCTACTGTATGAAAAGCATGTGGCTATGAGACATTTCTGTAATCCACATCCAAAATGATGCAAAGTCAAAAGTTCATTTTAAAAACACTTTGGCAGCAGAGACGAGTGAGGACTGACAGGGAAATGGACGAGCAATGAGAGGTTGAAGACAGAGACAAGAGGAGATGAGAGAGAGGGAAGAAGTTATGGAAAGCAGATGGAGAGAGGGAGTGAGAGAGAGCGAGGGGGAGACCACACAGACAGAGTAAAAGTGGAGTAGACCTGCAGGAGGAGAAGGTGACAGCAGAGGACGGGGGCTGACGGAGCCCATGTCAGTCAAACACACGCACACGCACACGCACACACACACAGATCTACAGCAAAACCATTCACAGGCTGAAAATAAACCATGAACAGCTGAAGAGAACAACTGGTCCCAGCATAACCATTGTTAATGCAAAACAAAGTCTGCTGAAAAGCAATTAGAAATATTGGGTTAGATATTTGGTTTCAGATGATTCCTCCTACTTTTCTGTTTGTACATCATTTAACCACAATGCAGTGCGATGCTCCTTCTGTTGTCGTGGAGAGCATTTTGTGTTGTAACTTGTGGCCAACGTGCTTTGTTGTTGTCACAGATTATTTCTGACTTAAATTCATCCAACACCAGATTTCTTTGAACAGCAGTGTTGTTTCCGATCAGGCGTACACTTGGTCGACTTAAGCGCATTTAGCAAAGTTTCTTGCTAAACTCAAATGTAACTTAGCAGATAGAAGCGTGTTCTGTGTCCGCTGGGATTGACAGGTGAGTGTGTTTGTGTCTGCTGTGTATATGGGTTTTACCTGCGTTAACTCAGCTGCCGGGCGATTATTTATTGAATAGAACGGATTCCTCTCCCTGACAGGTGGCTCTGCCAGAGCTGCCATAGTTGTGGCCGTCACAGGACTCTGCCATTAAGTTTACAAATAGCTTTTACTTAATTACATCACTTTACCTTCATCAGTTGACTTTAGCATCATTGTGTATTGAATTATATAGTCTATTAACTCGCCTGCTAATTTGCTCAAGCAGCCATTATTAGTGTGTTTAAACATCTCAGGAATTTCTTATTTTTAATTTTACCTTGTACATATATTTTATTGCTATGTATTTTTTATTTCATTTCATTTATATGTTGTGTATATTTCTTCTTCCCGTGGTATAGAGTTGACCTTTTGTATATTGTCAGTATTTTTCAGTACATATTTTCAGTGATTTTGCACTTTCACATTATTCAAAAGTGAAGCTACGCAGGATCGCCTCAGAAATATCATCTACTTGTGAAAAATATAATCAAACAGATGCAGGTTTACTACATAGCTACGTACTATGCTCAAGATTAGAGATATACTGGGATGCAATAGTTTCATTTTTTTCAAATGTCTTTAGAGTCCAGCTAAGACCAGATCCCCTACTGGTTGTACTGGGTGTTTCAGAAAGCTCCAGAAATATGCAGAACGCACCGCGCCACCTCCTGTCCTACGGCCTTCTCTGTGCAAAGAAGCTCATTCTCCTGTTACAAAAGTCAAATGATGGAGACCCTTCACTTAGAGAGGTTTAGATACACACTTAATGACAAATTGGGAGAATATGAAAAAAAATAGAAACAAGTGATGTCATATATGGAAGGGCTGGGCAGTTAAGACCCACTATATAAGCAGTAGTCCACAGCGTAGCACTACACCGACTCATCTCAGTGGCTCTGGGGATTGGGGTGGGGATGGGGGGGTTAAAGTGTTTTTTTATTATTATTATTATTATTATTATTAATGTTGTTTTTTCTTTTTATGTCTGAATGTGTGTTTATGTTAATACAAAAAAATGAAGTATAATGTACCAACCAGGAGATCTCAAATCTGTACCAGATTACCAGATACCAAGACTTAGCAATAAAATATCTGAAATGACATTTTGCACTTTAAGAATCTGCTGCGAAACAGAACAGAGCTGCTAAACTGATTTGCATTGTCCCTGTAGCAGTGGCATTAAGGATTTATTCTTTTCTATTTCACATTCCTGCTATCAACCACAATTATGTTAACATTTATGAAGTCACCCATTAATGGCATTTATGATTATACTGTTTGTTGATGACTTGGCAGTTGTTTCCAGTTTGTTCTTCTTTCATCTGTTCCTCTTCTCCAACTCCCTTAACCCATAAAGACCTAAACATTCGCTGTCAAACAAAACCAAAATGTAAAATGTTTAATACTTGTTGATCCACTAACCCTATCAATACATGTAAATAACTGCTGTAAAATGCAGTTATTCATCTTTTCATGGTCATCAGATATGACCCATGTGGACGTTCAGAGGCTCCATAGTGAACGTGGAAACACTGTCATCTTCTGCAACATTTATTCACCAGTAAAACCCACAGAGTTTGATAAATGACAGTGGATGGAGACACTTGGTTTATGTTCAGTTAATGATAGATTTGCTGAAAGTCCCTTTTTCTTCAGTTTTCTGTTTTTGATATAATAACTCTTAACTTTGTTCTGAGCTTTTATGAACATCTACATGGCTAGTATATAAAATGTGGGAAAATACCTGATTTTCACTGAAAAAACACAAAATACAGAAGATAATATTACAATAAATTTTTGATAAATCACTTAAGGAAGGTTAAATATAGAGAAAAAAAATCATTTGGGAACTGCCACATAAGTAATACTGGGTCCTTATGGGTTAATTCCAAAAACAGAACAGACCAAACCAAAGTTCAAAAACCAATGAGGGAATTCGAGGACGGTTTGTCCACTATTTTTCTATAGACTGTGGTAATTGGACATGTATGTTAACTTCTAACCAATAAATATTACACATACTAACTTTTAAAATCTAATAATGACCAATTAAAATGCTAAATTTCATTAAGCGTCTTCTGTGTTATATGAAATACATCTGTACCAAAATAAATCTCTTGGTCTGGATTTTAGACGAACTTGAAATCAACAATGTTTTTTACGAAGTTGTTCATGCAAAAGTATGTCTCTGCAATTTATCTGTTTGCAACAGTTTCTTTTACAAAGTTTATGTTGCTTCAAACATGAAATGATCCCAATCTTCACCACACACTGAAGATGTTAGCTAATTAAAGAGCGGTACTGGATCAGTCCTGGATCAGTGCGTGGCACCAGATAATACCGTAAGCCTGGAGTTTGGTATTTTTATCTGACCTGAAAAAAATGTTTCCCTCGTTTTTCCTCTGCCTCATTTTGTGATAATAGTGTTTCTGCAGCACCGACGGCAAGGATTTGGAGTATCACGGATCTGCACTTTGTAAAACATCACATTAGCCCCCGTTCACCATCCCCTACGAGGGTCTGAGGAACCACACATCCAGGGCAGCTGGCTGATAGGAAACTTCTCATTTTAAATTGATTTTCTCATTGCATCAGGGATACATCTGCTGAAAAACCAACTCTGGTAATTGGCAGCTCCATTGTGAGAAATTTAAGACCAGTGGCCACGTTTCCTGTGGCCAAAGTGGGCGACGCTGAATCAGACTTGAAACTGCTGGCTAAGGATAAATGTAAAATACAGTGAGATTGTTATTCATGTCAGCAGTAATGGCACCCAGTTTTTGGCAATCAGAGGTCACTCAAATTAACGTTGAGTCTGTGTGCAACTTTGGCAAAACAATGTGAGACTCCAGGTCTACAATGTGGCCTCCATAGGTAATTGGAAAACTTTCTATGGAACACCTGCTCCAACTAGGAAGGATGGCACCTATCCCACTTTGGATGGTGCAGCACACACATCTAGAAATATGGTTGAGTTTATTTGACACCCTGTGTTATGACTGTCCAGTTGCAGTCGTATACATCTCTTACATAACTGAAGAGATCATACAGATCAAACCAAAACAATGAACTATTCATGCAACCTAACAAAAATGTATTCTAGTCTTCTTATAGGAAAAAATGTTGTCTAACCCTTTCAGTAAATGATTTGGGATCGTCAAGCTGATCTGTTTTAATGAAATGTGGTTGCAAAAAATAATGTCACTGCAAATGAATAACCACTGATTTAATGTTGTCAAATTAAAGAAACACAAGACAATAAGTGACAGCAGTTTTCCTCCATGTTATTATATTAACCAATCCTGCACCTAAACTATTCTAACTCAGTTTAAACGTGTGCTTACTGTCACACGCAAAGTACAATATTATTGCATAGCATCTGTCTGATTGGAAAAATGTGACAAGAAATGTAAAATTGCCTATCTGACAAGTTCTATGTGTAGAAATACTGCTGAAAGCTCCTGTCATAGATTTTATCAACACAGTCTAGTAACAACAGTAGGCTTTAACAATTTTCAGTGATACACTACAGAATAAAAGTGAATAAAGCCTATTATCACATAACTTTTGTCTTGGAAACTATACCAAGTATTCAATGATCAATTTTCCTCCATCGTTTATAGTTGCTCTTGTTTCTATCCAGCCTTCTGGCCTGTGTGTAGGTATCAACTAAGAAAAGACTTTTTTTTTTTTTTTATACTTTTAAAACTGAACTCGTTCGTGTGCCTTAACCTTCTATTCATCCTCTTTTTACTCAGGTAGTCCATAGTTATGCTGATTCACCATAGTGCTGCAGAGGAAAGGTATTTGATGAATACTCTACAACAGAGTCCTTCAAAGACACAAGTACTTTTTCACACCTACTCAGTCACACAGGAGAAAAATGTCTGTGGCATTATCTCTTGGTGTAGTCATTCAGTCTCAATTCTGATGAGGACTGATAATACAAGTGAAGTGAGAAGAGTTAATGGAGGTAATGAACACTGCACAAACAATAAAAACAGGGAAGTAGGATGGATATAATAGTCACCATGACAGTTTCAACTGCAGGAAAAAGACTAGAAACAAAAAAAAAAAAAAACTGACTTATCCTTAACCCTTTATAGGGCACTCATCGAAACACTCTGAAATTGTACGTTTCAACCTTAGGGCCAGATCTACTTAAGTGGGGTACACACATAAGGATTTTCCCCTCGTTCACCCAGAAGTTCTAAAATGGCATTGCTGGGTGGTGGTGCCAGATTCATTTTAGAGGTGAGGGGGGGCATGGGGGTTGTTGGATTGAATGACTGTCAGGTGCACATAATTTTGTCACACTGTAGCATAATGTTGGTGCTTATTTTTAACCACAATCATCAGCTCAAGTGGAAAAGTAGCTTTTACAAGAGTCCCGTAAAGTGTGTGTGGTTGGTAACTCACTTTGCATGTGCTATATTAATATATTTACATTTTCTCCTCCCATCACACTGCGTGTAAACGCCCCATATTTCATATTCATTGTGGCAAAAGTACTAACTGGATGCAGACGCGCTATTTTGCATCTTTGAAAGACGTAACCCTTAGTGCGTACTGTAAGTAAATCAGTTTGTACATTTTTTTGCGTGTGCACTGAGTTTGCACACGTTTTTATACATACAAACTGTGACAATTGGCCGAGTGGAGGAGGAAACACACCAGGAGGCTGGAATGATCTTCACCGTGGTAAAATTTATTTACAGTGACAGTCCAGGTAACATAGCCGTTAAGGCTGTGTGAATGAAAAAAAAAAAAAAAAAAAACAGAAAAAAAACCCTAAAACTAACTGTTGCAAATCAGCTCAACATAAGCTATGGGAACTCAGATATCAACAGAAACTAAAGCTCAGCCCATGACTAAGGGCAGCCAGCTTCTCCAGCCTGCTCCACACAAGCAGGGCCAGACTTCTCCCTGGAGGAGCATCTGCATCAGGCCTTATATACCCGTCGCCCCTCCCACACGAACAAACCATCTATGAATATTAATTTTTCCCTTACAGTTACCATTCACTGGAAATATACTCAAATCACTACTTAAACCTTATGCCTTTCTACTCCCCCACCAAGTCTCAAAACAGATCATATATAGTTTAGGGCATTTAAGGGTTAATTTCTGTCAAACTCACAAAACTCCCATCCAATTGCTGCCATACTTGGTATGCTCTGATACCTTCTGCTATAAAAGGTTTGGGAACCTCCTTCTTCCTGTTTGACTGACAGGCCTGGAACCTGGTGATGAGATGGAGTGAACATGAAGTGGAGCATCAAACGTTTAGATAACAAGAATGAACAAAAGAAAAAACTAGGATATCTAAAATGTATACTGATCTGTGGGCCCAATATGTAAGTATTTGTAAGAATGCAAAAATGATGACAAAATAATAGATAGATAATAGATCCGGCCCTCGGTGTGTTATTGGAGGACATAACAAGACTTTATTACTTTTGGGACAATTTTCAAAATTTGTAGTTGTTATGTAGAAAATCAAGGTCAGTGAACTTGCCATATTTAGTAATTAAAGCAGCAAAAATAAATACAAGTTTGTACACACACACACACACACACACACACACACACACACACACACACACATATATATATATGAAAAACACATGTAAGGTAAAAAGAGCATCACTTTTAGAACATTACAACAACATAAGTGCTGATCCAGTCAACATACACAGTATCCCTTTGAACATCAATACTTACATTAGTGCCATTACTTCAAAGCAGGTCCACTCACTGTTCATGCAGAGGTGGACCTTACAGACCCTGTAGATCACATTTGACCTGAGATTGTTGACTCACTGGCCTCACTGTAATCAGAATCAGCCTTATTGGCTAAATATGTGAACACAAAAAAGGAATTTGGCTTCGGTTTTTCTTAGCTCACATCGTACAATTTCAACATAAACATGAATACACTTAAACACAGACTTAATAAAACATTCAGCTAGAAACAACGACAACAATGGGTTGAAGAATAGTTAGAAATAAATATAAATAAATGAGTAGATGTGTGCGGAGATCTGGTCTATTTAAATATATGTTTATGTATATATTATTTACAGTGAGGATTTATGTTGTCAGAATGTACAGAGTGCAGAATAGTCAGAGATTTATACAGAGTGCAAATATAAGTTTGTGAGTGGATGAATTGCAGTCAGGGGGGTACTGATACTGTATGGCTCATGAGGTGTTCATCAGAGTGACGGCCTGGGGGGAAAAACTGTTCTTGTGTCTGGCTGTTTTGGTGTACACTGCTCTGTATCACCTGCCGGAGGGGAGAAGTTCAAACAGGTTGTGACCAGGGTGTGGGTCTGATGTTTCCTGCCCGTTGACTCCTGAATGGTGGGCAGTTTAACACCAATGATTTTCTCTGCAGTCCTGACAGTCTGTTCCTGTCCTGTTTGGTGACAGGTGCTGTCCCTGTCTTGTAATGTATGTGGAAATTACCAAAAAACAGTCACTTGTCTGATAAAGAGTTAAATTTATGCTACCTCTATGTGTCCTGCTCAGTTCATTTAGAGTATTTTCCAAAGGTAAAGGACCTCAGTTCTAAAATGAAGCCAATGCAGAAATATCTTCAAGTAATACCACTGATGGCCACTAGGGGTGGCTATAAAAAGCCCTAGTTCCCATAGACTTATGTTTTAATGAACTTCCCAGAGGCTCTACCCAAATGATCAATAAATTGATATCGAATCGAATTGAATCGAATCGAATCTCCCTCATCAACGATTAAATCAACAATTCTTTATCATTCTATTCATCATCCTAGTTTCATTATTTTTATTTGGAATTCATATTACTTGATTTTTGTCCGTTATCTGTCATGTCAGATTCTTGTCTGTTTATTTGTTAAAACTCTTTTTTCCTGACAGATGTGGTTAATAACTTCCACAAACAAGATTGTAAAATTACTATATTATGGATATTACATTGGAGGTTTACAATTTAACAGTCCGTGAGCTAGCATGAGTTCACCCATGACCCTTCGTGCTCCCATAGCGCCACCCCTTTCGTCTCAAATGGCTCAAACGACCGAATTACAAACTACAGGCAGCAGTTCAGACACTAATAGATGCCAAAACCTCTGTTCAACCTATGGTGTTTTCTGACACCAGTAATAAATATAGTGTAAACATTGAAAAATCTTTTCTACATACTTGTGTCACTTCATTAAAGGCTAAAACTAATTAACAGACCAGATAGTAGTAAATATCGCAGTTTATAACATCCCAGCCTGTCTGTAAATATATGTCAGGTATTTCTTTTAATCTTGTTTGTATTCAAAGAAACACAGCCTTTCCATTCTGTATGTAGGTAGACCTCTTTATATCCAGTCCTTTGTATTCATTGAAAAAATCCATCGACAAACACATCATTTCCCTGCACAACTGCTGTTACAGATCAAACAGAAAATACCCAAAAAATGTCTCTCACTAATAGCAGAGATGGCTGAATGTGATAAATTGGATGTAATGAATCCAGCATGAAATTACATGATATCGAAAAACACACATCAGAGGCTGACTTGTGCCAAAGAGCAGTCGAAATACAACCTAGAAAAAACCTCAGAACACAGTGACTGAACAGGAAAATGACAGTAGTGTTTGGGTCAAAAAGGAGTTCAGATAGGGGTTAATGTGTGTCCCGGTAATGAAGCAGGAACCACTAATATTTCCAGTCGTCACTGTGATAGTGATGTGCTTGTGTTGGCATAAATAACACAGTGTAATAGAATCAAATGTGAGATGGAACTAAAGGACATTCTGAGTAGAAATAGGATGGAGATTCCCAGGGGTGGAATGTACTTTGTTACTGTACTTGAGTAAATATCTATCTGTATGTAACCCAACCTGTGCACTGCCCATGGCGCCTCTGCACCCGGAGACTCTGCGTTGTGTTTTAGTGTGGATGCAATGCAGAGGGACGAGATGGACACACGGTGGCCATTGATCGAGGCTTTGACTGTGCCGTTTATTTTCAGAACTTCACTGTTACTGATGGCGTCACTCTGTCAACCAACAAGAAAAACATTCCAACATCAGAGTATGTACAGAAAACAATACAATAACATTTACAATGAAGAGCTACAGAGCGTACGCACGTGATGTCACAGCTAGCGGAAGTCACCACGGTTCCGTCCACTGAGTGGCAGAAAGAGGGAGATGAGTGGCAGCGTTGGCTTTAATACCATCTAAACTTAAGAACAATATTATATAAAAATGGGGAAGAGCTGTTGTGTGATTGATTGTACGAACTGGTTTGAAAAGCAGATGGAGTTATCGTTTTACAGGCACCGAAAGTTAAAGAAAAGAGAAGCAGATGGATCCACAAATCCAGGCAACGAAACCTGGATTTGTGGATCCCATTTCCTGTCAGGTAACGTTAATTTATGCTGTATTTTTGGGTAAAATCATACCTTAAATAACGTATTGCTTAGTAAAGCTCTTGTTTGCATCTTTCATGCTTTTTGTCTTCATTTGTGTGATTCTGAACCTTTTGCTCTACATGATTCGTAAACTAACCTAAACTGAGGCTAACCCAGTTTTTCAAATAAGGCACAAAGCTACGACGGCGTATTAGGGCCACATGAGAAAATCAAAACACTTGTCACTACGACAATAAAGTCATAATATTTCGAGAACAAAGCCATAATATTATGAGAATAAAGTCATAGTAATAAAAAAAAAAACAAAAAAAAAACTCAGAATTTAATGAATGTCTTAGTTTTATGAGATTAAAGTCGTCATATTCCAAGAATAAAGCTGAGAATAATGTTTTAATTTAAAAACGGGTGGGAAAAATATCATAATTTACAAGAATACAGTCATACCCTGTTGGTCCAAAGCAGTAGTATCTGTGTTGTATAAAGTATTTGATATGAACTAGACTTAAATATCCACAGTACCAGTAGATCCTGCATATATTCACTGGAGTCAGTTCACTGTCTACTGTAGATGGACTTTGGATCAGCTGGTTCTGCTCTAGTTTTGGGTCCTGGTTGTCAGTGATGATGAAACCATGTATATTTGTTTGTTTCAGGTGAAAGAGCGATGATCCCCTGTGCCCTGAATGTCAGGATATGTGATTTCAGGCCATATGTCGATGTTCATGGATCACTTGTTCTTTGGTAGCTCGTACAGATCCATGTTGAGTCCAACTGTCCTTAATTTCATTTCATATTCCACAATTGTCCTAGTCTTGCTGTGTTTACTGCTACACTCCGACGTGTTGAGAGGTTGGTTTTGCCACTCAGTCCGACTTAGAGGGGTGTGGCCTGGGGGGGAAGTGACGTTCATTAGTGGTGGGCAAGGCCGTCCTTTTAGATGAACTGAATCACTAGAATCGGTACACTAAAAAGATCTTTTCAAAAGATTCGTCCACCGAATCACTGAATCATTCAGCGTGAGGTGGGAGGAGCCTGTGACTGCAACTCCCTGAACTGATGCACTGTGAACGGTTCTGGTTTAAGTTCAGTTCACGGCTTCCCAGGACTGGGACACAAGAGTATTCATAAAAAATAAACTTGTTTATAAGTCATGATGTTTTAAGTGTCCTGTCCTATGGTTTGCTATTTAACTGGTTTACAAGGCAAACTGGGCTGAGTGTGTGATCTGTTCACTGGTGGCGCTATCACGTCACGAACCTGTTCTCTGTGCAGGTTCGTGAATCAGTGAGTGATTCACGGCACTAATGCGAGTCAGTTCAATAACCGGTAGTTCGTTCATTCACTGTGTCGTGAATCGCTCCCCTGCCCTGACAGACTCACTCAGCTCTCCGTGTGCAGGTTTGCGAGTCAGTGAGTGATCAGTTCGTTCACTCAGCGTGTCATGAATCACTCGGTTACGGACACACATACACAGAAGGCATCGCGTCGTAGCAGTTCCACTTCCGGCTGGCACGCTCCTGCTCGCTCAACTAACTGAACTGAGGAAGGAACGAATCAGTGCATGAGGTGATTCGATTCACTTCGTTCACTCAAAAGATTCATTCTTTTTGAATGAATCGTTCGCGAACTACACATCACTAACATAAATGCATACCCTCTATATTTTCACTAACTCACGGATGACTGAATCTGGGAAGCTAGCACACGTGCAACTTAAAAACTAACCACACACGTAGCCAACATAAGCATGGAATATATATTTAACTACAATTATACATTCAAGTGTTTGCTCCTGGAGGATTCTGTTGGGTTGCCGTAAATTAGAGTCTGGTTTCGACTGGCTCTATTTGTAAAGTGTCATGAGATAACTTCTGTTATGATTTGGCGCTATATGAATAAAATTTGATTTGATTCCCAAACTTCATCAGACCCTTTCATAGTTGTTTTAACACGCATACCGTTCATATTGAATTACTTTACAGCTGTTAATAGTTCAAATATTTGACTCTACTGGAGAGAAACATTCACAGTGTGCTTACTTTCAAACGAGAAAAACATTAAAGTACAATGGTACTCGTGCAGCCGTCTATCGTAAAATACGGTGGCCTATAAGGACAAATGGCCACTATCCCGAAAACCCCTGAGGGCAGAAATAATAAAACAGCGCCATCTACTGACCAAAATAGGCACCTGCCTTACATGTACTTAAGTAAAAATAAGAATTCATACTTTTAATTTTACTCTGTTACATTTTGCGGTAACTGTTTTTTCTACTCCATTACATTTCTACACTTTATGCCGTTACTCGTTACATTTCATGAAAGCAATTTCCTCAAAATGCTGCCTGATAAAATAGTTCTCCTACTGATTGCTTGTGGCGTTGTTTGCCGTTGCATCAGACGGTTCCTTTAGCTCTAATGATGGCAGAGTGCGTGTTTGGCTGAATCTCCATTTCAATTTGTGTGGAAAGTGCAGATGTCAAACTAATACTGTGAAATCAGTTGTGTTGAAAGGACGAGTAAAACCAAACATATAAGATACAATAAAAGCAGAATTTTTCGGCAATAGTGTCATTATGTTCGGTGCAGGATTTGTGCATATTTAGCATTTTTTGGGTATATAATTAGTTTGTGGTGCAGTGTGAGTCTGTAGTTGGGGATTGTTTTGTGCATCTGAAAAATGCTGTGCTTTTACTGCCTTTAACAGAGCACAATGTTTTGAATAGTTTTGCAAATAGATAAATAATTTAAAGATATGTCATGTCTTAATTGGTTTAACTTAATGGTAAATTAGTGGGGCAGCACGGTGGTGCAGTGGGTAGCACTCGTGCCTCACAGCAAGAAGGTCCTGGGTTCGATTCCAACACCGGTCGGTGGTACCCTTCTGTGTGGAGTTTGCATGTTCTCCCCGTGTCTGCGTGGGTTCTCTCCGGGTACTCCAGCTTCCTCCCACCATCCA